>JAESUZ010004792.1:1800000-2257037 GCA_017311185.1 Proteles cristata cristata
GAGTTAAATACCAAGAAAAGAAAGTTGTGAATATTTTTTTAATAATTTTTCTCAGTCATTAACTGTATTTTTTTTAATGTTTTATTTATTTCTAGGAGAGAGAGAGAGACAGCATGAGCAGGGGAGGGTCAGAGAGAGAGGGAGTCACAGACTCTGAAATAGGCTCCAGGCTCTGAGCTGGCAGTCAGCACAGAGCCCGTCGTGGGGCCGAACTCACGAGCTGCTAGATCATGACCTAAGCGAAAGTCGGACGCCTACCCGACTAAGCCACCCAGGCGCCCCGAAAGTTGTGAATATTAACCACAGTCCTTGTCCTTCAGGGACTCAGTGCCTGGGAGAGAAACAGACCTATGGTTCATGGAGTGCTTCCCATGCAGCAGGCACTGTCAGGCTCTGGAACACAGCAGTGAGAAAGGCAGATGTGGCCAAGAACATGCGAAGCTGGCAGGCTGACATTCTAATTGGAGGAGCAGACAAGAAATAGGAGACAGATACAGGCACACCTCGGAGACACTGTATGTTTGGTTCCAGACCATTGCAATAAACCAAGTATCACTCTAAAGTGAGTCAAATGAAATTTTTGGTTTCACAGGGCATATAAAAGTCATGTTTACTCTATATTGTAATCTGTTACATGTACACTAGCTTATGTCTAAATAACAATGTACATACCTTAATTAAAACATACTTTATCACTAAAAAATGCCAACCATCATCTGAGCTTTCAGTGAGTCATAATTCACAGGTCCCAGATCCCACAGCAAATATAATACTAATGAAAAAGTTTGAAATATTACGATAATTACCAAAAGGTGACGGAGAGACACAAAGTGAGCAAACCCTGTTGAAAGAGAGCACTGTTCAACTTGCTTAATGTGAGATTGCCACAAAACTTCAATATGTAAAAAACAGTATCTGCAAAGTTCAATAAAGCAAAGTGCAATAAAGGTGGCTACGCCTTAATTGAATAGGCTGTGAATTTCGGGCTGTGAGAAGTGCTGTGTAGGAAATAAAGAGTAACAATGTATAGAGTGACAGAGGGAAAGAGGTGGGGAGTCCCAGAAGGGCTTTCTGAAGGAGGACATTCGAATTAATACTTGAGGGATGACAATAAGGCAGCTGGGGGATTGTGTGTGTGTGTGTGTGTGTGTGTGTGTGTGTGTGTGTGTGTATGTGTGTGTGTGTGTGAAGGGTAGAACAGAGAGCACGGTTGTGCAAAAGTCCAGTGGCAAAGAAAAGTTCGAGCTATTGGAGGCCCAGGATGGAGGCTGATGTGAATGAGGCCGTAAGTATAGGACTTGGTGGTGAAATGTGAGGTCCTATAGGGCTGGATCGTCTAGGATGGAGCAGGCTTGTGGAAGAAGGTGGGCTTTATCCCAGGTGAGTCCCTCTCACTGCAGGACAAGCAGTGTGACCCTATGTAGCAGAAGATTGGGCAGAGACTCAGAAAAAGGAGACAATGTGTTCTGGTCTATTAGGGTAATTTGTGCCATTTGAGCTGGACTTTGAAGACCAAGGAGGAACTCACTGGGTGCAGAAGGGCTCAAAGGAGGTCCCGAAGCCTGAGAAAGCAGGCACAGATTCTGGAGAGGAAGCAATTGATGGTGGAGGCAGTAGGGAGGGTCGCAGGGCATGTCTGAGTTTGGACACAGTTTAAAGGAGTTTGGACTTTATGCTGAAAGGAATGGAGTTCCTTAGCCAAGGCTCCTCTCAAACCAGGAGGTGCATTGTGCATGCTCCCATCCCTATGAGGACCTGATGTAGGCAGACTTGGCTCTGACCAAGGACAGAATGTGTTGGAGTGTAAAGATGTGTGGGCTCCTGTAACACACAGAAGCAGGTACACTGCACATCAAGGGAGGATGAGAAGCAGGCTCTTTTGAAGTCCTGCCACAGGTGCACCTCAGAGAATGACAGGAAAGGGCAGAGACAGGTTAGGCATCCAGACTACTTTGTTAGATTACAGGGGAACAGTGCTGATGCTGGCCCAGGACTAACACACCTGTGTGTCACTCTGTACATCTGAGCACACATGCATGGTGCTGGGGAAACAGGCATCTATGTGCCCACTTTGAGCATATGTGTGTGTGCACACAAGCAATGATTTTGATGTGGAGGTGTTCATGCACAGGGTGTCTGTATGGAGTCCTGCACAGTTGCCTAGGTGTTCTTTGTGTGTATTTTTCTTTACATAGTAATTATCACATGACTTAGCAAGTATTTAGCATGTGCCAGGCTGTATTCTATGGAGTGTTCAGGACTTATCTACTTTATTCCTCCCAACAGCCTGTGAAGCAGGTTCCATTGACATTTTACAGATGCAGAAACCAAGTCATAGCAAGGTGACATAATCTGCCAGTGCTTGCCACAAAGCCTCTTAATGCTGGAGACCATGCTTTTGACAAGTGTGCTGTTGTCTGCATCTTCATTCATACACATCAATGGACACAATTGTGTGTGTTCTCATTCAATAAGGGAAGAGAAAAAGCAAGAGCTAACATTAATTTTTAAAAGCATTTCTAAAATAGATTTCTCTGATTTTGGACCTGGAGCCCTTGGGTTTACAGCAGCCTAGAGTCCATACCCAAAACACACTTGGACTTGGTGCTTAATTTCAACTCTAGACAGAGAGAATCCTAATTAAATAAATATGCCCTTTGCCTGGAACTTTGTGAGGCCCCATAAACACACTCTTCTTTGAAAAATGGAGCAACCTGCCCCTAGTGCATTCTGACCCTCCAGAGGCGGTTGCTTCAACAAAAGGAGTTATTCCCCAATTGAGAGACTCTTTAAAATCTATCTTGGCACTCCTAATAATTCCACTTGATCTGACCAGAGAAAATTCTGACTTGGGAATTGAACTGTGGATCTGTTAATTGAGAGTTGAAGCTGGAGGCTTTAACATGTACCCTTGAGATGAAGAAGCACTTCCTCTTTCTTTTTATACCTTCTAAACATGTTCTTTTCTCTTCATACCATATTTTTCTCAGAAAGTAAAATAATATCTTATTTTCTAGCACTGCACAGGGTAGCAATGATCCTCCACAAGTTATGATAGTAGAAATAAGTCTTCAGTAGCTGGAATAAGCTAGAAAGTGGTATTTATGTGAAAGAACTGAGAATAAATGCATTGTTACATTTTCTTCAGAAAAACAAACCAAACCAAACCAAGCAAATCCAACATAATACTCAAGTATGTACACAGGGATGTACCTGTCCTGCCGGTCCAGAATTTGGGTTTTAACATCTGTAATGGTCCTTGATGCCAGGCAGGTAGAACTGGTAATAGAGAAGCCACAGCTTTGAATCAGAAGTGGGACTCAACATTTTACCTTGCAGATCACGTTTTTCTGCAGATGGCTTAAAGTAATTTGAAATAATTTAGTATCTCCCAAATCCATATATTTTACACCTTGATATACTTCAGGCCTATAAAAAGAATTATGATTTAAAATAAAAGAGAATCTAGAGTCTATATCTGGTAGTCAGGTCCACCCCCTAACATCTGCCTCAGAGGTATGAATACCTGTTCCCCACCCAGATTTACCTTGCTGCAGCCATGTGGTAGTTACCTGGAATCACAGTACACTTCCCCTGAAGGATTTTGCCTCTGGGACTTTAATGCACACTCACTGGTTGAAGGTGATTCTCTTAATGAAAAGACTTTATACCAAGTTCTACCTAAATTCCTGTAGGCATAAGGAAGCCCACCTCAGGAGAACATTGTTCTACATTTCCTATTTCAGTTTCAAAGAGAAGTTGCTTGTGTGTTTTGTTAAATCTAACTGCATTTTCTTCTGTGGCTATTTGAAACCACTTTTCTTCACACAGATCTCTAGGAAAAGAGTCACATTATTTTGTTCTGTCCTAGTACACGTTCACACTTCTTTCCCTATAACCTCCTTGACCATTGCCTCTATAGTTCACGTGTTAGCCTTGTTAATCAGCTTCATGAAGGTATAATTTGCATTACCAAATTTAAGTTTATAATTTGGTGAATTTTGACAAATGTGGATAGTAGTCCACAATCAATTATGGAAGATTTTCCTTATGCCCCATTTCAGGCCATCCCTTCATTTGGACCTTGGGCATTGGCAGCTGTAGATTTTTTTGTCTTTTTTTTTTTTTTTGTAGAACTCATATAAATTGAATCACACAGTATGAAGCATTTTGTGTCCTTGTTCTTTCATTTAGCATAAAGCTTCTGAGATTCATTCATCTTGTTACATGCATCAATTTGTCCTTCCTTTAAATTGTTGATTAATTTTTCATTGTATACATTTGTGATGTATTTTGTTCATTTTCTTTTTCCACAATTTTGGGCTATTATAAATAAAGTTTCTGTGAACATTACAGTAGAAGTATTTCTCTGGATAAATATGTAGGAGTGTGATTGTTGGATCATTTTGTAAGTGTATATTTAACATTTTAGAAACTCGCTGATTAGTTTTCACAGTGCCTGTACATTTGCATTCCCACCAGTAATGTATGAAAGTTTTAGCTGTTTCATGTTCCTGACAAAACTTGGTGCTGTCAGTGTTAAATTTTGGTCATTCTAGAGGAAGTGTAGGAGTTCTTCCTTATGGTTTTTATTTACATTTCCCTAATGTGCCGTGATGTTGAGCATTTTTGTCATTTATATATCTTCATTAATAAATATCAAATATTTATTGTTATTTATATTCTTATTATTGAGTCATGAGAACATTTTATCATCCTGAAATCAAGTATGTGTTTTGCAAATATTTTCTCTAGTCTGTGTCTTGCTGTTTCTTTTCTTAATGATGCCTTTGGAGAAGCAAGTGTTTTAAATTTATGAAGTACACTTTATCAAATTTCTGTTTATAGTCCGCATTTTTGTGTCATGTTTGAGAAATCTTTGCCTAAGCAAAGATCACAAAGAATTTCCTATTTTCTACTATAAATTTTGTTATGTGTGGATCTTACATTTCTGTCTATGATATATTTTAAATTACTTTTTGTTTATGATATGAAGTACAGGTAAAGGCTTATTTGATTATTTTTACATGTAGATGTCCAATTCTATAGCAAAATTTGTGGAAATGACTATAGGCAGTTGATACCAAATCAACTGAGAATATGTGGCTATTCTAGACTCTATTCTGTTTCATTGATTAATACCATAGAGTCTTGATTATTGTAGGTTTAAATAAGTCTTAAAATCAGGTAATAAAAGCTTTCCATCTTTGTTTTGTTATTTAAGATTATTCTGGTTACATTAGGTCTTTGCATTTCCATGTATAAAGTGTTAACAGAATTATTGGGATGTAATTCACTACCATAAAACTCACCTATTTGAGGTAAGTGTACAATCCAGTGGTGTTTACAG
The DNA here is from genome assembly GCA_017311185.1 of Proteles cristata cristata. Classification (NCBI taxonomy): domain Eukaryota; kingdom Metazoa; phylum Chordata; class Mammalia; order Carnivora; family Hyaenidae; genus Proteles; species Proteles cristata. Next base: position 1,805,351 of record JAESUZ010004792.1, read on the forward strand.
AATTGAGCAACTATCCATCACTATCTGATCCCAGAATACTTCATCACCCCGAAAGGAAATCCCATTCCTATTAGTATTCATTCCCCATTTTTCTTCCTGCCTGTCCCTGGCAACCAACAGTGTTATTTTCTATCATTATAGATTTGCCTGTTCTGAATGTTTCATATAAATGAGATTGTACAATGTGTGGTCTTTTGTGACTGACTTCTTTCACTTAGGGTCATATTTTCAGGGTTCATCTATTTTATAACATGTGTCAGTACTTCATGCATTTATATTACTAAATAATATTTCTGCGCATGCTTCTGTCATTTCTTGTTTAGCATTCATCAGTTAAAAGTCTCTACTTTTTGGTTATTATAGCTAATGTTTCTACAAACATTTGAGGGCACATTTTTTTGTGTAGAAGTATATTTTCATTCCCCTTGGGTATATATGTATGTACATACCTGAGTGGAGTGCTGTATTGCATGGTAACCATATGTTTAACAATTTGAAAAACTGTCAAACTCTATCCCACAGCACTGCATCATTTTACATTCTTATCAGCAAAGTAAGAGGGTATCAATTTTTCTAATTGCTCCTTGTCAACACTTAAATTGTCTGTCTTTTTAACTCAGACATCTTAGTATATGAAGTGGTATCTCATTGTGGTTTTGATTTGCATTTCCTTAATGACTAATGATAGTGAGCATCTTCATGTGCTATTGGCTTTTCTATTTTTTTGAGAAACATCTATTCAGATGCAAATGCTTTGCTCACTTAAAATTTTTTTTTATTATTGAGTTATAAACATTCTTTGTATAGTCTAGATGCAAGTCCCTTATCAGATGTATGATTTATATATATGCAAATGTCTTCCATTCTGTCTTTTTACTTTCATAACAGCATCCATGAATCACAGAATTTTAAAATTTTGATGAAGTTTGATTTATTTGCTTCATTTTATTTTTACTGAAGTATAATTAACATACAGTAGTATCTTAGTTTCAAGTGTACAGTATAATGATTCAACAATTCTCTACATTTCTCAGTGCTCATCAAGATAAGCGTGTTCTTAATCTCCTTTATCTAATTCAACCATCACCTGACCCACCTCCCCTCTGGCAGCCACCATTTTTTTCTCTGTATTTAAGAGTCTGTTTTTTGTTTGTGTCTGTCTCTTTTTTCTTTGTTTTGTTTCTTAAATTCCACATATGAGTGAAATCATATGATATTTGTCTTTCTCCATGATTTATTTCACTTAGTCATTATAACCTCTAGGTCCATCTATGCTGTTGCAAATGGCAAGATTTTATTTTATTTTTTTTAAATTTAATGTTTACTTCTTTTTGAGAGGGAAGAGGGACAGAGTGAGGGAAACACAGAATCTGAAGAAGGCTCCATGCTCCGAGCTGTCAGCACACGGCCCAACATGGGGCTCAAACTCATAAACAGTGAGATATGACCTGAGCTGAAGTCAGATGTTTCACTGACTGAGCTACCCAGGAGCCTCAAGATTTCATTTTATTAATGGCTGAGTAACATTCCATTGTATATTTATACCACATCTTCTTTATACATTTTTCTGTTGATGGATACTTAAGTTGTTTTTATATGTTGTCTACTATAAATGATGTTGCAATAAACATAAGGGTTCATATATCTTTTCAAATTAGCAGTTTTATTTTTCTGGATAAAAGGTAGTGGAAATACTGGATCATATGATAATTTTTATGATATTTTTTATCATATCATATCATATCATATTTTTAATTTTTCAAGAAATCTCCATACTTCTTCCACAGAGGCTATACCAATTTGCATTCCCACCAATAGTTAACAAGTATGACTTTTTCTCCACATTCTCACCAACATGAAATGACTCAATGAAATTGAGTCAGTAATCAAAAAACTTCCAATAAAAGGAAGTCTAGGACTTGGCAGCTTTGCAGATGAATTCTACCAAACATTTAACAAAGAGTTAATGCCTATTCTTCTCAAACTATTTAAAAAAATAGGAAAACTTTCAAATTCATTTGATGAGGTCAGCATTACTCTGATACCAAAACCAGATAAAGACACTAGAAAAAAAATTATAGGCCAATATCTTTGATGAACATGGATGCAAATATACTTAACAAAAATATTAGGAAACTGAATCCAACAATACATTAAAAAGTTATTCACGAAAATCAAGTGTGATTTATACCAGGGATTTTAGGGTGGTTCAGTATTTGCAAATCAATCAAATGTGATCCATCATATCAACAAAAGAAAGGTTAAAAACCATATAATCATCTCAATGGATGCAGAAAAAATATGGCAACATACAACATTCATGCACCATAAAACCTATCAACATAGATGGTAAAGAAGGAACATACTTTAGCAAAAAACGCCCGACATGAAAAGCCCACAACTAACCTCAGACTTAGTGGTGAAACACTGAATTTTCCCTCTAATATTAGAAACAAGGCAATGATGTACAGTCTCAACACTTTTATTCAACATAGTACTAGAAATCATAGCCACAGCAATAAGACAAGAAAAGGAAATAAAAGCATCCAAATTGGTAAGGAAGAAGTAAAATTTTCATATATAGAAAACCCTAAGGACTCCACTAAAATACTACTAAAACTAACATACAAATTTAGTAAGTTTCAGTATACAATTTAGTATACAGAAATCTATTGCATTTCTATACACTAATAATCAAGTAGTAGAAAGAGAAATCAAGAAAACAATCCCATTTACAATTGCATCCAAAACAATAAGATACCTAGGAATAAACTTGACCATAGAGGTGAAAGATCTGTACTCTGAAAACTATAAAACTTTCATGAAAGAAACTGAAGATGACACAAACAATTGGAAAGATATTCCATGTGCATGGATTGAAAGGGCCAATATTTTTTAAATGCCCACACTACTCAAAGCAAACTACAGATATGATGCAATTCCTATCTAAATACCAACATTTTTCATGTTACTGGAACAAATAATCCTAAAATTTGTATGTAGATGCAAATGACCCTGAATAACCAGAGCAATGTTGAAAAAGAACAAATATGGAGGTATCACAATCCCAGATTTAAAGATGTATTACAGAGGTGCCTGCGGGGCTCATTCAGTTGAGTGTCTGACTTCATCTCAGCTCATTTTCACGATTCATGAGTTTGAGACACACATCAAGCTCTCTGCTGTCAAGGAAGAGTCCACTTTGGATCCTCTGTCTCCCTCTCTCTCTGCTCCTTGACACCTCAAGACTCTTTCTTTCTTTTTTTTAGTGTTTGGAATTTATTTATTTATTCTTTTAATAAATAGTTTATTGTCAAGTTGGTTTCCATATAACACCCAGTGCTCATCCCCACAAGTGCCCTCCTCCATGCCCATCACCATCCCCCCCCACACCCATCAGTCCTCAGTTTGTTCTCAGCATTCAAGAGTCTCTCATGGTTTGCCTCTCTTCCTCTCCCCGACTATTTCCCCCCTTTTTCTCCCTCATGGTCCTCCGTCAAGTTCCTCCTAATCCTCCTGTATGTGCAAACATATGGTATTTGTCCTTCTCTGCCTGACTTATTTCGCTCAGCATAACACCCTCAAGTTCCGTCCATGTTGCTACACATGGTCAGATTTCATTCTTTCTCATTGCCATATAGTATTCCATTGTATAGGTAAACCACATCTTCTTGATCCATTCATCTGTTGGTGGACATTTAGGGTCTTTCCATGTTTTGGCTCTTGTGGAGAGTGCTGCTATGAACATTGGGGTACATGTGTTCCTATGCATCAGCACTCCTATATCTCTTGGGTAAATTCCTAGCAGTGCTATTGCTGGGTCATAGGGGAGTTCTATTGTTGTTTTTGAGGAACCTCCACACTGTTTTCCAGAGGGGCTGCACCAGTTTACATTCCCACCAACAGTGTAGGAGGGTGCCCATTTCTCCACATCCTCGCCAGCATCGAGAGTCCTCTGAGTTGTTCATATTCAGCACTCTGACTGGTGTGAGGTGGTATCTCAGTGTGGTTTTGATTTGTATTTCCCTGATGAGGAGGATGCTGAGCATCGTTTCATGTGTCTGTTGGCCATCTGGATGTCCTCTTTGGAGAAGTGTCTGTTCATATCTTCTGCCCATTTCTTCACTGGATTGTTTCTTTTTCAGGCGTGTAGTTTGGTGAGTTCCTTATAGATTTTGGATATTCACCCTTTATCTGATATGTCATTTGCAACTATCTTTTCCCATTCTGTCGGTTGCCTATTAGTTTTATGGATTGTTTCCTTTGCCGTGCAGAAGCTTTTTATCTCGATGAGGTCCCAATCATTTATTTGTGCTCTTGATTCCCTTGCCTTTGGGGATGTGTCAAGTAAGAAATTGCTGTGGTGGAGGTCAAGGAGGTTGTTTCCTGCTTTCTCCTGTAGGGTTTTGATGGTTTCCTGTCTCACATTCAGGTCCTTTATCCATTTTGAGTTTATTTTTGTCTATGGTGTGAGAAAATGATCTAGTTTCATTCTTCTGCATGTTGCTGTCCGGTTCTCTCAGCACCATCTGTTAAAGAGACTGTCTTTTTTTCCATTGGATACTCTTTCCTGCTTTGACAAAGATTAATTGGCCATACATTTGTGGGTCCAATTCTGAGTCCTCAATTCTATTCCATTGGTCTATGTGTCTGTTTTTGTGCCAATACCACACTGTCTTGATGTTGACAGCTTTGTAATAGAGGCTAAAGTCTGGGATGGTGATACCTCCCGTTTTGGTTTTCTTCTTCAATAGTACTTTGGCTATTCAGGGTCTTCTGTGTTTCCATACAAATTTTAGAATAGTTTGTTCTAGCTTTGAGAAGAATGCTGGTGCAATTTTGATTAGGATTGCATTGAATGTGTAGATTGCTTTAGGTAGTAATGACATCTTAACTATATTTATTCTTCTGATCCATGAGCATGGAATGTTTTTCCATTTCTTTTGTCTTCTTCAATTTCCTTCATAAGTTTTCTATAGTTTTCATCATACAGATCTCTTATATCTTTGGTTAGGTTTATTCCTAAGTATTTTATGTTTTTTTGTGTAATTGTGAATGGGATCAATTTTTTTATTTCTCTTTCTGTTGCTTCATTGTTGGTGTATACAAATGCAACTGGTTTCTGTATGTTGATTTTGTACCCTGCAACTTTGCTGAATTCTTGGATCAGTTCTAGTAAGCTTCTGAGGGAGTCTGCTGGGTTCAAGACCCTTTCTTACACTATCCACAAAAACAAAATAGGTTGTTACTATTTTGTTGAGAATTTTTGCATTTTTCTCTATAAGAGATAGTAGTCTCTAGTTTTTTTTTTTTCTCTCTTTCATAGGTCACATTTACTTGCTTCTTTGCATGCTTAGTAATTTTTTATTGGATGCTGGTTATATTATATGTTACATTGTAAGTACCTGTATTTATTGTATTCCTTTAAAGAGAGGAATATATAATAGGGAATAACTTTATTTCACATCACTTGTGGGTCAGTTTGATTTCTTCAAGACCTGGCCTTAAGCCTCCCTTTGACAGGTATACAGTAACCATTCTAGGGAAGGTTCAGTCCTACATCTCCTCCAACTTCTCCTCTGCATGCCAGTGTCCCACTGAAAGTTGAGTATTTATTGAAGACTCTTCACTGTGGCTGGTTGGGATTTGTTGTGGACTGTATTTTATACATTTAAACCTTAACCTACAATGTGATGGCATTTGGAGATGGAGTCTTTAGGGGATAACTAGGTCATGAAGGTAGAGTCCTCATAATGTGTTTAGAGGTCTTATATGAATACACCTGGTAGTCTACCTTCCTCTCTCTCTGTCATGTGAGGATGCAGTAAGGAGATGGCTATTTGAAAACCAAGAAGTGTACCCTCACAAGATACCAGATCTCCTGGTGCCAATCTTGGATTTACTGGCTTCCAGAATTGTGAGAAATAAATATTTATTGTTTAAGCCACCTAGTCTATGGTAATTGTTATAGCAGTCCAAGCTGACTAAGACAGAATTGAACATCTCCCCTACTTGAACGTGAGCACCAGGGACTTTCAGCTTATAACTTCATGATCATTTTCAGCCAGCTGTGGAGATTCATTCTAACTATTCACATCCTAGTACTCAACAAAGTCTCAAGGATGCTTTATGCTGATTTCTGGAGCTCTTTATCTATGTAGTTCTGAATGACTATACCTCTCTAAGCTCTCAGCTCTGTCTTCTCAGTTCAGTAGGGCCAGCAGCCTCTGTTTTATTTCCCCTCCCTCAATGAAATTTGAAATTCTCTCCTTATGGAAGTGCAGCACAATCATAGGCTCTAAACTCTCAGGTATCACCAGTTCTACAGTAGTTGTTATTCAGTGTCTCAAAACAGTTGTTTCATATATTTGGTCTGCTTGTTTATGGCAGAAAGTTAAATTTGTTTCTCTTTACTCCATCATTGTCAAAGCAAGATTTTGATCATGTTGTTTTGTTTTTTAAAAAATGTACTCCTTGTCAAAAATAATAAAGAAGATGCCTTGGAAGGTAAAATGGAAATTTCTGAGCACCCCTGGAGAGGAAACCTCTATATTCAGGTCTTGAAGCATTGTTAAGAATGGGGGAAGATTTGATAGTTAAACAATTCCAATACTGAAATTGTCTCTGGTTTTTCCTTGGGAAAATGGCAATAGATTACATTACATAAGGGATTAATGTAGCAGAAGACAGTGACAAAGACAGAGGCTTAAATATGTTCACAAAGCATATGAGTTTCCTTATTCTCTTATTGGTAGCATGCTCCATTAATATTAATTGAATGTACGGCTGAATAAGCAAATGATTGAATTAATACATGTATTATGAGCTTAAACTCTATAATAAAGAGATCTTTGTACTTTAGAAAATTACAGATCCTACTAATTACAGATGGTTTAGTATCTAAGTTGCATTATTAATGATACTCTAAATAATTTATTTTGTCCATCCCTATCATCTTATAAATAGAAAGGTTAAGTGACTTGCTCAGGGCCACATACTAATTAGTGAAAAACCAGGACTTACCCTCGAGTCTCCTGACACCCATTTTAGTGCTCTTTCCAGTACATCACTTTTAAAGGACTCCTAGATCACAGCCAATACTTAGAGTCTCAGGGGAGAGCATAGGCTGGAGATCAATATGTCACAGACTCAGGGTCTGATCTATCCCTCTTAAGGTGCTGTCACTGTTCCATGAAAAATATTTCTCTTCTTGCCACTCCTCATCCCCTGATGAAGTCAAATCATCCTTGTAGAGAAAGGTCCTTTGTGATAGTTCTTTCTATTTTCCATATGTCTTTTCCCTGCCTCTGCATCTTTATTTCTACTTTTGTAATACAGATTTATAATCTTTTGTAGACTTTAAATAGGAAAAATGAGTGTCATTGCTGCTAAATCTCACTCTTCTCCTGTTCCTTTAGACCCTACATGCAAGGGCAGTAATGCTCTGAACTGTGATACAATATATCCCAGTGGGTGGGGTCTAATAATTTGTACATTAAATAGGTCTGTAGATGAGACAAAATTTATCTTACTCAGGAAGTTGGGCAACTAAAATCTGATGTCCATCTAACATGTTTTCTCTTAGAGGCATCTTGACTCCTGTTTTCATTTAGCCTGTGTCACCAAATAAGAAATATTTAACTAGATAGCTAGATCTAAAATTAAAAGTAAAACTCTGAAAGAGATTCCTGAAATGAAATTTCCTTAGTAATTGTTTTAGGATTATGCCTTACTTTTAGTTAACACATTAGCTATTGCTCTGTTGTCACTTAACACTCAGGATTAGAGGGAATAGAAACAAGGAAGGGAATAAGGGTGGATTGAATGTAACCAAATGGGATTATCATATTGGAGGACCGGGCAAGAGGTAAAGAATTGTGGCAATTTTAGAAGACCCCTAAGGCACAGCTTGCCTTCTCATCATTTATCCTTCTGCTGGGAACCTGCCTTGGCCTACAAATGTTTACCTAGGCAACCTAGTTTGTGCCTTGCAGCAGTGTTGGGTTCAAGTCCCATGCCTGACTGAGTCTTATCCTGGACAGTTTCTTATTCACTTTTTATTTTATTTTTTTAAATATTTTAAAAATATTTATTTATTTTTGAAGGAGAGAGATACAGACCATGAACAGGGAGGGGCAGGGAGAGAGAGAGGAAGACACAGAAACGAAAGCAGGCTCCAGGTTCCGAGCTGTCAGCATAGAGCCCAACATGAGGGCTCAATCTTACAAACTGCTAGATCATGACCTGAGCTGAAGTTGGACACTTAACGGACTCAGCCTCCCAAGTGCCCCTCTTAATCACTTTTTAAAATCTTTCTGGAAGAACCCAGATTCGCCAGGATATCCTGTTGCACAATTTAATAAACTTTCCTCTCTGAAAGCTTGCATTTGTTTGTTTAATATTATCCACTCCCCCACACTTTCCCCCTCATCCCCCGCCCCGAAGCTAACTTTGTTTATTTCTTCTGCAAATGGCTATTGGCACAGCTCTGGGAATATATTTAACCTCTCTGTGCTCACAATAGGTTTCAAAGTCAACATGCTAGGGTTTGTATTCTTTGTTTACCTCATATATCTGTTAGTTGTACTATAGCCAGCAGGGTACAATAAAATATGGAGTTGATATACTACACTCAATAGTAAGCAATGCCAGAAGAGACTCAACAGCAGAGTGCCATTGTACAATCTAACACAATGTAATTGTACTTTTCCTGATGTGAGGGTGGGCAGGTGGGCTGCACAGGGTTCCCCAGAACGGAGGTGTATTTGCCTGTCAAATGTTTGGACCCTCCACACTTACTCTCCAGTACTCAGTCCACTGCTTTGTGTGCTAGGAATTGCCTGAATGTGTTGGCTGGGTCCATCTGCTCTCCAGTTCGATACCTTGAAGCTTCTCCTATGTGCCCTGCCTTGTGCTCTAGCTGCCAGTGGGATCCACCAATGGAAAGAGTGGTCAACAAAAGAAAGGGGAAGAGGAGAGTGAGGCCAAGGTGTAGATTCTTTTCACCCTTCCTATAGGCTACTGGGTGCCTGGCTGCTTGCTTTCCTCTATAAAGGCATAGCTCTTGTTAGGTGATTCTTTCCCACAGCTTCTCTCCCTAGGTTTCAGTCCTGTTTCAACTACTTCCTCCTCAGGCTTGGGGCAGGCAGAGTGGGGGTGGGGAACCCTGTTGTTGGCTAGCATTGAAGAGTTTGTTTTATTTCAGTGTTTTCTCTACCTACACTCTGTTCTCCCTCAAATGACCACTGTGAGAGTTCCTGAATCTACTTTCTATTTGAAGCAATTGGTGCCTTACAAAAATTTGACCTTTGTTGGTGAATGAGTAGCTTAGCAGAAGACCACTGTGACTCTGTGGGCTTTCTGGGTTACTGCTGAGATAGAGAAAGGAGAGAGTTCACAGTACAAGTCCCAAAAACAGGGAACACTTTGTATCGCCCTCTTTCTTTTCCCTTCTTCCAACCATCTAAAGTGAAATTTAGAGGAATTATAATCAGGAACTGGTCCTTCAAGGTTTGCCTGAGAATATGGAGGATGAGGGGGAGGAAGGCTCTCCTTTGGCAATTAGAGGTTTTGTGGACATGGTGGGATTTAGTCCTTCTTTGAGGCTCCAACTGAAGAAATTGTGGCAGTGAAGAATATGGCTCTATAGTCAGACCCTCTGATTCAAATTTCAGCTCCTCTACTTATGCTGCAAGTTCTTGGAACAAGTTACTTAACTCCTTTGTGTCTCACTCGCATCATCTATAAGATAGGCATAGTTCTATTCTCTACTTCATAAGACTGAGGATAAGTGAGCTAATGAAGTAAAGTGTTTAGAACAATCTTAAGCATACAATAAATGCTCAATAAATGCTAGCGAACCCCCTTCTCATCCTCTTCCTCTTCCTCCGCTTCCTCTGCTTCCTCCTCCTTCTTCTTTTACCCAACTAGCTGTCTCCAGGAGATACCAGCCTATTGAAGACCCTAAGGTTTGGTAAGGGCTCTACATTGGGTAGCTGATGGTTTCCAACTGTACAAGTCACAGTCCTGAGTTTCTCTCCATCTTTTATGTCACTGTCAGGAGAGAAGTTTCATTTTTCTCAGACTTCCATTTTACTGAAAGCTCCTTCCTCGAAAGGGCAAAACTGGATGCGGTGATGGAAAGGAGATATGAGTTCTCTACATACTTTACACACAGAAATAACTATCTTGGTGTTCAAGAACACTTCTGTTTTTGTACTGTGCCACCTGCTTTTTTTTTTTTTATAGGTTCACAGGAAACCTTGCTTAGAGATCGTAATATTTGCTTGAAAGTCCACATACTTCATTCAATAGCCAAATAGGGAAAACAAAGCAAAACACCTTTTGATCCTAATGTGCCTTAAGCTTCTGAAGCAAGTTCTATCCACTCTGCACCTGTTTACTCTGCCCAAGAATTCACATGTCATTCAAATCCTGCTGACAGGCACTTTCCCAAGGAGTTTCCAAAGGCTCCATCACTGATCTCCCTGCCACTCTTTCCTCTCACGTCACCTGGCTCTTCTTCCTACTGAATTTTAAATTCCATGTTTGTTTAGTGTTTTCTTTCTCCAGTAGAATATAATCTCCAAGAAAACAGAGAATTTTCCTGCTTGTTCCCCATGTATCGGGAGGCATTGGAGCCTACCTACTGCCCCCTGCTTCCGCTCTGCTCTGTGCTGTGGGAGGTTGAACCATGGAGACTACAAACCTTCAGCCTCAGTCAGCTCCAAGAGGAGCTCTGGAAGACTAGAGGGTCTTGGTTCTCCTGGGTCCTGGCAGTACCCTTTTGAGCTTATTGGTCTTCTATCTCTCCCACAAGCAACAGTGCTAGCCTGTGGATATTGCACTATCCCTTGTTCATTTCCCTAACCCCACCTACATATATCTTCTTTATTAATCTCCTCATATTACTCCACAAATTGCTCATCTGTTTTATGCCTGAAACTGGACTGATCTTGACAACTGGTTTTTTTAATGTTTATTTATTTTGAGAGACAGAGTGCGAGTGGGGGGAGGGGGATAGAGAGAGAGGGAGACACAGAATACTCTGAAGCTGGCTTCAGGCTCTAAACTGTTAGCACAGTGCCTGATGCAAGGCTCAAAATCAGACCCTGATATCATGACCTGAGCTGAAAGTTGGGTGCTTAACCAACTGAGCCACCCAGGTGTCCCACCAACTGTTTTTGACATATATAAGGGGTTCAAAAATATTGATCAAATGTTTCTAAATAATTGGAAGCTAGGGAGAACAAATATACTTGTTCCATGACTCCAATGGGGAATACTTCCTAAAATGGAAAGAGATTACCATAGTATCTACCAACATATAGATAGATAGACCGTGTCCCTAAACTATTTCAGAATTTAGAAGAAAAGTGGTTTCTAACTAATTATGTTTCTAATCAACTGGAGCAGAGAATATATTTATAGATTGAACTTTTCAAATCTCTGAACCAGCCCTTTTTAGTGTTTTTGCTGCTACTTTTCTCATTCTTGTTCTATCTTCTCTGATCTCTAAAATCTCCAACACAGATGTCATCAAAGCCCTCAAGGAGTTGGATTAATACCTATTTTTTACCATTAGCTTAACTCTTACATTATCTGGGAGGCCACAGAATGAAGCATTCTTACACATCCTGAGTTTATGTGATGTTGCCTTGTTCTTGATTAACAGCTAACCGAGTTGTCTCAGAAAATATGCTAGTTCCTACCCTGCAACGAGTTTTGGATTTACAAGGCACAGTGTCTAGAATCTCTAATAAGTAACTTTTCAAGCTAGCATCCCCAGGCCCTCTGTAGGTGAGGGAGGTTAGACATTTTAAAGGAGGAAGTGTCTACTGCAGATAGAAAGCATCTTCCTCTCCACCTCACCTGGGTTGTGCCAAATTCTAAAACTTTGAGGGAATGAAAGTAGACCCTCCTGAAAGAATTATGTGAAAATGTGACAACAGTTCTAGGTTAGGTTTTGAATCTCCTTGAAACCATCCATACAAACATACAGGATAGTAAAACCAGAAATGTAAGACAAAATATGCAACAAAATAACTGTCAAGTCATCCCTTAGAACCATAAAATGTGTTCTGGAAGAAAAAGCCTCAACTGTTCTAAGTTCTCAGTATTGTTTGGGATGAATGAGAGGAAAGAAAGAGAATGTCTGATGGACCTAAAAGAAGAACCATAAGCAGCCAACAGGTGAACCTGGTAAACACAGTAGGGCAATTTGAAAAGAGTAGTCAGAATTCGGATGGATTTGGCCCGCTTTAGTTCACCGGGGAATGCAGGGGGTCTTCTGTAATGTTTTAAGGGCTTGAGTAACCTAAGCCTCACCAACTGTAAAACTAACCAGGTGAAGATCCGTTCTGAGATAAAGCCCCACATTGAGGATATAACATGCTGGGAAGAGAAGCTAGACCAAGCAGGACAGGGACAATGGGGCAAAGAAATGTTTTATCTGAACATAAAAGTGGGGAGGGAAAAGAGCTTGGTGATCACAAAAAGTACTAAGCCATGTTTTTGCCCATTTTACTAAAGCAGCAACAGGGAAAAAACCTCTGTAGATGCAACACTGAAAAAGCCCCCCCACCCCCTTCTAAAGGTCTATGAAAGCAAGTTTCACATAAAAATGAAAAACAGAAAAGGATGATAGTTGAATCCCATATAATGTTTTTATAAGACAAATGTGAGAAACAAAGTAACATCATTATAATCAAAGAAAGAACATCAGAAAGACATGCTCATAAAATAGGTGAAAACTGTAACTTAATATTTCAAAAGAAGTTGCAAATACTTAATGAAATAATCTAAGATGAATAATCAGCATAAAAAATTAGAAAGTCTCAGAAAAGAAGCAATGTAACTGAAGAAAGAAGTAGATTAATTTTAAAATGAAGACTGAACTAGAAGGAGACTTAGAGGCTAAAAAGGAGAAACTCATATTAACCTTTAATTCACTCAACAAGCAAAAGTAACTTCCAAGGTTGCATATTGAAGTGTGAAAAGTAAAATAATAAAACTTCTAGTGTGCAATGTAGAATCTTTATGAAGGCAGGTGGGAAGGCATGAAACATGGAGCAAAAGCCTGATAAGTTGGGCTGCATTAAAATGAAGACTTTCTGTTCATTTAGAGAGACCATAAGGAGAGTGAAAATACAGGCCAGGCTATAGGAGGTGATATTAACACTACTTGCATTTTGCAAAAGGCCTTTATCCAGAGTACACAAAGAACTTTTCAAATATATAGAATAGAAAAAAGGGCAAAGTGGGGCGCCTGGGTGGTTTAGTCGGTTAAGCGTCCGACTTTCGCTTAGGTCATGATCTCGCGGTTTGTGGGTTCGAGCCCCGCGTCGGGCTCTGTGCTGACTGCCAGCTCAGAGCCTGGAGCCTGTTTCAGTCTGTGACTCCCTCTCTCTCTGACCCTCCCCTGCTCACGCTGTCTCTCTCTCTCTCTCCTAGAAATAAATAAAAAAACATTAAAAATTTTATGTAAAAATCATGAATATTAAAATATATCTTGACACCTCTGTGAAACTTATATAATCATATACCATATTATGGACAAAGTATATAGCATAGTATACCAGATAGAATGGATTCATGAAAAATGTTTTTTCTGCTGGGGTGCCTGTGTGGCTCAGTCAGTTAAGTGTCCAATTTCAGCTCAGGTCATGATCTTGCAGTTTGTGGGTTCGAGCTCTGCTTTGGCCTCTTTGCTGACAGCTCGGACCCTGGAGACTGCTTCAGATTCTTTGTCTCTCTCTGTCTTTGCCCCTCTGCTCACTGATGCTCTGTCTCTCGAAAATGAATAAAAATTAAAAAAAATTTTAATGTTTTTACTGCTGATTTGCTTTTGTTTTGTTTTTACATGCACAATTGCACTTATGTATTTAAAAATGTATTCTTACTCGTACTTTGATTATCTACAGCTCGATGTAGACTAACAAATGAGTACTGCCATTAAAAAAAACAAAACAACCCAAACAACTCCATTAGGATTCTATTATAAGTCCTCATTAGACTTTAAGCATATATTAGACAGGTACCCATTAAGAAAGGTTTTAGATGGAAATTTCAAGGTGTTTATTGATCCCTCAGGGGCAATTGTGGTTCATTTCCTTTTGTAGTTTCTTTAAAGCTTTGACTGGCTTTAAGAAAGAGGCAACCATTGATGTAAGTTGAGTCCCTGATCTAATTGTTTAAATGTATAAAATATATTAGTGAATATGTTCACAAAGAGATTTACCTGCACAGACTTTATAAAGCTTCTTTCTAAGATTTATAAATTTCCTTTAGTTGGTGGAATATTTTTTCAAGATTGTGGAATAGATTCTAATTTAGAGATGGCCACCAGATCATACAATAATAGAAGCTTTAAGTGACCTTGCAAACTGGCACTCCACCACAGACTGAGTACATTTGTATAATGGAATAGTATATACAGCTTTAAGTTGGAGATGTCAGCTCAGTGTGGACATTGCATTTAGGTGGGTTCCGGAATTCATAGGTAATTTCCCAAGTCCCCTCTCATATGTAGGATAAACAAGTTACAAATATTCAGTAATCACAAAGCTTGCAATGCCCTTTTATAAAGTCAAGTCTTTGCCAGGTGCTGGGGATACCAAAACGAACACATCTGTCCTCAAAATGAATTAATAATCCTGCAGGGGAGACATACAAGCAAACTATGCTAGTAGAGTTTCACAGAGTGAAGGCTACCGCTGTGCTATGTACAGTTAGTCGCTGACTGTTTGACATCCCTCATCATATCAACAGCACAAAATTCTCTACCTTTTATTAGGGTGGGGATGGAGGAATGGCATCCTGAATCTGACACATCCCTGGCAACTTGGACACTGGTCAGCCTGAATCACAGACCATATGTTGCTCTCTCAGAGACGACTCAAGTGGACATTATACAAAGTCAACGCAACAAACTTGTCTTGAGTATTATGTAGGATCTATGTGAGATAAGGGTGAGTGTGTGTGTGTGTGTGTGTGTGTGTGTGTACAACAAAACTGCATATTAATTCTAAAACTTTTTACATGAATTCTGCTCCTATGTTCACGATCATGTTGCTTTGAGGTAAATTTTATTTCCCTCTTTCCAATAGTCATGTATTTTATTTGTTTTTCCTGTCTTAGACACTGGTACAATATTAAATAGCAGCAAAATTGGCATATTTTTCTTGTTCTTTCAATGATTCTCTATAAACATATTTGTTTGGGGGTTATGTCTACAAAAATGGCAAGTTCATATGAGTCAACATTAGAGATACAATTTATAAGATTAAAAATGTTTCTATTTTAAGATAGTTTTCATCATAACTAAAACTCATCAAAAGCTTGTTTAAAATTTTTGCTTCTGATTTATTTTTGAGAGGGAGAGAGAGACAGTTGGGGAGGAGAAGAGTGAGAGGGAGACACAGAATCCAAAGCAGGCACCAAGCTCTGAGCTGTCAGCACAGGGTCCAAAGCAGGGCTCAAACTCACAAACCATAAAATCATGACCTGAGCCAAAGTCAGAGGCTTAACTGACTGAGCCACCCGGGCGTCCCCTGGGTTCTTGGGTTCTAACTATTTTTCTTTGCATAGTGGCTTGAGGTGTGCCAACTTTATGGGTGTGCTAATGAGGGTGAGAATTGAGAAGAAGCAATGATGGTTCGCTATGCAAACCATAAACATAGATGATACATGTAAGAAAAGGAGTTGTTTTCCATTTGTTCAGCTTTTTTTCTTGTTGTGAGGACAGGAGCAATGGCTTCTAAACTCTTTAGATGTTGGCCTGGCAATGGAATTCTGAACCTCGTTTTTTAAACCCATTTCTATTCCAAATTTCCCTTAGCCTGGAGAAAGTGATGATTTTTTTTTTCACTTATAGAAGAAAAAAACAGCTGTCATAAATTGAGGGTACAATCATATTCAACACATCATTTATTGTTTGGCAATGGCATTTGGCACTTTGGAACCTCTGTGGCTCTGTCGAGTGTGTGTGTGTGTGTGTGTGTGTGTAAGGCTGCCAATAGGATTTGCTTTTCTTTTCTGAGGTGTTTATATTTGTGAAGAAATTTTCCAACTTATTAAGTAAATCTACCTTGTTGGTTTACAGAACACAGGAACACAAGATTTTTCTACTAAATCTTTTCTTGTTCTTGCTTTCCACCTGCATACACACTCAATTCTTCCATTTAAGGAAATTTCAGAAACCTGCCCCCTCATCCTTCATCTGCCCTGGCATAGTGCTCAGTTCATAGGGTTTTAATTAATCCTGGATGAGGTGATAAACAGATAAAGCTCATAGCTCCTTTGGAGCAACAAAAACAACCTTCCACACACTACAGCTTTCTGATAAGGATGGGCAGGCTACCAGCTTTTCATGGGTTACTTCAAAATCAAAATGGGGGACCCTGCTCACACATGATTAAGAATTTCAAACTAGTGACAGGAGAGCATTGATGCAAACAGAGGATCCTGTGTGACTACATGGGATGCACATCCAGGCAGCTGGATTGTGTCTGAGTCATGTCTTTCTCAGGCTAAATGTCTGGTTTCTTTTGCATATGGCACAGTCCCTCATGTGACATGGTCTTCATTGTGAGTTCCTCAAGCCTCTGTTATCCTGCATACTTCTCATACAAGAGACTTATTTGCCAACTCCTCCTTGCTGTGTGGTGCTTCAAACAAGGCACTTCATTCCTGAGTGTTTGTTCTGGAATTGGATTGACCTTCCCACCTGCCCTAGGTGTAACATCTGAACTTCCTATCAACACAGACTGAGATCCATTTCTGGAAATGAGATCACAGCATTAACTGTTGTCAACCTATTCTCAAGTATAGCCCCTTCAATCATTCTTTACTTAACCAGCTCATGCTTCTATAGTTGTTGAGGTCTTAGACCTAATTGCAGAACTACGCCACAAGTAAAATCATTTTCGTTAATTTTTATACATCAAGGACTTTCTGAATTTTGTGGGTTTCTTTGGCATGACAGTTTGATGACTCCACTAACTAAACTCCACTAAGTTAAAATTAGCTTTATTTGGGTCATTAATGAAAATGTTAACTATCAATAAATATATTCCTTTTGTAACTGAACCCACATCTGTCTGCCTGAAGAGCAGCAATACTGATCATTGAGACAACAGGTATGCAATAAGAAAAGGGTTTATTTGAGAGGTAACCAAACAAGGAGACAGAAGAGCAAAGCTCCACTCCCCTGCCTCACTAAAGTGAGAGAGAACAAATTTTTTATAATCAGAAGAGTTGAGATTACATACATATTGATGAAAAGGCAAGAAAACTTATGATTATTCATGAGGAAAGGTAGAATGTGTACACTGAATAAACATATATGTAACATACATCCCAATGTTCACTTTGTGGTGGAGACAATACCAGCAGGAGGTAAAACTCAGCCCCTGATATCAAGAGGTTATCTTGCAAGAAAGAGAAGCTATGGGGATGCCCTGAGAGCCAGTATAAATTGGGTGGGGTTTGGGGTTCGTTATCTTGGGTAAGGAATGCAGGGCTTTGCTTGTTCATGGGCTGGGGACTGTATTAGTGACCTTGAGTCCTGGCTTCTGTGGAGACAGCTAGTGTATTTGTTAGTGGGGTATGAGAACACACCATGGGTGACTAAAGAGAAACAGTTCTCTGAAAAACAAACTTTAAATTTTCTGGTAGTTTCAACTGTCCCTTTGGGTATGCTTCCTCCCCCCCACCCCCGCCCCTTTTAACCTTTAAGAGATCTTTGGGAAATAGAAACCAGTGCCCATCCTTTTTCCAAGCACCTACAAAGTTTCAGGTAGCTGGGACAGAAATATTGGTGAAGACCTTGACCTGTGCATTAGCTAGGGAGTTATAGCACACATGGAAACCACAATCCTGGGCTTTGAATGGGAAATGATGAGTTAGTGCTATAGCTATTGCACATTGGATTGCCAGAGTAAGGCAGATGGTTTGTTTTTTTTCATCTGCTTATTAGCAACCTTGACCAGAGCATATGTGTGCTGAGATGAGCTTTGAAGAACTGGCTACACTTGAAGACACAAAAGAGAGGAGTGGGTGGGCTTTCCAGACCAAGAGATGAGTGGGGACATAGGAGGGAGAGGGTATATATAGGAGGAGTGAGGGCCATTGTGGCAGACACAGACTGTACATGAAAAGGTTGCTGACTTTAATAGGGGGCAGTACTTGGCATCACAAGGACTGAAATGTCTGTGGGGCATCATCTATGATGGTCATCACTTGGCAAACTCAGGGCCTATATGTCCTATTGGAACTCAGCAAGGCCTAGGGGAGCTGGGTAAGAGGGCAGCCAACTCTCAGGGGCCAAAGGGGTGGGCTCACATGTGTGTAAAGGACAAACATTTCCATTTTGCCTTGCCACGAAGGGCCTTCTCAGGACAAGATATTTGTCTCTGGGGCTGGCTGGTTTGTACTTCCTGCCTTCTTCTCTAGGTGCCTCTGTGCCCTTCCCCAAATTCAGCAGCTGTGTGAGTGGCTAAGACCCAAGGAGAAGGAGTGCATGCTAGAGATACGTGGCCACCCTTTGGAAGGAACACTCGGCTGGCTTTTATCAAAAATTTTTTAAATGTTTTATTTATTTCTGAGAGAGAGAGAAAGACAGTGTGAGCAGGAGAGGGTCAGAAAGAGAGGGAGATACAGAATCTGAAACAGGCTTAAGGCTCTCAGCTGGCAGTCAGCACTGAGATCATGACCTGAGCTGAAGTCAGACGCTTAACTGACTGGGCCACCCAGGTGCTCCTAGGTTGGCTTCTTGGAACCACATCTGTGAGGTTACACAGCTCCTTCTCCTGGGTGACCCTCCCCCCAAACACCCTTCCACAGCTGTTCCAGCCAGCTCCCAGCAGTGGGTTGGAGCCACTCAGACATCTCCCTCGGTTCAGAGGATCTCTGGGGGTGGGGGTGGAGGCTCAACTCCTAAAGAGGCCACCAGCTTCCCTGATGGCTAGGGGTGCTGAATGTCTCTTTTCTTAACACTTTGCTGTCAGTACAAACACACTATTAGCCTACCTATGCCCAATGAGGGATCTACCTCCTGTCATCTCTTCCTTCCTGGATGGAAGGAGGGTATCCCCAGGGCTGCTGTGGCTTCCTCCCCACAGCCATGCTCACAGACTCTGCCCCTGGCAGCTATGGCAGAAAAGGAGGGGGCTCAGACCTGGATCCTGGAGGCATGGAACAGCAGCACTGATGTGCTTCCTGCAAATATGCATCCGTGAGCTGTCTACAGAGCTCCTGAGTGCCATCTGTCTCAGACCGCGTCTCTAAGCAGATACAGGGTTTGAGAAAGTAATACTAGTCACCCATGTGATATCTCACTGGCTGCTTGTAGGCCTGTTGTGCATGGAGCCATGTTTAACACTCCAGGAGACAGGCAGACCTACAGGAAAAGCAGCCCATGGGTTTCATTTGTTGAGAATCTAATGAGTCCAGACACTCTGCAGCAAATTCTCAGCATTCTTTTGGGAAAACTTCCATTAGTCCTCAGGTCTAGCTCAGGGTCCCTCCTTTGTGTTTTTCTATCACCACAGTCTATGAGAATTTCTGATCCTTTCACTGTGCTAAAATCTCCATGAAAGTAAGAAGTGGATCTGTGTCTGTCCTAGAACAGGTTATTAATAAATTTTTGTGTATACTGAATCTTTCCAACAGCTCTGGGTCATGGGTGTGTTTAGCTCTATTTGAGATTTTTGTTGCTGTTGAATATCCTATGTGTCTAACTCAAAAGCTCAGGTATTTTCATGTGTCTGTGGTGTCCTGTCATGAGAGGAGGGCACACCACATTCTGGCCATTGTACTTCCAGGAGGGAGGCTGTGTTGCACTGCCTGTCCACCTTCAGGACCGACTCCACCTGCAGAAGTGTTGGTTGTTGATGTTTCATTGATCCTCTCCAGCAATGACTCTCCCCTGAAGGAAGGTCCCCCTCTTCCCCGGAATATCCCCTTCCCTCAGATGCTGCATCTAGGGATTAGTGAATTCAGAGTTACAAAGGCCCTTCTGGCTTCCACAGGGATGACTCCAGAAGGCATCCCAGCTCCAGAGCTCCTGATAGGATAGGTTGAGCCCTCTCCTGAAGTGGCACCACTGTTTGACTTCTGCTTGTGCCTGACACAACTTCTCTCATTTCTTATGGGTGCTATTCCAAGAGCATTTCTCAATAAGCTTTCTATATGCAATCTCAGAGTCCTAGAGTCTGTTTCCCTGGGAACTCAACCCACATCAGTTGGTACAGGATGTGATCTTAGGATACAGACTCTAAAATGGGATTTTGAAGATGCCTCATCCAGCAGCGAGGGCTGGTCACTTGTGGGAAATGA
The DNA here is from genome assembly GCA_017311185.1 of Proteles cristata cristata. Lineage (NCBI taxonomy): Eukaryota > Metazoa > Chordata > Mammalia > Carnivora > Hyaenidae > Proteles > Proteles cristata. The sequence goes on from JAESUZ010004792.1 coordinate 1,825,688, forward strand.
AGCATACGGCTGTGGTGAAATGTTAAAACTTTCACTGGTGAAGATATGGGCTAGGGTACTGGTAGAAGAGAACACATTTGTGAGAGCATTTGTACCCACTAGAAACAACAATATCAGATAACACAGACATTTGGGGGAAATAATAATTATTATGGACTATGGAATTTGATGGCCATTTTTGGTATCATTCAGTGCATTGAAAGAAGACAATAAAAGGCAGATGGTAATTAATCACCAGTAGAAGGCAACATGTAAAAGCCAGAGTACCTCCTCGGCACCATATGCAGACACTCTTTTCCTCTGCAGGCAGAGGGCAGGAAAAGCTGAAGATCAGACCCAACTTTCTTTGAGGAACAGAGCTTCAGAGAAGTTTGGATTCTCAACCCTGCCAGGATTTCCTTGCCATGCTCACAATATCTTGGCCTGGAAGGACTTCTCCCTGATTAGAAAGTCATGGGACCCTGAAATTGGGACTAGGGATATTTAAGTCAATGCTCTTGAAGTTTTGAATCCCAGGATTCTTTGAGTTTTCTGTGTCTGCAGAAGTCATCTACTCCTCCTGGCAAAAAGCCAGCACTTGAAGGCATCATAAAAGCTACTGCTTTTCAAGGTAACAGCTCTAACACATCCTCCTGATCATCATACCAATAAGTAAGGCCCAGTCATGATGTGGAAGTGTTGTACTGGCTAAAGAAAGAAAAGATTACAATACAAAAGAAAAGATTGTAACATGGATTACAATATGGCACAAATATGGTACCTCCAGGATCAGGTGAGGGAAGGGCCAGAGAGTAAAAGAGGTGAGTACATAAGCAGGTGAGCACCCATATTGTCCTCCAATGTTGCACCTGTATCTCACCTTCAGATAACACCTGGGGACAGTCCTGTATGATGACCATCTAGTGGAGTTTGAAAAGGCCAAAATTGGTTCACAGAAGCTTAGGTAGGTATAAGATAAAAAGGACCACAATACACTCTAAGAACACAGAGGATGTCCTTGAAAGACAGTGGTGATGGAAAAGCCTGCCACTAGAATCATCTTGAAGTGGTGCACCTGGTTATTCACCTTGAGTGGAAAGAAAAGATGCCAGGTCTCATGGTCATATATGGTCTCATGGTCAGTAGTAAGTAGTTTGAATGGTGGCTCAGGGCCCGGAAAGAGGAAATACTGTAAGATTAGAACAAGGAGGTTTGGAGAAAAATATCATGTAGATGGGCCTACAGTAGACAGCATGAAGTAAACATAGCAGCATCAATCAAGGAGTATCCACTGTAGAAGAGGGTAACACAGCAAGCAGACAGAGTAATCTTTTTAGTTTCCATCAGACATCCACTATCATTTGCCAGCCGGGTCATCAGCTAGTGCCTGGGTAAAGTAGCAGGGATGGCAGAAGTGGAGGCTATGCAGGGACCAGAATATTAAGTTTGCACTTGCTCAAGCAGATTTAGCTGCTGCCGCTGCTATATGTTCAGCCTTGAAGCAGCAGAGACCAGCAAAATCCCTAATACTGCACCATTATTTGAAGAATCCAGTCAGCCACTTAATGGTAATTAACTAAGCCACACTAGGTAGAATCCTTGGACAGATTGGCACATAACAGGTTTTTTGAGTGGTTTGTTTTCAGAAACTAAATGAGTCTTACTCCTTTTCCCATATTTATGTCATTGTAGAGGTGGGAATGGCTGGCCAGATTGTCTTGTGGGGATGGAGTGAGTCCTGTGAGATGATTCTAGTTTAAAATAGTAGTTACTGATGTATCAGAGATTTAGAGCAGAGAAAAGAGGGCCGGCTTATCAAAAACAATAAAAGTGCAAATAAGTAGGGCTTCCCTCCAGGCCTGAGATGGTGCTCTATCCATTGACACTGTAGATGGCAGGTTTTGTTCTTATATTCTCAGCCCTGAGTATTTAGTTTGCAGCTTCTCAGTTTATAGGGTTTGTAAATAGATCGTTCTTTTTGAAATTTCATTGGCTGGTGTGGCTTTTCTCTTCCATAGCACTGTGTGCACTCTGAGGATAGGAACTGGAGTTACTTCCAATTTCTTTGATAAATCCCTTCTCCCAGGACAGGGTGACATTCTTGACTCCTATACCCCATTTCCCCATGTCAGGCAGGTTTACTGCCAGCTTACAGTGTTCACCACTGTGCTTGGCACAGAGAGGGGTGTTAATAAATATATGTGAATAACTGGATGCAAATGTAGCAGACACACTCTAATAGCTGGACAGATGCTCAGATCCTCACTGCAGAGTCAGCTTTACAGGCTTCTTGCTCAGGGCTGTAAATGCTGTGTGGCTACCTCATGAAGAGTCTTGGTCAGAAGGAGATGAGGATTTACCTCTACTGTAAGAATATCAGCTGACTCTCCCTCTTTCTCTGCCCCTTCCCAACTCACATGCACACGTGAGCTCCCTCTCTAAAAATAAAATAAAATAAAATAAACATTAAAAAAGAAAAAGAGAATACCAGTTGAATACATTGGATGCACATCTGAGTGGCTCAGATGATTAAGTGCTTGGTTCTTGATTTTGTCTCAGGTTATGATCTTGCAGTTCATGAGCTCAAGCTCTTTGGACTCTGCTGACAGTGTGGAGCCTACTTGGAATTCTCTCTCTCTCTCTCTCTCTCTCTCTCTCTCTGCCCCTTCTCTATTCACACTCTCAGCATGCTCTCTCAAAAGAATAAATAAAATAAAGTTATTTTTAAAAAGAATATCAGCTGATAGGGCTGCATGTGTGTAGGACTAGCTATCTCTAAGCTCTGGCTAAAGGCTCTTTTGTTTTATTATACTTCATGTATCTTGTGTTTTATATATTGTGTGAGGAGATCAGTTTAGTCAGGTGAATTAATCTGCCACAAATGATGGTCATGCACTTCTGTTTTATGCCTATGTCTATACTTTGAAGCGTAATATGTGTGTGGGTTGGGGGTTCCAACAAGAATCCAGGGGAACTGTGTGAGGCTGTCTACTCCTTCCAAGGAGTCCCTGACTGAATCCTTTCATCTAAGGGAGCCAAATTCAAGATCTGCCTTTTCTTCCCATGTTCAGTACAGTGGAAACTTATGTTTTCTTCCTTCCAAGAGGCCCTGGGCTCACTTTTTCCTCAGAACCTGTCCCTCCCTCTTCTCTTTGACAATGCTGGCCCTGAGTAGGTACAGGGAGTGGGGCTGGGGTCCTCCCAATCTTCATCTCATCCTGAAGCCTTGTAGACAGAACACCACTAACCTGAGATAGGGCGTGGTCTTAGGAAAGAGCTGAAGGAAGGGAGTCTCACTCTTCCCACTTCCCTCGACCAGCTCCCCCATTCCCCTTGTGGGGTTTTTTTGGGAGATATTATTTGTGTTGTTTCCCAACCAGAGGAACCATGCAAATGGTGACTATTTTAGGCTCAGTAGGAAAATGGGCAGCATCTGACCATCACTATGGGATAGATGGTGGCTACCGGGGAGAATGTGGGGTGGGCTGATTCTGAAAGTCTCCCTGTTGCACCTTGGTACGGTCAGTTTCTCATCGGACTGACATTCAGCATGGGGTCAGAGCACCAGCACATAGGTAGAGTATCAATAGTATTCATTAAATTATCTTCCCAGGAGTTGCCAGACATGGGCACTCAGAGACTAAAGGCAGAGGCAAACACTGGGTTATTGTCTCTTAAAGCCTGCTACTTGTAGGAGAGAAGGAATTGTTGGGCTTCAGTGAGCAGCAGGACGAGAGGGGCATAGGCCTTACCTTTGATGGCCCAGGCTAAGTTAGTTATCTCTTCTACTCTTATCAAGGTTGGGAACAGGGGAGGGGGGGATAGAGGCAAGATGGCGGAGAAGTAAGGAGCTCCGTACTTGCACTCGCACCCATACATCACACAGAAAAGATCTGAAGCCATTGGAAACCTTACAAAACCTGAGAGACTGGGAGAAAAAGGACGCAGAATCCACTGAGAAAGCCTTCTAACGTGAGTGCGAACCGGGGAAGGTAAAATCGGGCCGGGATCGGAGACTCCAGGGTGGGAGGCGATCCCCCTCTACCCTCTACGGGGAGTGAGAGGGGAAAAGGAGAGAGTCCGAAACAGAAAAACCTCCGCTCGTGGGGGAAAAACCTCCGCTCGGTGCATAGAAAGACCGTACTTGCCAAACACCTGCACACCAGGTCCCCTCGCGACAACTGGTCCTGGGGGAGGCTGAGCACACAAACTGCTTCTTTGTGCCGCTCCTGGAGGTTGGATTTCAGAGCGGCGGCGGCGCACCTGCCGCCATTGTAGCTCCAGGGCGGCTGGGACCCCTGAAAGAGCCGCCCAGACACCGTGCGTCCGCGCTCCTGGCTGGCTGGAACTCAAGAGGGAAGGCAAAGAGCTAAAAACTGGGAAATTTGCCTGTGAGTTCGTGTTTCGGGTGACGAGCCATAGAGAGACCCGGTTTTCCTCACTCCAGCGGGCTCGGGGTACGCGCATCCGGCAGGCAAGCCCCCGCGCATGCGCGCCAGCCTGACTCAGAGAAGGAAGCAGCGATCCTGACTCCGCCCCCAGAGCTCAGCAGGGAGCCTGGAATAGCCCGAGGGGGTTGACTGGGAAGCTGTGTCTAAGGCAGCTTCAGCGGGGCGCGCGGACTGGGATTTGGAGATTGGAACTGGCCTGGGTTGAAGAGTGCAACCAACTTTGGCTGCGTCCCCGGAACGGGGAGTTGACATGCCAAAAAAAACAAAAAGCGAGCTGCAGCGCGGGGTTCAAGAAGGGACTGAAGCACCGTCACTCTCCTCCCCACAATCGCCAAGGCAGAACCCCCACCTGAGGCATCGGATCACGCCATGCCCATCCCTGCCTGAGAGGTGCCCTCCTCCCTTTTTTTTTTCTCTTTCTTTTTTCCTTTTTTTTCCTTTTTTTGTTTTTTTTCCTTTTTTTCTTCTTTCTTTTTTTTCCCCTTTCTTTTCTCTTTTTTTCTTCTTCTTTCTCTTTTCTCGCTTTTTTCCCCAAAACACTGACCTGATTAACTCTGGTCGCCAGCTTGCTTAAACAATCACAACAAGTCCATTCTGTAAATGTAAAGTCTACACCTACCAACTTCTTCAGATATTTCTCTCAGGAGTAATTAGACTATATTTTTTCTCTGGATAATTCCAGCATCCTTCTCTCACCTATCCAAGCATATTCTACCCTTTACCTCTTTGAAAAAAGCTTCTTATCCCTTCTGCCTGTTCATTCTATTTCCAAATCTGCCTCGTCTCGCCCTGCCTTCTCTCTTTATCTCTATGCTCTTTAACCAGCACTGCATACACACGGCTATTTAACTGTAGCTGGGAAATCCAGGTATATGCTTTAAACCGTTCTTTGTCCATCGGTTTTCTTCTTTTTTCCTTTTCTTTTCCCCTTTTTGACCCTTTTATGTATTTTATGCTCCCTATTATTCTCCCTCCCTCCTCCGTCTTTTCTATTAACTTTTTCGTTTTCCCTCTCGCTTGGCATGTTAGTTGAATCAGCCTGTGCGTTTGTGTGCTCCTGCTCCCTGTGTGTTTGTCTGTCTGTTTTCTTTTCCAGGGCTACCTCAAGAAACAAGCTAGAGTACACAAGGTGAAGAGTCCCAAATATCACTACGAATAGGAAAATAAAATAACTAAGGTCCCAACAAGAGTGACCGAGGGATACCATTCAAAAAACAATCTCTGAAAGGATAGGCCCTGGAAAGTCAAAGAGTCTTCTTGGATAGAGCAGTGCTCATAGAAACAGAGAGCATAGCAGGTCTTTAAAACCAACAAGACCTGGAAAGCTAACTAAAATGACGAAACGAAAGAGCTCTCCTCCAAAGAAACTCCAAGAAGAAATGACAGCTAATGAACTGCTCAAAACAGATACCAGCAGCATAAGTGAACAAGATTTTAGAATAATAATGGTAAAATTAATAGCAGGGCTTGAAAAGAACACAGGGGACATCAAAGAAACTATGGCTACAGACAGAATGGAAAAAAAAATAGGCGTGAAGAATTAAAAAATGCGATAAATGAGATCCATAATAAATTAGAGGCCTCCAATGCACGGATTGAAGAGACAGAAAGGAGAATAAGTGATTAAGAAGACACCATGATAGAAAAACAAGAAGCTGACAAAAAAAGAAACAAACTGATCCAGGAACAGGAAAGGAGAATTCGAGAGCTCAGCGACACAGTCAAACGCAACAATATCCGTATCATAGGAATCCCAGAAGAGGAAGAGAGAGGGAAAGGTGCTGAAGGAGTCCTGGAACAAATTATAGCAGAGAACTTCCCCGACCTGGGGAAGGAAGTCAATGTGGAAATAAAAGAGGCTCAGAGGACTCCCCTCAGACGTAACTTGAATCGATCTTCTGCACGACATATCATCTTAAAAATGGCAAAATAAAAGGACAAAGAGAGAATTTTGAAAGCAGCTAGGGAGAAAAGGGCCCTCACATACAAAGGGAAACCTATCAGAGTGGTGACAGACTTATCTACTGAAACGTGGCAGGCCAGAAAGGAATGGCAAGAGATCTTCAATGTGATGAACAGTAAAAATATGCAGCCAAGAATCCTCTATCCAGCAAGCCTGTCATTCAAAATAGAAGGAGAGATAAAAACCTTTCCAAATAAACAGAAATTGAAAGAATTTGTCACCACGAAGCCAGCCCTACAAGAAATCCTGAGGGGATGCTCTGAAGGAAAGGTTGCAAGGAACAAAGATTCCAGAGACACCACCACAAACATGAACCCTACAAAAGATACAAAGACTCTAAACCCACATATTTCAATAATAACCCTGAATGTAAATGGGCTGAATGCTCCAATCAAAAGACATAGGGTAGCAGAATGGATTAAAAAACAAAATCCATCTATATGCTGTCTACAAGAAACTCATTTTAGACTGGAAGACACCTTCAGATTAAAAGTAAGGGGATGGACAAATATATATCATGCTATAGGAAATCAAAAGAAAGCCGGAGTAGCAATACTTATATCAGACAAACTGGACTTTAAATTAAAGACAATCACAAGAGATGAAGAAGGGCACTATATAATAATTACAGGGTCCATCCATCAGGAAGAACTAACAATCATAAATGTCTACGCACCGAATATGGGAGCACCTAAATATCTAAAACAATTAATCACAAACAGAAACAAGCTTATAGATAAGAATGTGCTAATAGCAGGGGACTTTAATACTCTGCTTACAGCAATGGATAGGTCAACCAGACAGAAAATCACTAAAGAAATAATGGACTTGAAAGACACATTGGACCAGATGGACCTGACGGATATATTTAGAACTTTACATCCTGAGGCCAGGGAATTTACTTTCTTCTCAAGTGCGCATGGCACATTCTCCAAGATAGATCACATACTGGGACATAAAGCAGCCCTCAATAAATATAAAAGAATAGAGATCATACCATGCACACTGTCAGATCACAATGCTTTGAAACTTGAAATCAATTACAGGAAGAAGTCTGGAAAACTTCCAAAAACATGGAGGTTAAAGAACACCCTTCTAAAGAATGAATTGGCCAATCAGGCAGAGATGAAATTAAAAAATATATGGAAACAAATGAAAATGAAAACACATCAATTCAAACTCTATGGGATGTGGCAAAGGCAGTCCTAAGAGGAAAGTACATTGCTCTCTAGGCCTATTTCAAGAGATTAGGAAAAGCGCGAGTCCAAAATCTAACAGCTCACCTAAAGGAACTAGAGGCAGAGCAACAAGAACGCCCTAAACCCAGTAGAAGAAGAGAAATAGTAAAAGTTAGAGCAGAAATAAACAACATAGAGACCAAAGAAACAATTGAACAGATTAATGAAACCAAGAGTTGGTTTTTTGAAAAAGTAAACAAAATTGACAAACCTCTAGCCAGACTTATCTAAAAGAAAAGAGAGAGCACCCAAATAGACAAAATTATGAATGAAAATGGACTTATTATACCCAACCCCTCAGAAATACAAGCAATTATCAGGGAATACTATGAAAAATTATATGCCAACAAATTGGACAACTTAGAAGAAATGGACAAATTCTTGAACACACACTCACTACCAAAATTCACACGGGAAGAAATAGAAAACCTGAACAGACCCATAACGAGTGAAGAAATTGAATCAGTGATCAAAAATCTCCCAACAAATAAGAGCCCTGGACCTGATGGCTTCCCTGGGGAATTCTATCAGACATTTAAAACAGAATTAATCCCAATTCTTCTCAAGCTATTCCAAAAAATAGAAAGCGAAGGAAAACTCCCAGACTCATTTTATGAAGCCAGCATCACACTGATTCCCAAGTCAGACAGAGATCCAGCAAAAAAAGAGAACTACAGGCCAATATCCTTGATGAATACGGATGCAAAAATTCTCAACAAGATCCTTGCAAATCGAATCCAGCAGCATATCAAAAGAATCATCCACCAAGATCAAGTGGGATTCATTCCTGGGTTACAGGGCTGGTTCAACATTCGCAAATCAATCAATGTGATCCATCATATCAATAAAAGAAAGGATAAAAACCATATGATCCTGTCAATAGATGCAGAAAAAGCATTTGACAAAATACAGCATCCCTTCTTAATAAAGACTCTCGAGAAAGTTGGGATAGAAGGAACCTACTTAAACATCATCAAAGCCATCTATGAGAAACCTTCAGCTAACATCATCCTCAATGGGGAAAAACTGAGAGCTTTCCCCTTGAGATCAGGAACACGACAGGGATGTCCACTCTCACCGCTGCTGTTTAACATAGTGCTGGAAGTCCTAGCATCAGCCATCAGACACCAAAAGGAAATCAAAGGCATCAGAATTGGCAAAGAGGAAGTCAAACTTTCACTCTTCGCAGATGACATGATACTCTACATAGAAAACCCGACAGACTCCACCAGAAGCCTACTAAAACTGATCCAAGAATTCAGCCAAGTTGCAGGGTACAAAATCAACGTACAGAAATCGGTTGCATTTTTATACACCAATGATGAAGCAACAGAAAGAGAAATCAAGAAACTGATCCCATTCACAATTGCACAAAAAACCATAAAATACCTCGGAATAAACCTAACCAAGGATACAAGAGATCTGTATGATGAAAACTATAGAAAACTTATGAAGGAAATTGAAGAAGACACAAGGAAATGGAAAAACATTGCATGCTCATGGATAGGAAGAATAAATATAGTTAAGATGTCATTACTACCTAAGGCACTACCTAAGGCATATTCAATGCAATTCCAATCCAAATTGCACCAGCATACTTCTCAAAACTAGAACTAACTATCCAAAAATTTGTATGGAACCACAAAAGACCCCGAATAGCCAAAGGAATCCTGAAAAATAAAACCAAAACGGGAGGTATCACCATCCCAGACTTTAGCCTCTACTACAAAGCTGTCATCATCAAGACAGTATGGTATTGGCACAAAACAGACACATAGACCAATGGAACAGAATTGAGAACTCAGAAGTGGACCCAAAAGTATACAGCCAACTAATCTTTGACAAAGCAGGAAAGAATATCCGATGGAAAAAAGACAGCCTTTTTAACAGATGGTGTTGGGAGAACTGGACAGCAACATGCAGAAGAATGAAACTAGATCATTTTCTCACACCATGCACAAAAATAAACTCAAAATGCATAAAGGACCTGTACGTGAGACAGGAAACTCTCAACACCCTAGAGGAGAAAACAGGAAACAACCTCCTTGACCTCCACCGCAGCAACTTCTTACTTGACACATCCCCAAAAGCAAGGGAATCAAGAGCAAAAATAAACTGTTGGGACCTCATCAAGATTAAAAGCTTCTGCACAGCCAAGGAAACAACCCAGAAAATTAGTAGGCAACCAACGGAATGGGAAAAGATAGTTGCAAATGACATATCAGATAAAGGGTTGATATCCAGAATCTACAAGGAACTCACCAAACTACACGCCCGAAAAACAAACAACCCAGTGAAGAAATGGGCAGAAGATATGAACAGACACTTCTCCAAAGAGGACATCCAGATGGCCAACAGACACATGAAACGATGCTCAGCATCGCTCCTCATCAGGGAAATACAAATCAAAACCACACTGAGATACCACCTCACGCCAGTCAGAGTGGCTAAAATGAGCCAGTCAGAGAACTCTGGATGCTGGCGAGGATGTGGAGAAACGGGCACCCTCCTACACTGTTGGTGGGAATGTAAACTGGTACAGCCCCTCTGGAAAACAGTGTGGAGGTTCCTAAGGAAACTAACAATAGAACTCCCCTATGACCCAGCAATAGCACTGCTAGGAATTTACCCAAGTGATACAGAAATGCTGATGCATAGGAGCACATGTACCCCAATGTTCATAGCAGCACTCTCCACAATAGCTAAAACATGGAAAGAGCCTAAGTGTCCATCAACAGATGAATGGATCAGGAAGATGTGGTTTATCTATACCATGGAATACTACATGACAATGAGAAACAATGAAATCTGGCCATGTGTAGCAACATGGATGGACCTTGAGGGTGTTATGCTTAGCGAAATAAGTCAGGTAGAGAAGGACAAATATCATATGTGTGCACGTATAGGAGGATTAGGAGGAACTTAACAGAGGACCAAGGGGGAGAATAATGGCGGAAATGGTGGGGGAAAGGGAGAGAGGCAAACCATGAGAGACTCTTGAATGCTGACAAAAACTGAGGACTGGTGGATGTGGGGGGGAGGAGGGGTGGGCATGGAGGAGGACACTTGTGGGGATGAGCACTGGGTGTTATGTGGAAACTAATTTGACAATAAACTATTTGTTAAAAAAAAATAAAATAAAATATTTTAAACCTAAAATAAAATAATAAATAAATAAAAGAAAAAAAAAAGGTTGGGAACAGGGGAAATCATCCTACATGTGTGTCATTAAGCCTCATTCATTCATTCAGTCAACAGACTTTTATAAAGCATGTCCTTGAATCCAGGAATACAGACACGTGTCTGTCCTCTAGGAGTTTGCTGCCTGAACATGAAGAAAGCCAAGTGAACACGATTTAGGAAGAAAGAGCAGGGAAATGCCCTCAGTCTTCACCTACAGACTGAATTCGTGGGAGGCTGCAGAAACACGTGGCTCCATTTTAATTATATCCATGCAGTAGCTGTAGTGCAAATAAACTGGGGTTGGAAACTTCTCTTAAATATTGGTGAAAGCTCAGAAAGATATCCTGACATAGAAAAGAAAATAGTAAATGACTCCAGTTACATCAGGAATCTAACAGTCAAACTCATAGAAGCAGAGAGAATGGTGGTTGTCCACAGCGAGGAGAGGGATGGAGTTGGTAAAAGTTACATAATTTCACTTAAGTAACACGATTAAGTCCTAGAAATCTACTGTAGGACACAATGAATACAGTTAACAGCACTTGTATACTTGTTTTGTTAAGGTGGTAGATCTTATGTTAAATATTCTTATCAAAAAGAAGAGAGGGAAGGAGGAAACTTTTAGGTGAGATAGTCAGGTTTATGGCATTGTACATGGTGACACTTTCATGGGTATACACTTATCTTTAAGTTTATCAAGGTATACACATTAAATATATACAGATTTTTGCATGTCATTCATACCCCAATTAAAAAAAAAGAACACACATATAGAAAAGCTATGAATTTTTTTCTTCAGAAAACAAAACAAAATAATATACAGTAAATATAAACTAAATCTAGTTCCAGCTAAGAACCTTCTTATTGATATTTTAGTTATTTTTTCCTCTTTCTTCTCTCCCATCACTTCCAGAAATGATGTAGGACTACCAATCACCTGTCTTGCACAGCAGCTCAGAGATGCTTTGAATTGTTAATAAAAAGCTCTACCCTCATCTTTCCATCCCTTCCGTGCTTGCCTGATCATCTTTTCATCCAGACTCCTCAGCACATCTGCAGTGAGCTTCTAGGGACCCTATGACAGCTACCAAGCTGTGAGAAGGAAAATCACAGAAGCTCAAATGGGGGACAGGTCAATGGGCTGTTTTTAGAAATGTATTTGGAAATGATTTCAAAATGAGTGGCAATAAGAATCACATCTATATCCTTTATACAGAGTCACCTTTTAAGATACTTTTTCCATTTGCTGCCTCACTAGATATATATGCATTTTCTTTTTAACTGAACTTTTGTTTGATATAACTCACATCATCATGACCTTTTATCCCTAAAATATTTCAATATATTTCTAAGGAAAAAATGTTCTCTTTTATACCAACAGTATTACCAATTTCAGTAAATTGATTATTAACAGAGTTTAAATCTAATTACTAGCTACATTTCATTTTGTCAGTTTATAATGTCTTTTTTATAGCATTATTTTTCTTAGAGTAAAGGATTGATCACATATTGTATTGTGAGATTATATCTCTCTGTCTCCTTTAATCTGTACCTCAGTCTTTTTAAATAAAATCTATTATGACTTGGAAGTTTTTGAAGAATTTAGTTGATCAGCCATTTTTATAAACCCTTTACTATTTGGAAATTCTTGTTCTGGGGTTTATCTTTGCTCAAATTTTGAAGTGTGATTTTACAAATTGTATTCTTGTAGACTTTACAGCAACTCAGAACCAGAATCAGGCCAGAATGACAATTCCAGAAAGAGTAGGCTATGCAGGGTATTTTTCTGAACAGAAATACTCCCTGAAGCAAAGGCAGAGAAGGGGTAGGAAAGTGGGATGTTTGGAACTAGGGGACTGTGGGTAAGCTCTTGTTGCAAAGGAAACACACAAAGGGAAGAGCTGTCAACTCTGGCAGTCTCATCGACATAGGTGGGAAAACGTTCAGGCTCATAGCTGATTCACTAGAATTAGGTGGGATATTTAGGCATTAAAAGAGAGGAAAGGATACAGTGGTGAATTTCAGCAGTCTATAATTTTAATTATGAAGTTTTAAGCATTTTAATTCTATTATGTGCCTACCTTACAGGTAGAGAAATACAAATCTGTCTGTCTGTCTCTCTCTCTCTATCTATCTATCTATCTATCTATCTATCTATCTATCTATCTATCTAACATTTTCAAGAATTATTGAGAGATCAGTAGGGATTTTGGTGAAAACCCAGGAAGTAAAATGTAAATCTGTATATTTATATCAACATCTCTCTCTTTCTTTCTCATCTATCTACCAATGGTTAAACATTATTTTTAGAAGTATTTAGAGTCTAAAAGGAATTTTGGTGAAAGGCTAGAAAGTAGAATGGAAAATCAAGGTTCCTTTGCCATAGGCATAATTCAAAACAAAATGAAGATATTGCCGTATATAATTATAACTACTTTCTTTTGTAAAACATTTTAAAAATATAATTTATTGTCAAAATGGCTTCCATACAACACCCAGTGCTCATCCCAACAAGTGCCCTCCTCAGTGGTTTGGAATACCTAAACAGAAGATCTCACCCATTCTCCAAATCATGCAGGTTTAAAGTGTGTGGCTTGGGGCAGGAAGAAAGGGAACTAAATTGCTCTGAATGGTAGGAGAGAAGAGTTTGAAATGTCAAGTTGACTGGGAACCTGGATCAGAGGAGAAATGTAACCTCGGACTAGACACTGCACGAATGGTAGGAATCTCAAGATTGGAGCATCCGTTAAGGCTTTAGGAAGGCAAACAATTATGGAGAGAAAATTTTTTAAGAACCTATTTGCCATTGGGTAAATTAACACCTCCAGTGTTATAAGCTGTATAAATACTGTTATATTTACAATATCATTAATAAAGGACATTGCTCCCTAATGCTTTTCTTTTCTTTCTTTTTCTTAAATAGTTTATTGTCAAGTTGGTTTCCGTATAACACCCAGTGCTCATCCCAACAAGTGCCCTCCTCCATGCCCAAAACCCCCGTTCTCCTCTCCCCCACCACCATCAGCCCACAGTTTGTTCTCAGCATTTAAGAGTCTCTCATGGTTTGCCTCCCTTCCTCTACCCAACTATTTTTCCCCCTCCTCTCCCCCACGGTCCCCTGTTAAGTTCCTCCTAATCCTCCTATACGTGCAAACATATGGTATCTGTCCTTCTCTGCCTGACTTATTTCACTCAGCATAACACCCTCAAGGTCCATCCATGTTGCTACACATGGCCAGATTTCATTGTTTCTCATTGCCATGTAGGATTCCATTGTATAGATAAACCACATCTCCTTGATCCATTTGTCCGTTGGTGGACACTTAGGCTCTTTCCATGTTTTGGCTATTGTTGAGAGTGCTGCAATGAACATTGAAGTACATGTCCTCCTATGTATCAGCACTCCTGTATCCCTTGGGTAAACTCCTAGCAGTGCTATTGCTGGGTCATAGGGGAGTTCTATTGTTAAATTTTGAGGAACCTCCACACTGTTTTCCAGAGGGGCTGCCCCAGTTTACATTCTCACCATGTGTAGGAGGGTGGCCGTTTCTCCACATCCTCGCCAGCATCTAGACTCTCCTGACTTGTTCATTTTAGCCACTCTGACTGGCGTGAGGTGGTATCTCCGTGTGGTTTTGATGTGTATTTCCCTGATGAGGAGGGACACTGAGCATCATTTCATGTGCCTGTCTGCCATCTGGATGTCCTCTTTGGAGAAGTGTCTGTTCATATCTTCTGCCCATTTCTTCACTGGATTATTTGTTTTTCAGGTGTGGAGTTTGGTGAGTTCCTTATAGATTTTGGATACTAGCCCTTTATCTGATATGTTGCAACTATCTTTTCCCATTCTGTCGGTTGCCTATTAGTTTTATGGATTATTTTCTTTGCCATACAGAAGATTTAATCTTGATAAGGTCCCAATAGTTCATTTTTGCTCATGATTCCCTTGTCTTTGGGGATGTGTCAAGTAAGAAATTGCTGTGGTGGAGGTCAAGGAGGTTGTTTCCTGCTTTCTTCTCTAGGGTTTTGATGGTTTCCTGTCTCACATTCAGGTCCTTTATCCATTTTGAGTTTATTTTTGTGCATGGTGTGAGAAAATGATCTAGTTTCATCCTTCTGCATGTGGCTGTCCAGTTCTCCCAGCGCCATCTGTTAAAGAGGCTGTCTTTTTTCCATTGGATACTCTTTCCTGCTTTGTCAAAGATTAATTGGCCGTACATTTGTGGGTCCAATTCTGAGTTCTCTATTCTATTCCATTGGTCTATGTGTCTGTTTTTGTGCCAATACCATACTGTCTTGATGATTGCAGTTTTGTAGTAGAAGCTAAAGTCTGGGATGGTAATGCCTCCCGTTTTGGTTTTCTTCTTCAATATTACTTTGGCTATTCTGGGTCTTATGTGGTTCCATACAAATTTTAGGATAGTTTGTTCTAGCTTTGAGAAGAATGCTGGTGCAATTTTGATTGGGATTGCATTGAATGTGTAGATTGTTTTGGGTAGTAATGACATTTTAAAAATATTTATTCTTCCAATCCATAAGCATGGAATGTTTTTCCATTTCCTTGTGTCTTCTTCAATTTCCTTCATAAGTTTTCTATAGTTTTCATCATACAGATCTCTTATAGCTTTGGTTAGGCTCATTCCTAGATATTTTATGTTTGTTTGTGCAATTGTGAATGGGATCCATTTCTTGATTTCTATTTCTGTTGCTTCATTATTAATGAATAATTTCTGTTCATTGATTTTGTACCCTGCAACTTTGTTGAATTCATGGATCAGTTCTAGTAGGCTTCTGGTGGAGTCTGTTGGGTTTTCTATGTAGAGTATTATCTTGTCTGCAAGCAGTGAAGGTTTTACTTCTTCTTTGCCAATTCTGATGTCTTTTATTTCCTTTTGTTGTCTGACTGCTGATGCTAGGATTTCCAGCATTATGTTAAACATCAGTGGTGAGGGTGGAGATTCCTGTTTTGTTCCTGATCTCAGGGAGGAAGCTCTCAGGTTTTCCCCATTGAGGATGATGTTAGCTGTGGGCTTCCCATACATGGCTTTTATAATGTTTAAGTAAGTTCTTTCTGTCCTGACTTTCTCAAGGGTATTTATTAAGAAAGGATGGTGTATTTTGTCAAATGCTTTTCTGCATCTATCAACAGGATAATACGGTTTTTATCTTTTCTTTGTTAATGTGAGGTATCACATTGATTGATTTGCAAATGTTAAACCAGCCTGTAACCCAGGAATAAATCCCACTTAATCATGGTGGATAATTCTTTTTATGTGCTGTTGGATTCGATTTGCAAGTATCTTTTTGAGGATTTTTGCATCCGTATTCATCAAAGATATAGGCCTGTAGTTTGCTTTTTTTTTTGCTGGGTCTCTGTCTGGCTTGGGAAACAAAGTGATGCTGGCTTCATAGAATGAGTCCAGAACTTTTCCTTCAATTTCTATTTTTTGGAATAGTTTGAGAAGAATGGGTATTAACTCTGTTTTAAATATCTGGGAGAATTCCCTAGGGAAGCCATCTGGCCCACTGCTCTTATTTGTTGGGAGGTTTTTAATAACTGATTCAATATCTTCACTAGTTATGTGTCTGTTCAGATTTTCTCTCTTTTCCTGTGTGAAATTTGGTAGTGCGTGTGTGTTTAGGAATTTGTCCATTTCTTCTAAGTTGTCCAGTTTGTTAGCATATAACTTCTCATAATATATCCTGATAATTGGTTGGTTGTAATAAGTCCATTTTCATTCATGATTTTGTCTATTTGGGTGCTCTATATTCTTTTTGAGAAGCGTGGCTAGAGGTTTGTCAATTTTGTTTATTTTTTAAAAAAACCAACTCTTGTTTCACTGATCTGTTCAATTGCTTTTTTATTCTATATTGTTTGTTTCTGCCCTGATTTTTATTATTTCTCTTTTTCTACTGGGTTTGGGGTGCTCTTGTTGCTCTCCTTCTAGTTCCTTTAGGTGCACTGTTAGATTTGTACTTATGCTTTTTCTAATTTCTTGAAATAGGCCTGGAGTGCAATATACTTTCCTCTTAGGACTTTGCCACACCCCATACAGTTTGCAATGTTGTATTTTCATTTTCATTTGTTTCCATATATTTTTAAATTTCATCCTTAATTGCATGATTAGCCCATTCGTTCTTTAGTAGGGTGTTCTTTAACCTCCATGTGTTTGGTGGTTTTCAAGTCTTTTTCCTGTAGTTGATTTCAAGTTTCATAGCATTATGATTTGAAAGTGTGCATGGTATGTTCTCAATTCTTTTATATTTATTGAGGGCTGCGTTATGACACAGAAAGTGATCTATCTTGGAGAGTGTGCCATGGGCACTTGAGAAGAAAGTGAATTCCATGGCCTCAGGATGTAGAGTTCTAGATATATCTGTCAGATCCATCTGGTCCAATGTATCTTTCAAGTCCATTGTTTCTTTAGTGATTTTCTGCCTAGTTGATCTATCCATTGCTGTAAGTGGAGTATTAAACTCCCCTGCTATTAGCACATTCTTATCCATAAGAGTGTTTCTGTTTGTGATTAATTGTTTTATATATTTAAGTGCTCCCATATTTGGTGCGCAGACATAATAGTTAGCTCTATCTGATGGATAGACCCTGTTAATTATTATATAATGCCCTTCTTCATCCCTTGTTCCTGTCTTTACTTTAAAGTCCAGTTTGTCTGATACAAGTATAGCTACTCCAGCTTTCTTTTGACTTCCAGTGGGATGATAGATATTTCTCCATCTCCTTTCAATCTGAAGGTGTCCTCCAGTCTAAAATGAGTTTCTTGTAGACAGCAAATAGATGGATTTTTTTTTAATCCCTTCTGCTACCCTATGTCTTTTGGTTGGGGCATTTAGTCCATTTAAATTCAGTGTTATTATTGAAAAATATGGGTTTAGATTCATTGTGTTCTTTGTAGGATTCATGCTTGTGGTGGTTTCTTGGTACCTTGCATTCCTTGCAGCATTTCCATCATAGAGTCCCCCTGAGGATTTCTTGTAGGGCTGATTTAGTGGTGAAGAATTCTTTCAATTTTTGTTTATTTGGGAAGACTTTTATCTCTCCTTCTATTCTGAATGTCAGGCTTGTTGGATAGAGGATTCTTGGCTGCATATTTTTTTCTGTTCATCACAATGAAGATTTCCTGCCTTTCCTTTCTGGCCTGCCAAGTTTCAGTAGATGGGTCTGTCACTACTCTGATAGGTTTCCCTTTGTATGTTAGGGCCTTTTTTTCCCTAGCTGCTTTCAGAATTCTCTCTTTGTCCTTATATTTTGCTAGGTTTACTATGTCTTGCAGAAGATCAATTCAAGTTACATCTGAAGGGAGTTCTCTGTGCCTCTTGGATTTCCATGTCTGTTTCCTTCCCCACATGGGGAAAGTTCTCTGCTATAATTTGTTGAAGGACTCCTTTAATGCCTTTCCCTCTCTCTTCCTCTTCTGGAATTCCTATGATACGGATTTTGTTCCCTTTGATTGTATCGCTCAGCTCTCAAACTCTCCTTTCATGTTCCAAGATCAGTTTTTCTCTCTTTTTCTTGACTTCCTCTTTTTCTATAATTTTGTCTTCTAATTCACCTATTCTCTTTGCCTCTTCAGTCTGTGCATTAGACACCTCCATTTTATTATGCATCTCATTTATAGCATTTTAATTCATCACGACTATTTTTAAGCTCCATAGTCTTTGTAGCAATAGTTTCTCCTATGTCTTCCATGCCTTTTTCAAGCCCAGGTATTAATTTTATGACTATTGTTCTAAGTTCTTGTTCAGTTATGTTGTTTACATCTGTTTTGAGCAGTTCTTTAGCTGTCATTTCTTCCTGGAGTTTCTTTAGAGGAGAGTTCTTCTGTTTTGTTATTTTGGCTAGTTTCTGTCTCTTGTCAGTTTTTAAAGCTTGTTATGCCCTCTGCACCTGCAAGTACTGCTGTATTAAAGAGGGCTCTTTGACATTCCAGGGCTTGTCTGTTCAGAAAGTGGTCTTTGAATGGTGTCTCTTGGTCTCTCTTGTTGAGACTTTGGCTATTTTATTTCCTTACTCATAGTAGTGTTTGGGACTTTCCACTATATGTACTTTGGCTTGTTTCTTGAGGTAGCCTTGGAAAGGAAAACAGACAAACACACAAGGAACAGAGGCACACAAGCGGGCAGACAAATCCAACAAACATGCAATCCAAAAGGGAAAAAGAAAAAAAAATGAAAAAAGAGGAAGAAGGAAAAACAAACAATAAAGAAAAAAATTAAAAAGTAGAAAAGAAAAGAAAAAAGAAAAAAACCCAAAAGACAAAGGATAGTCTAAAAGCATAAAACCAGAATTCCCAGCTATGAATAAAGAGCAGGGTGTATGAAGTGCTGATGGAAGAGCATATACAAAGAGAGAAATGACAAGGCAAGGAGGAAGCAAAATTGGACAATAACCTGGCAAAGAGACTAATGAGCTTAAATCAGAGAGAGAAAGAGGAGAATATGGTAAGAGGCAAGGAGAAAGAAACAAAGATAATGTTACCCAGAGAAACTACATAGTTTTATTACTCCAGAGAGAGATAGAAAGGTAGCAGTGGAGGTGTAGAATACACATCTAGAGAATGGATTAAAGAACTCCCCTATGACCCAGCAATAGCACTGCTAGGAATTTACCCAAGGGATACAGAAATGCTGATGCATAGGAGCACATGTACCCCAATGTTCATAGCAGCACTCTCCACAATAGCTAAAACATGGAAAGAGCCTAAGTGTCCATCAACGGACAAATGGATCAAGAAGATGTGGTTTGTCTATAGGATGGAATACTACATGGCAATGAGAAAGAATGAAATCTGGCCATGTGTAGCAACATGGATGGACCTTGAGGGTGTTATGCTGGGCGAAATAAGTCAGGCAAAGAAGGACAAATATCATATGTTTGCACGTATAGGAGGATTAGGAGGAACTTGATGGAGGAACAAGGGGGAGAGAGGGGCGGAAATGGTGGGGGAAAGGGAGAGAGGCAAACCATGAGAGACTCTTGAATGCTGACAAAAACAGGACTGATGGATGTGGGGGGGGAGGGGGGATGGACATGGAGGAGGGCACTTGTGGGGATGAGCACTGAGTGTTATGTGGAAACTAATTTGACAATAAACTATTTGTAAAAAAAAAAAAAAAAAAAGAAAGTGACCGTTTAAGCAAACCAATGACCAGAGTGCCCAGTCCAGCAGAGGGGAGGTATAGGAATGAGAAAAGGGAAAATATATCTGAATAGAAAGAATTGATCTAGGGGCGCCCGGATGGCTTAGTCGGTTAGGCGTCCGACTTTCGCTCAGGTCATAATCTCTCGGTTCGTGGGTTCGAGCCCCGCGTCGGGCTCTGTGCTGACTGCCAGGTCAGAGCCTGGAGCCTGTTTCAGTCTGTGACTCCCTCTCTCTCTGACCCTCCCCTGCTCACGCGGTCTCTCTCTCTCTCCTAGAAATAAATAAATTAAAAAAAACTAAAAATTTTTTAAAAAAAAGAAAGAAAGAATTGATCTAGAATCAATCACAGCAGTGCATCCATGTTGGTCTTGCCAAGGGATCCTGTAAAAAAAAAAAAAGCAGCTCATTAGCAGAGATGGGCGTGGTTTGGTGTAGGCGGGTCTTAGTCTCCATTGCACCCTTCGGGCACTCCCAGAGGTCCCACCTTGGTGGCTGTGGGGAGAAAAATGGCGGCGCCCCAGTCCCTTCCTGAAGGAAGCGTTGCAACTCACTTTTTGGGGTCCAATCTCCCTGTGCCACAGGCACAGCCAAGGTGTGCCATATTCTTTGATTGTTTCCAGATCTTAGTCTGGGGGCTTTATTGATACCGCTTGAAATATAAACCCGCAGGCCGAGTCCTTCCCAGCCATTTCAGTCAGAGCAGCTGCAGAGCAGTTTCAGGTCATGCCGCTTCTGCACTGGGATTCCAGCCAGATGGGCAGGGAGGTGGTTTTGGGCTGCTCTCATTCCCCACTGGGGATCGAGCCGGAGGGGTGGCGCAGGGGAGCGACCTCCACTGTGAAGATTCCCTATTCGGAATCCAGTCAGAAGAGTAGCCCAGTCAGAAGAGTAGCGTGGCAGAGCAGTTTCGGGCTGCGCCACTTCCTCTCTGGATCGAATTGGAAAGCAGAGGGGCAGTTTCTCCTGTCGCTGTCTGGGACCGGGGGTCCAGCTCAAAGTTGGCTCCACAGATGAAACCGGGTCACTATATGTCCCAAGCCTAGGTTTTTCTCTTCTCCAGGGAGAGGGACAGTTCTTTGGGCAGTTTCAGCCACTCTTTCTTTTCCCCTTCACTCACTGTGGCTCCCTGCAAAGGGGGCTCCCCCTCCCTCTGGGTCCTGGCCCCGTTTTCATCTTCTCCAGTTTGTGTTCATGCATCTATAAGATTGTTTTCTCAGCAGACTCTGTCTCCTTTTCCTTTTCCTTCCAAATTCCTGCGATTCTGTAAGGGTTCCTATGGCTTCAGGTCTTCTCCATTTGAGCTACTGTTAATTTTTTGAAGAATGTCCACACTGTTTTCCAGAGGGGGTGCACCGGTTTACATTCCCACCAACAGTGTAGGAGGGTTCCCATTTCTTCACATCCTCACCAGTATCTAGAGTCTCCTGATTTGTTCATTTTAGCCTCTCTGACCATGTGTCAGGTGGTATCTCAGTGTGGTTTTGATTTGTATTTCCCTGATGATGAGGGATGCTGAGCATCATTTCTTGTGCCTGTTGGCCCATCTGGATATCCTCGGAGAAGCGTCTATTCATGTCTTCTGCCCATTTCTTCACTGGATTATTTGTTTTTCGGATGTGGAGTTTGGAGAGCTCCTTATAGATTTTGGATACTAGCCCTTTATCTGATATGTCATTTGCAACTATCTTTTCCCATTCCATTGGTTGCCTATTAGTTTTATTGATTGTTTCCTTTGCCATGCAGAATCTTTTTATCTTGATCAGGTTCCAATAGTTCATTTTTGCTTTTGATTCCTTTGCCTTTGTGGATGTGTCAAGTAAGAAATTGCTGCGGTTGATGGGCGTGGCTTGGTGTAGAGGGTCTTCTGCCACCCACGGGCCACTCCCTGAGGTCCGCCTTGGTGGCTGTGGGGAGAAAAATGGTGGCGCTCCAGTCCCCTCTCGAACCAAGAAATGCAACTCACTCTTTTGGGTCCGATCTCCCTGTGCCGCAAGCATAGCGGAGGTGGGCCATGCTCTGCGTCCCAAGCCACACCTCGTTTCCAGATCTTAGTTGGGAATCGAGCCACTTTCCCTCCTGGTCAAGCTGTCGAGCAGAGGAGCGGTTTCTCTGGGTATCGCCTGGGACCACTGCGTCCCACTCAAGTTCAGCTGAACAGCTGGAAACTGGATCCCTCTGTGTCTTAAGCTGAGGTTTTTCTCTTCTCCAGGGACAGGGACAGTTTCTTGAGCAGTTTCAGCCACTCTTTCTTTTCCTCTTGACTCACCACAGCTCCCCACCAAGGGTGCTCCCTCCCCTCCCTCCTGGCCCATTTTTATCTTCCCCAGTTCACACTCACACTATAAGCTTTTCTCAGTGGATTCTGTCTCTTTTTCCTCCCAAACTCCTATGGCTTCAGGCCTTCTCCGTTTGAGAGATGGGAGCAAGTGAAATGTAGAGAGGTCCCTACTTCTCCACCATCTTGCCTCCTCCTCCTTCCTAATGCTTTTCTATGGAGGTGGATTTGGGGAGGAAACTTGAGAACTCAAGTGGGTGTTCACTTCTGTCTGGGTTGGCACAAGGAAGTGCAAAAGTAAGGACAGGAAATCCTGAGAACACTAGGAGTTAGCAAAATGCCTGGAAAAGTTCAAACTTTCCAGGATGTGAAATTAATGGGGTTAAAGTCAGGAAATCTATGGGTCAAAGTTGGACCAAGCTAATACCTAGTTATGTAGGGAGTGATTGTATAGAGTATATATAAGATATGCTGAAAGATTAACATTGAAAATGAGGAAGGCCCAGAGAGGCCTGAAAGGATAAAATCAGCCCAGTCTGGTGTGAGATTTGTCTCACTGAATGGATAGAAAGAGGCTATGGGTTCACTTTCTCATTTTGTCTCATGAGAAACCTTTGTGATGGTCCTGTAGCTCTGTGATGCAGATCTAGAACTCTAGGCTAGAGCATTTATTTTTAGTGCCTAGTTGCCAAGCACAATGAACTTCAAATAATAGAGAAGTGTCTTTCTTGTGAGAATGCTTTGTATTCCATGATTGAGTTCAAATTTAAGTTCATATGAGATTTTATCTTTTTTCTGATTATTCTATAGTGTGGAGGAGCCCTTCTTCTGTTGATTTCCTCACTCCAGAAGGATCTATTTCCCTCCATATGTTTACAAACCAGAGAGGAAAACCAGGTAAGACAAGCCTAGAGCTAGCCCCCAACATATACAGATTCTGTTTTCCCTATTCCTCTTCCCAATTTGCTAAATCAATATGCATGTAGAGATAAACACCTATAGTAGGAACTCTCAGGAAAAACTAAAGCATCAGTCTTTGTAAAGAGATCAACTTGTCCTGGTTTACTCAGGACTTTACTGATTTTAGCACTGAAATTCCCACATCATGGGAAAATTCTGTCCTGAGCAAATTGGGATGGTTTGTTACAGTACTTCTAGGAAGACAAGTTGGAATGGGGACACAAACATGCAGGACACAAGTTAGAGATAGGGACTAGATGGGGAAGGCATGCAATGTAAACATCGTCTCCCTCTGGTATCAGTCATGTTGTTGCTAAGACCCTTCAGACTATGGAAGAAAGCAGTCAGCCCTGATATTCTGCACCAGTGACAAAGCCCAGTTGAGTGTGACTACATGGAAGCCCACAGGACCAGCCCAGAACTGACTAAAAGTCAAACAATGACCATGAAGCAGGGGTTGTGCCGCCAGAGCCTCCAGAGAATAGCCTTGTATCAGAGGTTGTGGGAGGTAAAGGTAGGAACTCCTTCAAGGCCCTATCGTTCTAGGGAGATAGCTAAGGCTGAAGGGTCCATTGGTCCTTAACCAAAATCAAGAAACCTCCTGAGAACCAGTGAGCTGGGAAGTTCCATCAAATTAAATGGGTATCTGAGTAGTCTGGGAGCGTCAGTAATAGCAGAATGCCCTTCTATCCCTGGGACCAAGAATGTTGATCGTCCAAGATCCAGGGAAGCTGCCCTGAAGGCTGTCAGAACAATGAGTGGGAGCTCAAATTGAAGATGAAGCTGCAGAATCAAGCTCGTGACAATCATTAAAATGCTTCTTTAAAAATTTTTTTTAATGTTTATTCATTTTTTTAGTGACAGAGAGAGCACAAGGGCAGAGGAGACACAGAGAGAGAGAAGGAGACATAGAATCCAAAGCAGGCTCCACGCTCTGAGCTGTCAGCACAGAGCTGGATGCGGGGCTCGAACCCAGGAGATCATGACCTGAGTCGGAGTCAGATGCTTAACTGACTGAGCCACCCAGGTGCCCCAAAGTGCTTCTAATTCAGACAGTTTGCCTTTAAGGGCTCCCAGCCCATGCCCATCTCCTGAATGTATGCATTCACTGTCTGGCTGCTTCCTGCAGCCTTGCAGGCCAGAAAGAGCCCCTGAGCTTCAGGCTCCAGCGAAGTCAGAAAAAAAAAAAAAGTTATTTATGTCAGTGGACTTATTCCATAAGCAAAGGAAAAGTTAGCCAAGTCCCTTGAAAAAGCTAAGTTAGCATCAACCTCTGAGCAGACACCAGGCCCTGTTCAATCCAGACTGGTCTATCTGGTTAGTGAGAAAACTGAAGATCTAGAGCCTATGACAGGCCTGGGTCTGATCCCAGAGAAGAGATGGGGTTTGGGTATGCAAGAAAGTCAACAGGAGGAACTCCAGGCCCAGTCAGAGCTATGAGCAAGACATTGCCAGGATAACAGGCCACCGTCATTCCCCAAGCAGAACAAAGTGACCAGTTTTTGCAGAGCCAATCTGGGACATACATCCATACCATACAAAAATTTTGTATGGTATCCATACCATACCATACAAAAATAAGTTACAATTGTTTAGTATATAGTAATAATTAGTATATAGTAATAATTATATGATGTATATGATATACATTATATGATATACATATAATAATTATATGATGCCTTATCACTTTAGCTATAAACATTATGGAAAATATGTGTTTAATTGAAATTATGTATTCTATACAATTTGATTTTGTTCCAATTAATGCTATTATTTAATCAAAATAAAAATATGACTAGTAGAATGTTTATATTTCTGTTCTATTGTATAAAGTCTTATAAATGTTTATTATATACTTACCTTTTGTAGGCTATATTATTGTGTATTCTTAAGACATACATATTGAAGCCTTTATTTATCTAAATATTTTTAAAGTTTTTATTTTGACCACCCAGTGTTCATTTTGACCAGTACACTTGTCAAAATCCTCATCACCTATTTCACCCATCCCCCAACTCCCCTCCTCTCTGGTAACCATCAGTTTGTTCTCTACAGTTAAGAGTCTATTGTTTGCTTCATCTCTTTTAATATCTTTTTCTTTCTCCTTTGTTCTTTGTTTTGATTCTTAAATTCCACATATGAATGAAATCATATAGCATTTGTCTCTCTGACTGACTTATTTCGCTTAGCAATATATTCTCTACCTCCATCTATGTCATTGAAAATGGCAAGATTTCATTCCTTTTTTATGACAGGGTAGTATTTCACTGTATATATACTATATATCACACACACACACACACACACACACATATCACATCTTCTGTATCCATTCATCAACTGACAGATACTTGGGCTGCTTCATATCTTGGCTATTGTAAATAATGCTGCTATAAACTTAGAGGTATATGTATCCATTTGAATCAGTGTTTTATATTCTTTGGATAAATACTCAGTAGTGCAATTGCTGGATCATAAAATGGTTCTATTTTTTTTTTTTAATTTTTTAATGTTTTATTTATTTCTAGAGAGAGAGAGAGACAGCGTGAGCAGGGGAGGGTCAGAGAGAGAGGGAGTCACAGACTGAAACAGGCTCCAGGCTCTGAGCTGGCAGTCAGCACAGAGCCCGACGCGGGGCTCAAACCCACGAACCGCGAGATCATGACCTGAGCGAAAGTCGGACGCCTAACTGACTAAGCCACCCAGGCGCCCCAAAATGGTTCTATTTTAACTCTTTGAGGAAACTCCATACTGTTTTCCAGAGTGGCTGTACTAGTTTGCATTCCCACCAACAGAGTAAGAGGGTTCCCCTTTCTTCAAATCCTCATCAATACCTGTTGTTTCTTGTGTTGTTGATTTTAACCATTCTGAAAGATGTGGGATGATATCTCATCATGGTTTTGATTTGTATTTTCCTGATGTTGAGCATCTTTTCATGTGTTTGTTAGCCATTTGGATGTGTTTCGAAAACTGTCTATTTATGTCTTTTGCTGATTTTTAAATCTTATTATTCATTTTTTAGGTGTTGAATTAAAACAGTTTTCAATGTTTCTATTTATTTCTGAGAGAGAGACAGACAGATAGCGTGAGCAGGGGAGGGTCAGAGAGAGAGGAAGACACAGAATCTGAAGCAGGCTCCAGGCTCTGAGCTAGCTGTCAGCACAGAGCCCGATATGGGGCTCGAACCCACAAACCATGAGATCATGGCCTGAGCCAAAGTCAGAAGCCCAAATGACTGAGCCACCCAGGTGCCCCTAATTTTTTAAGTTCTTTATAGATTTTAAGTACCAACCCTTTATCGTATATATCCTTTGCAATATCTTCTTCCATTCCTTAGGTGCCTTTTAGTTTTGTTGATTATTTCCTTTGCTCTACAGAAGGTTTTTATTTTGAAGTCCCAATAGCTTATTTTTGCTTTTGCTTCCCTTGCCTCAGGAGACATATTTAGGAAGAATTTTCCATGGCCGATGTCAAAAAGGTTAGTTACTGCCTATATTCTCCCATAGGATTTCCAAGGTTTCAGGTCTCACATTTAGGTCTTTAATCCATTGTGAATTTATTTCTGTGTATGATGTAAAACAGTGGTCCACTTTCTTTCTTTTGCATGTGGCTATTCAGTTTTCCCAATACTGTCTTTTTCCCAGTGGATATTCATTCCTGCATTGTCAAAGATTAATTGACCACAGAGTTGTGGAATTCATTTCTGGGTTTCTATTCTGTTCTATTAATCTGTGTGTCTACTTTTGTTTCAGCAACATACTGTTTGGATGACTACAGCTTTGTAATATTAATTGAAGTCTAGAAAGCTGGGATGACTCCAGCTTTGCTTTTCTTTTTCAAAGTTGCTTTCACGATTCAGGGTCTATTGTGCTTGTTCTAGCTTTGTGAAAATTACTGTTGGTATTTTGACAAAGTTTGCATTAAATATGTAGACTGTTTTGGGAGTATAGATATTTTAACAGTATTTGTTCTTCCAATACATGAGCATGGAATGTTTTCCCATTTCTTTGCATTTTTTCAATTTTTTTCACCAGTGTTTTATAGTTTTCAGAGTTCAGGTCTCTTACCTTTTAATCCTAGGTATCTTATGGTTTTGGTGCAATTATAAATGGGACTTGATTCCTTAATTTCCATTTCTGCTGCTTTATTGGTGTATGGAAATGAAACAGATTTCTGTGCATTGATTTTGTATCGTGAAACTTTACTGAACTCATATATCAGTTCTAGAATCTTTTTTGTGTGGAATATTTTGGATTTTCTATATATAGTATCATGTTGATTACAAATAGGGAAAGTTCACTTCTTCTTTGCATATTTAGATGCCTTTTATTTCTTTTTGTTGTTTGATGGCTGTGCCTAGGACTTCCAGTAGTATGTAAAGTAACAGTAGTGAGAGTGGACATTTCTGTTTCTGATGATAGAAGAAGTTGATATTAGCTGTGGGGTTTTTGTATATGTATTTTAGTATGTTGAAGTGTGTCATCTCTAAACCTACTTTGTTGAGGGTGTTTATCATGAGTGGATATTGTACTTTGTCAAATGTTTTTTCTGCATCTATTGAAAGGATCATATGGTCCTTATCCTTTCTTGTATGAATGTGCTATATCACATTGATTAAAGTGAGAATATTGAACCACCCTTACAACCTAGGAATAAATCTCACTTGATTGTGATGAAAGACTTTTTTTGATGTATTGATTCATTTGATTTGCCAGTATTCTGTTGAGAATTTTTGCATCAATGTTCGTCAAGGATTTTGGCTTGTAATTCTCTTTATTAGTGGAGTTTGGTTTTGGGATAAAGGTAATGCTGGCCTCACTGAATGAGTTTGAAAGTTTTCTTTCCATTTCTATTTTTTTCTATAGTTTGAGAAGAATAGGTATTAACTCTTCTTTAAATGTTTGACAGAATTCCCCTGGGAACTCATCTGGCCCTGGACTTTTGTTTGTGGGGAGAGTGTGATAACTGACTCACACTCTGTTTCAAATTTCCTAGTTCCTCTTTCAGTTTTGGTAGTTTATATGTTAATGGAAATTTATCCATTTCTTTCAGGTTGTCCAATTTGTTTGTATGTAGGTTTTCATAACAGCCTCTTCAATTGTTTCTATTTCTGTGGTGTTGGTTATTATTTCTCCTCTTTTACTTCTGATTTTATTTATTTGGGTCCTTTTTCTTTTCTTTTTGGTAAATTTATCTAGATGTTCATTAATTTTATTAACCAGGTCCTGGTTTCATTGAACTTTTCTACTGGTGTTTGTTTGTTTTTTAGTTTCTATGTCATTTACTTTTATTTTTTAATTTTTTAAATAGTTTATTGTCAAGTTGTTTTCCATATAACTCCCAGTGCTCATTACAACAAGTGCCCTTCTCCAGGCCCGTCACCCCTCTTCTTGTCCCCCCAATCCCATTAGTCCTTAGTTTATTCTCAGCATTCATGAGTCTCTCATGGTTTGCCACTCTCCCTCTCTCCCACTATTTTCCCCCATTCTTCTCCCCCACAGTCCTCCATTAAGTACCTCCTAATCCTCCTATACGTGCACACATATGGTATCTGTCTTTCTCTGCCTGACTTATTTCGCTCAGCATAACACCCTCAAGGTCCATCCACGTTGCTACACATGACCAGATTCCATTCTTTCTTATTGTCATGTAGTATTCCATTGTATAGATAAACCACATCTTCTTGATCCATTCGTCAGTTGATGGACATGTAGGCTCTTTCCATATTTTGTCTATTGTTGAGAGTGCTGCTGTGAACATTGGGGTCCATGTGCCCCTATGCATCAGCACTCCTGTATCCTTTGGGTAAATTCCTAGCAGTGCTATTGCTGGGTCATAGGGGAGTTCTATTGTTAATTTTTTGAGGAACCTCCACACTGTTTTCCAGAGGGGCTGTACCAGTTTACATTCCCACCAAAAGTGTAGGAGGGTGCCCATTTCTCCACATCCTCTTCAACGGGGAAAAACTGAGACTTCTGATGGAGTCTGTTGGGTTTTCTATGTAGAGTATCATGTCGTCTACTAGAACTGATCCATGAATTCAACAAAGTTGCAGGGTACAAAATCAATACAGAAATTATTCACCAATAATGAAGCAACAGAAAGAGAAATCAAGAAATTGATCCCATTCACAATTGCACAAATAAACATAAAATACCTTGGAATAAGCCTAACCAAAGATATAAGAGATCTGTATGATGAAAACTATAGAAAACTTATGAAGGAAATTGAAGAAGACACAAAGAAATGGGAAAACATTGCATACTCATGGATTGGAAGAATAAATATTTTTAAAATGTCATTAATACCCAAAGCAATATACACATTCAATGCAATCCCAATCAAAATTGCACCTGCTTTCTCAAAGCTAGAACAAACAGTCCTAAAATTTGTATACAACTACAAAAGATCCCGAATTGCCAAAGTAATACTGAAAAAGAAAACCAAAACGGAAGGCATCACAATCCCAGACTTCAGCCTCTACTACCAAGCTGTAATCATCAAGACAGTATAGTACTGGCACAAAAACAGGCACATAGACCAATGGAAGAGAATAGAGAACTCAGAATTGGACCCACAAATGTACGGCCAATTAATCTTTGACAAAGCAGGAAAGAGTATCCAATGGAAAAAAGACAAACTCTTTAACAGATGGTGCTGGGAGAATTGGACAGCCACATGCAGAAGAATGAAACTAGATCATTTTCTCACACCATACACAAAAATAAACTCAAAATGGATGAAGGACCTGAATGTGAGACAGGAAAGCATCAAAACCCTAGAGAAGAAAGCAGGAAACAACCTCCTTGACCCCAACCGCAGCAATTTCTTACTTGACACAATCCCAAAAACAAAGGAATCAATAGCAAAAATGAACTATTGGGACCTCATCAAGACTAAAAGCTCTGCACAGCAAAGGAAACAATCCATAAAACCAACAGGCACCCGACAGAATGGGAAAAGATAGTTGCAAATTACATATCAGATAAAGGGCTAGTATCCAAAATCTATAAGGAATTCACTGAATTCCACACCCGAAAAACAAATAATCCAGTGAAGAAATGGGCAGAAGACATAAACAGACACTTCTCCAAAGAGGACATCCAGATGGCCAACAGACACATGATGCTCAGTGTCCCTCCTCATCAGGGAAATACAAATCAAAATCACACTGCGATACTTCTTTGTTTCTTATTACATCTTTATTTTAAAATCTAGCTTGTTTGATATATGTATTGCTACTCCAGCTTTCTTTTGACTTCCATTTGCATAACTATTTGTCTATCCCCTTATTTTCTATTTGCAGCTGTCTTTAAGTCTAGAATGAGTCCCTTGTAGATGGGTCTTGTTTTCTTATACATTCTGACACCTCATGTCTCTAATTGGTACAGTTGAATTTACATTCAAAATAATTATTGATACATATGAATTCAGTGCCATTTTATTACTTGTTTTGTGCTTGTTTCTGAAGATTTTCTCTGATACTTTTTCTTTCTGTATCATGGCTTGCTGTTTTTCTTTAGTAATATATTGGGTTTCTCTCTCTTTATTCTTTGCATATGTATTAGTGGTTCTTGATTTGTAGTTACCATCAGATTTGCATTTTTTACACATATCAATATATATTAAGTTGATTATTAACTAAGTTTGAATCCATTCTTTTTTTTTTTTCCATTTCTTTCTGTGCACTTTATTCTTTTTTATAAATAGTTTATTGTCAAGTTGGTTTCCATATAACACCCAGTGCCCATCGCCACAAGTGCCCTCCTCTATGTCCATCACCCCCCTTCCCCTCCATCCTTTCCCCAACAGCCCTTGGTTTGTTCTCAGCATTCAAGAGTCTCTCATGGTTTGCCTCCCTCTCTCTCCCCCACCATTCTTTTTTTTTTTTTTTAATGTTTTTGTTTATTTCTGAGAGAGGGAGAGAGAGAGAGAGAGACAGCGTGAGCAGGGGAGGGTCAGAGAGAGAGGGAGGTACAGAATCTGAAAACAGGCTCCAGGCTCTGAGTTAGCTGTCAACACAGAGCCCGACGTGGGGCTCGAACCCACAAACTGTGAGATCATGACCTGAGCAGAAGTCGGACGCTTAACTGACTGAGCCACTCAGGCGCCTCCAAGTTTGAACCCATTCTTTACACCACCTCATGATTTTGGTGTCATATTTTACTTCCTTTTTTTGTGAGTTACTTTCCTGATATTTTACAAAAATATTCGTTTTTGCTGTCTTCGTGGTTTCTACTGTCACATTTATTCTTTACTTTCCACTCAAAATATCCCCTTTAATATTTCTTGCAGTGTTGTTTTAGTGGTCATAAACTCCTTTAGTTTTTGTTTATCCTGGAAATTCTTTATTTCTCCTTCTATTCTGAATGATAGTCTTGGTGGATAGAATATTCTTGTCTGCAGATTTTTCACACTTAGCACTTTGAATATATCATGCCACTCCCTTCTGGCTTGGAAAGTTTCTACTGAAAAAAAAAAAAAACCTGATAGCCTTATGTATTTTACCTTGTATATAACTGTCTTATTTTGTATTTCTGCTTTAACATGTTTTATCAGTATATTTTGCCATTTTTATTATAATGTCTTGGTGTTGATTTTTTGATATTTGATATTGATTTTATAAGAGGTTCTCTGTGCCTTATGGATATGGATATATTTTGTTCCCCAGATTAGTGATGTTTTCAGCAATTATTCCTTCAAATAAATTTTCTGCCCCCTTTTCTCTTTCTTCCTCTTCTGGGACTCCTATAATAGGAATGTTATTTAATGGAGTCACTGAATTCCCTAAGTCTATTCTCATTTTGCATCATTCTTTTTTCTCTCTTTTGTTCAACCTGATTTCATTTCCATTACCCTGTTTTGTAGGTTGTTAATTTGTTCCTCTGTTTTTACAGCCTATTGCTCATTCTGTCAGGTGTGTTTCTCATTTCATTTATTGTGCCTTTTATCTCTGCTATGTTTTCCTCGTCTTGATGTTAAGGGTCTCACTCATGTCTTCCACTCTTTTCTTAGGTCCAGTGAATATCTTTATGATCATTACTTTAAATTCTCTATCAGGTATGTTACTTCTCTGTTTCACTTAGATCTCTGGCCATGGTTTTGTCCTGTTCTTTCATTTTGTCTAAGTGTTTGTGCCTGATCCTCTGTGTTAGGAAAGTTAGCTACTTCTACTCTTCTTGAATGCAGTGACCTTATGAAGAACTCCCAGGTTGAGAGAGGCAGTGTTGGCAGGGGCTTGGCCTGGTCTTCTGGGGGAAGGAGCCCACTGTGCCAAGACTGAGGCAAATGCGACTGGGAAGAGTGGTTCCACCAGAGGACATAAGAGAGTGGTGCTTGGTATAAGCAAGTTAGGTAGTGAGTGTAGGTGCTGCAATGGTTCTTGAAGGAGGGTCTGTGTTTATGATGATGGGTTGGGGAGGGAAATGGCGCTGGCCAGTTCCTTTGCTCCCAGAGGGGTCTCTTTGTGAATGCTGATTCTCTGGACCACACTCCAAGAAGAGCAAATAACCTCTCCACTGTGTGCTCCAGGCATTCTTCAGATTGCAGTTTTCATGCTCTGTGTTCACAAGCTCTTTGTCCTGCCTTTTCTCTAAGAGCACCCTCAATACCCCTAGGCTCTCCTTGAGCCAAGCACCGTGAATTTTAAAACTCCAGGCTTAAAAGGGGACCTGGGTGGCTCAGTCAGTTGAGTAGCTGACTCTTCGTTGAGTGGCCAATTCTTGATTTCTGCTCAGGACATGATCTCATGGTTTGTGAGACTGAGCCCTGCATAAGTCTCTGTGCTGACAATGCAGATTCTCTGACCTTGGAATTCTCTGTCTCTAAACAAACAAACAAACAAACATTAAAGAAATAAAAAGCAAAAGAAAACAAACAAACGATAAAACGCCAAGCTTTAAGCCCTGCTAGTTACAAGAACTCTCAAACTTTGGCCCCTCTTGCTTTCCAAACCCATTGTGAGGAGGTGTTTTATCTTCCCATGTGGGCTCCCCTATGTGCTACTCTGTCTCTACGTTTTCTCCTTAACCATAGATAGCTCCCTCCCCATTGCAGAAGCTATGATCTCCCAAACCTCATCTTTGCTCTTCCTTCCTTCTCCAATGTGATCTTTTCTCTACTTTTAGTTTGGAGTTTGTTCTGCCAGTCTTCAGGTCATTTTTAGGAATATTTAAAATTATTTGATAGTTATCTAGTTGTTTTTATGGGACAAGGCGAGGCTAGTGCCCTCCTACTCCGCTGCCATCTTCCTTCCTCAGTGTGAGGATTTTCAAAAGGTGGACAAATACAACATAACTAATTAATTTAATATTTAAAACAATGTTGTGCTTTTTATTTCCTTCCCATGATGCAGTAAGATACTTTAATCTTTCTATTTCATGTTCTAGTACTTTTCTGAACTTCCTGCAGCCTATAGGACATTGCTTTTTTATTTAATGAAGTGATAAGCATGAATATGGTCAAACACAAAATTCATTTTGACCTACAGTGTACTCTTATCAAGGTGCTAGTCCAGTGTGATGACATCAAGCTAAATATCCTCTCAACAAAAGCGTACGAGTGTGGGTTCTTAGGATTTTACTCACCAGCAATAAAATGTTTTACACTTGTAGGAATTAGTTTCTAACTCTCAGAAAATGTCTATCCACTTTGGACCTGCATGTTTGTTTTCCTCAGTTAGGTTCTCTACACCCCAAATTTATCATAGACTATCCATATCTGTGATGTCCATTTTAAAACACTCTAAGGCACACTGTATTCCATCAAAAGTTAAATCTTTCTCAGGGGAAGTGATTTTATAGCACAGAGTAAAACTCGTGAAATCAAACTTGGATTCAAAACAAGTTGTGATTTTAGTTAAGAAATTGAGAAAATTCTGGTTACCTTGGCTGCTTTTTTCTAGTGACATTATTTTGAGTAAAAAAGCAGTCTTATAATAAAAAAAGTGGGCCATCTTGAATTTTTGTTGAAACCTACACATAACACCCAACAGCTTAAGTAAAATCTGCTCATCTTCTTGGTTCCTATGGCCTCTTCACCAGTTTTGAGAAATAACATTAGAATTTTTATTTTATTGTAATCCTTTTTTCCATTCTCATCCCTTATGTGTTTCCAAATTAGACAAGATCATTCTTCTGGTCTCATAGTTGGAAAATATGAGTGGATGGCAGGCCAACACTTCTAAAACAATTTCAGAAATCTGGTAAGCCTATGACTCAGGAAGAGATATCCTCTAACTCCATTGAGTAAGAAATTTTATAAGCGCTTCTGCCCATTAATGAGGAACTAAAAAGTGACTCAATCTCATGGGGAAACAAACTGCACACCACTGAAGTGGTGTTGTGCACAAAGTGTGCAGGACAGTTAACAGGTATGCCCTTTTCATTTTCTTTGGTAAGTTTACAGAATAAACTGAATTTGCCAAAATTCACATTTACACTGTCTGCTAAATATGCAGATATGTGAGCAAAGTCTAGTTTATGCTTGTACAATAAAATACCTTCTTTAGTTTCATTAAAATCTTCATGAAAGTTGAGATGATTTGAAACTATTTCTTTTACCCAAAACAAAATACCTGAGTTTGGGGACCATTTTTTGTTGTTGTTGATGTGATTCCACATATCACTTGATACACTGTACAAGGCACGATTGCTAGTAAGATGGGACATAAACAGCTCTAAATTGCAAGGACTGACACATCTGTCATCAAAATTTTCTTTTTGTTCTCTCACTGGTCATTGTAGTTGCAACTTATAAATGAAGCAATATAACTTAACTCAGTCTCATAGAGCAATTAAGAGAACAATACAAGAAACAATAGTACATATTTATTCATGCAGTAGGTCCAAGCTAATTCAGGCATTACTATTTACAGCTGAGATTTGGTATCTTTTTGGGAAATGGAAACTTTTTTTAATGTTTATTTATTTTGAGAGAGAGAGAGAGAGAATGAATCCCAAGCAGGCTCTTTGCTGTCAGTGTGGAGCTTGCTGTGGGACTCCATCTCATGAGATCATGATTTGAGCCTAAACAAAGAGTCAGGCGATTAACTGACTGAGCCACCTAGGCGCCCAAGGAGATGAAAGCTTTTAATTAATTTAAAAGTACCTGCCTGTCTAAGCCTGGACTTATGAAATTCAGTTTCCATATGTACTTTCTCATCCTTTCATTATGCTGAATCCCCAGGCATTTTCTGAATGTTATGCAGAGTTCTTGCATCAGGTATTTACCTGCCAAATTCAGCTGTGTGTGCCTGTCCATCTGTCATTAAAGTAAAACTTTTTCAGTAATGTCTGGGTCAGAATGACATTTGTATTGTAACTGTTCTCATTTTCATAATCTGAACTCTTAGAAAACATGGTCACAATGTTTACACATTCTGGACATGATGCATAACAATGACTCCACAGGCAATGTCACAGATGGAGTTACTGCTCACCATTACACCACAGTTGCACATGTAAGCCACATTGTTCCAAATGAAGCACCAATGCTTACACAACTTTGATGTGAGCTGCAAGTCCTGGCTGCCAGCATTAATAGGATAACAGTGACTCTGTAAGGCAGCTAATCTGTGTCACACTCAAACCAGTATTACTCCTAGCCCCTGTTTGGGGAGACTGCTATATGAGTTTTGTATATTTTCCTTAAACTTCTCTATGCATTCCCTAAAACCAGGACTTTTGCATTCCAGGAATGGGTTTCCCAGGATGCAGAATTTTTAGTGCTAAAACCATGATGGTCCTGGACTAACAAGGTTGGTTATATAGCCAAGCAGGTTCCCCCAGTCCACACCTATCTCCTTCCTTACGTGCCTCCAACTTCTCCAACAGCTTCATATCCCCATAGGAAAGTGACAGATACCTGAGAAAGATTCTGTAACTAATTCTGTGTGTGCCTCTGGCTCCCAGCTGCTTATCAAACTGTTTCTAGCATTTGAATTGCAGGAGGTGTTACAAGGTAAACATATTTTTATTGAAATCTCTCTACCCACTAACTTATTTTATTTTATTATTTTATTTTGGAAGAGTGGCTTCCTGCAGCCACACCACTGAGTGAGAGAAAGACTGAGAATAGTTTGTTTTTTTTTTTTTCCTTTTAATCACAAGAGGCTGGCAGGTTGGGCCTGGCAAACTGACAGAGTCCAGAGTCAGCATGATGTGGATGGCAGTATGCCCACAAAGCTGTGTGACACTGAGCAAGTCATTTATTCTCTCTGGTTCTCATTTTCAAATCTTATAGCAAAAAACAAATAACCCAATTAAAAAATGGTCAAAGACTGTAACAGATATTCCTCTGAAGAAGATATACAAATGGCCAATAAGCACATGAAAAGCCACTCAATGTAATTCACCATCAGGGCAATTCAAATTAAAATCACAATATCATCTTAAATCTGTTAGGATGGCTATTATCAAACAACACCAAATTTAACACATGTGGGTGAGGATGTAGCAATTGAAACCTTGTGTACTGTTGGTGGGAATGTAAAATGATACAGTTACTATGGAGAGTAGTATGGAAGTTTCTCAAAAACTAAAAATGGAACTACCCTATGATCCCACTTCTGGATATTTAAGAGAATTGAAATTAGAATCTTAAAGAGGTATTTTCACTCCTATGCTCATTGCTGTATTATTTATAGAAAGGCAGATATGGAAACAAACTATGTGTCCATCAGTGGATAAATGGATAAAGAAAATGTGGGGGGTACCTGGGTGGCTCAGTCAGTTAAGCCACCCATTCTTGATTTTGGCTCAAGACCATGAGATCATGCCCTGTGTAGGGCTCCATGCTGACAGCACAGAGCCTACTTGAGATTCTCTCTCTTTTCTTCTCCCTTGCCTCCTCCCCCACTTGCATGTGTGTACACATTCTCTTAAAATAAATAAATAAAATTAAAAATGAATAAATAAATAAATAAAAGTCACAATGATAGAAACAGAGAGTAGAATGGTATTTGCCAGGGGTTAGAGATGGTGGAAATTCACTAATCAACAGTTATAAAGTTACTGTTATGCAAGATGAACAAATTCTAGAGACCTGCTGGACAACAGAGAGCCTATAGTTACCAGTATTATATTGAACATTTAAAATTTGATTAAGAGGGTAGATCTCATGTTAAGTGTTTTTACTAAAATAAAATAAATAAATAAAATGAGAGGTCTCCACTATTCTTTCACATAGGTTTGCTAGGCGTTGTTATGTGTTAAGCACTCTACTAGGTGCATTAGTGAGCTGTTCATCACTGACCCAAATAGATAGGATGCTTGCCTGAAACACATTTACCTTGGGGAAGATAGATTGGCAGCTGCACCCTCAAGGGTATCAGTATCATCTGGGGGCCCTAGTCTCTGATGCCAATTATTGACTGAGTTTCCTTTTCTCTTCTTGTGCACTCACAGACATCAAGTTGTTGGCTATACTGTCCCTAAGGAGTCCGCCAATCTGAGAACTGGGAAAGGAGTCTGCACACCTGACTCTAAAAAGTTACTCAGTTTCTTTAAGCCCCATATTTAAAACGGGATAATAATAGAGTTGAGATAGTATTTAATTATGTGATACTTGGAAAGACTGCAAATGGTGCCTGCCACTTGGTAAGCAGTGAATATTAGCTTTTGTTTTTATTGCATCTGAGAAAACACATGATTGCTGGGGTCTTCCACACTCTGTCCATTTCTCAGAGGCCCCAGCATCTCACATAAGATGGTTATTCTAGCTTGTTGGTCAACCTTTTGCAGTATTACCTCTGCTATCATTGCTTCCCAGATTTTTTTTCTAATTTTAAGCCAAACCCCACTCACAGATACTTTAGTTATTTTTCCTCTTGTTTCCCTCCTACCATTTCCAGAAATAATATAGAACTGCCAATCCCTTCCTTGCATAGAAGCTCAAGGTTCTAGGGGTTGTGTTAACAACTTGCTCACCCCCCCATAGGGTTCTGTCCTGGACCTCTAGAGCCTTGCTCATTTGCACATTTGAAGCATCCTTTATCACTCTTTTTCTTCCAACATCATTCTCAGATCAGAAGCCCTTGGACCAAGGTCTGTATATCCCTCATGACACTTCTAACTTATTACTTTATGCTCTCTCAAAATGTTTTCTGATTTATTATCTTTTTTTTTTTTTTTTTTTTACAAATAGTTTATTGTCAAGTTGGTTTCCATATAACACCCAGTGCTCATCCCCACAATCTGATTTATTATCTTATTTGGTCTTCACATACATACAAAACAAAACTTTTGGACTCTGCAGTGAGAGTCTCATCCCTCTCATCCAACAGACCAAGAAGCTGAGATCTAGAGAAGTTTCGAGTGGTCATAGGGAAGGAGGGGTTTTACAGCCAGGACCCCGATTCCTCATAAAGAGAGGATGTTCTCTTGACACCAGGCAGCTTTGATTCACCCACAGTGAAGTTATTTTTGGCTGTTCCCTACCTGCATTGGCTAACCTTGTGCTGCTCCATTCTGTAACAGGATTTGATATGAATGTCCACAGCCAGAGAGCTCTTCTGGGTGACTTATTCCTGATGGCTGGTAACTGGCAGACCTCAATATGCTTCTTCTGGTATGTGCTCCCTGAAGCTTTCTGCTTGTAAGAACATGCACTGGTGAATGTCTGGATGTGTATGTGTACATATACACACTCATCCCCCTAAGCAGGATGGAATAGCATCTCTTAGGGAAGAAGCAAAAGTGTTCCTGCTTTCTGGGGGGATTGTTGGATGGGAGGTTTAAATGCCCCCATACCCAGGCACCTTGGAGACAGTTTTCTGGGAGCTCATCAGAAGAAGATCATGTCCAATGGGCCTGCTCTTCCCAGGATAACAGCACAGGACCACTGTCAGGAACTTGCACTACTGGCACTATCTCTGCCCTTGGCTCTTCCTCAGCCACCTTTTGATCATGCAGAAAAACCCAGAATCATCAGGGAACTAGTTTAAAATTCCTGAGTCACACAATGAAGGTGTAAATATAATCGTGGTCTCCTGAGTTTCGTTCTTTAGAGGCAGAAAAGAGGAGACTGTTTACATTATGCACATATCTATGGAGGCTGCTGGTGAGGGCCACCAGGCTGGCAAGAAGTAGCAGCTGGGGCAGGGCAGGTCTGTCGCCAATTTCTCCATTGGCTGCCAATAGGCTCACAGACCTGGCAGGCTTCTGTGGTTTCTGTGAGCATCCTGAGGCCAGAAAGTTGTGTCTGAGCTGCCAATTTGCTACAAAGCCATTGTATCTTTGTTCTACAAATCACCAGAACTTCCTAGATTAGGCCGTAGAGACATTCATTTCATAATTTGTAAGACTGACTTTTATTTTCCTCTCCTGTGTTTTTTTTCCCTTATGTTTTTTTATTCCATTTTATTATTGATTTTCTCCCCAGTGAGTCCAATGGTGCTTGTGTTTCCACACTCTGTTTGGATCTGAAATGTTTAAATCCTCAGTGAAGTTCTCTGCTCTGGCTCTTTCCACTGCTTCTCTGGCAGAGGCTGGGAAAGGGTCCCAGGGGCCAGGTGTCAAATGAGCTGGGTCTTTTCAAAAGAGACCAAACAATATAGACTGTGATCTTGGCAAGTCACATAACCTCTGTGGCTTCCTTATTCTTGTCTATAATATGAAGATTATAATATTTGGCTGCCTTTACAGTGTAAATAGTAAGGCAATATGTCAATGTATTTTTCCACTCATTTGTTCATTTTATTCTTTCATTAGTAGGCTATACCAATTAGTGGGTCTACAAACTAAGGATACAATAAAGAACAAGAGAGAAAATTGTGGCATTCACTTTCTAGAAGGCAACACAGATAATAAACGAATATATGAATCAGGAAGCAATCTGTGTGTGTGGATGGGCATGTAGGATTTTATGATGGAGAATCCTGTGTTTTCCATTTATGGAATTAGGTGAATACAGTGTGGCTTGCCAAGTCTAGCACATACAGCCTGGAAGGAATGTTCTCAGAACTCCATGACTGATCTCTCTGGGCATCTCTTTAGCTAACGCAGTGCCGTTAGCAGGATATCTGGTGTTTGGGCAGCCCCATGCAGTGTCCTCCAGAGAGAAATGTACTCTGAAAGACAGAAAGATGGGATGAATCAGAGAAGGAAATTTTGTGTCAAAATACTGTTGCATATCTATTTATAACCTTGGGTAATTACTTAACCTTCTAAGCCTCAGTTTCTTTATCTGCAAAACAAGAATGAAGATACCTAACTTCACAATCCATGTAAAGCTCTATGCAAAGTCTTCGAATGTAGTCAGTACACAATAAATGTTACCTTTTTTTCTTGTTTATTTACTTTGAGAGACAGAGAGAAGGAGAGAGAGAGAGAGAGAGAGATGGAGTGAGAGAGAGGACAGGAGTGGGAGTGGGGGGAGAGTAGAGACAGAATCCCAAGCAGGCTCCGTGCTCAGTACAGACCCCAATACGACTGTGAGGTCATGACCTGAGCCAAAATCAAAAGTTGGTTACTTAACTGACTGAGCCACCCAGGCACCCCAATAAATTTTACTTCTAAATGCCTTTTTCAGAATGCCATATAATTGGAAGCATACAGTTTGTAGACTCTATCATTTAGTAACAGGACTTCTTTTGCTTAGTAATATGCATTTAAGTTTCTTTTATGTCTTTTTTATGGCTTGATAGCTTGTATCTTTTTGGTTCTGAGTAATTTTCTGTTATCTGGAGGTACCACAGTTACGTCTCCATTCACCTGCTGAAGGACATATTGGTTTCTTCTAAGTTTTGGCAGTTATGAATAAAGCTACTATAAGCATCCATGTGTAAGTTTTTGAGTGGGCATTAGTTTTCAACTCCTTTGTGTAAATATAAGGAGTGATAACATGCTTCTTTGATAATATGATTTTCTCTTATTGACATGTCAACAGAAAAAATAATTTCCTAACTTATTTTTAAAAATACTATTGACCTATTAGTTCATAACTATTCATTGCTGCTTCAATCAGAGTAATTGATTCAGATTGAATCATCACCTCACTTGTCCTTAAATTCAGCCAATATTTACAAAGTTTCTCACAAGATACTCAACATGGAGCTAGGGACAGAGAAGGAAATCACTTGCCACCTCTAAGACTAGTCCAGAAACATAGTCAAGAAAGCAAAGGAGTCCAATATAAGGGAAGAAACAAGAGTGAACAGATGTGAATAGAATATAGAGGCCATTTCTACATGGTGAGGCTGCTTTAGGAAAGGGTTCATAGAGGTAGCAAGATGGGAGGTCATTCCTGAGCCTTCCCTCAAATCTCTTCCCTGAACCCCTGCATGTAGGGCTCTGATCTAGTCTTCCAACAGTGAAGACTGACTTCACATAAGAGCAGAGTGAAGGGAAATGAATTGTGTATCAACAACCATTTTGCATGTGGGGTCAGTAAGATTTAATGACTGAGGGGATACAGTGCCAAAACTGAAAAGGCAAAATTCCTAGAGCAAGCCTGGGATATTCATGTGTACCTGCAGGTGGACATGCAAAAATATGCGTGGACATGTAACTTTTATAGCTCATCATTCTCTGCATTGAGGGGAATTAGATGTAATTGTGGCCATGACTTTTAACCAGATGACATGAAATTTATGTCCTAGAGGTTGACATGATACTTCCCTGTTCATTACCCAGAAAAGAATTTATTACTTACTCTATTGGGGATAAGATGGGTTACTTGTAATACATTTATTCAACATGGCCAGTACTCTCCTCTGTCTTTTCTGAGCAGCCTCTGCTGTTTTCTCATCTCCCTGATCAGACGTGATGGCAAACTGGGCTAGGTATACCTGCCTCAGAAAATTCAGAGGAATACTTTCCCTTTTTTTCCTGCTTTACCCAGAACAGATCCCTCTGATTGAGCTCTGTGGCCAGGCTCAGCCCCTATTCACAGTTCCATCTAGTGTAACTGATTTGTGACTCCTCTCTACAAATGTGCTGATTACTTAAATTGAATCTTCATGCTCAGGCATTTAATGGAAGCTTCAGATGTAAAATTGTTTACAAATTCAGACTTTCTTGAGTCTGAACTCTGAATGTGAGAACTATGTTTACATAAATGTATGAGTGATAAAAGGAAGGCACAGGTCCTATTAAATATTCATCATGTCAGCTTTCTGCTTGCCACAGGTGTGTTGGAGTAGCTGGAACCCTGTAGATTTCTGGGTAATTTCTCATCTTGGGAATTGTCATGGTAAGATGAGCTGGATACATCTCTGTGTGAGAATACTCTTCAATTCCTCTTCACAGTTTCAAACCATCCAACTATCCCTATACTTTGAATAATATTTTAGCACTATCACCATCCTCTCCCGCTGCCTTAGCTGCTAGTCAAGGTTCTGAATGTTTTATTCCACATAACAGAACCTCCCTGACTTACTCCAACCTACAGCAGCTGTGTTAGACACTTCCTAGGTATCTCCTCATATTTCCAGCCTGCCAGCCTCGCAGTTCCATGGACTTCTTCCATATCTCAGCTGCTACCACAGCCTAATACTTACACTTGGGGCTTTGAGATTCTGTGATGTGTCCTGATGGATGTCTTTTGTCCTGGATTGTAGAGCCTTCCAGTGGCTGTTACTGTGAAGCCATACCTACTAGTCACTTGCTGAGTGTATGACTTGTTTGATTACATTCAGATTTGGGTGGGCTACCATGCCATAATTAGGATCTGACTATCCAAGCATCTGCCAAAGGGCTGGATGGCAAGATCCAACAGAGAGGGAACTAATTCTCCATG
This sequence comes from Proteles cristata cristata, assembly GCA_017311185.1. NCBI lineage: Eukaryota > Metazoa > Chordata > Mammalia > Carnivora > Hyaenidae > Proteles > Proteles cristata. Next base: position 1,868,638 of record JAESUZ010004792.1, read on the forward strand.
AAGTAAACTGGACAAATGGAAACCAAGATATAAGATGGAGGCAGGAGGTTAAATTTTCACCCTACTCTCCCATGGACTACTTCAGTGTGTTTTTCCTGTAGTCCCTGTGAAGAAATTCTATGCAAACAAACACATGAATATATAGAATATTAGTATGTTTTTCATGGCTTATTATGAAACAAAGACCGGTATAGTATCACATAACCCTGAGTTACTTTTCCTTCTTTTCTACATCTATAATTTGTTTCATTACCACACTAAGAATACATTTTTTAAATAAAGCATAAGTTAAAATTTTTATTTTAGGTTTCCCCCCCTAGGGAAGGTAAGCTAAATGAATCATACCAAGAATGGTTCTAGAAAGCTAACTATCAGGGTGTGGTTTTGGTATTGGATTATGTTATGACTTGGTTAATTGTGGAGCATAGTGTGGTGATGGTAAGTCACAGTTCAACAATAGATTACAAGTAAAGTTGAAATAAAGAAGTTCATTATTCATAGGTCCTGGGGGAAGTACATAGTTTGCATCAAGAGGCCACATGGGGAGGTCAAGGCAGAGTGCAAACAAAATGATTGGTAAGACCTGGGGCACATGTCTTTATTAGGATCTATGGATGGAATGCTTTAACTCCTGGATTAAGGCTAGATTGATCAATTCAAACCGAAAGAGTAGGGTTTGGTGAGTTCCATGAGGGTTCATATCTAAGTGCACAGCACAAGTCAGTAGGAGGCATAGAAGATTGTTGATCACAAGGGCTACTGGGAAATCGTATTTGGAATTTACAATTGCATGTGATTCTATGGGCAGTTGTCTACAATGTGCACTTGCATGAGGGAATAGTGTCAGTTTAGGGTCCCTACAGGCTGCTTGGCCTAACAAAATGGATGGTGTGGCAGTGATACCATGGAGTATCTTTTAAATATCAATACATTGCTTATTTGAGAACAATTGAATCATATCAATGATGGTAAGTGGTATAGTAGGAATCCCTAGTATACAGGGTATCTTATGTGGTTTCCTTTCAAATCAAAGCCTAAGACAATTTGTTGAGTACAGGTAGTTTCTTTGGGAAGTGATCTCAGGAAGCAGAAGTGAGAAAGATGGGAGACTAGCAGATAGTGAGGAAAAGTCAATATAAATATGTATTATTGAGATAATCTATATGAGATTAAAAAAAAAGACTAAATTTGCTGGACCCTTGCAATAAAATATGTCCTGGAATCTTCCACTTGTAAATAATTAAGATGAAGCATTTAGTTAGAGCCCCATCTCACATTATTTAAGAATTATCTCCAGAGATGTTAACTCCCTAGCACTTCTACAGCAGTCTTGCGCTTGGGCCAGTAATCCAGGGCAAGAGATGGGTAGTATCACATAATAGAATCTCAATGCCCAAGTGTAACAGATTGGCTGTGGTAGCAAGAGACTATGGGAGGGGAAGGGAGAATGAAGAAGAAAGTACAATGAGATGACATTTGTTGCTTGAAAGGGGATACTTCTACCAGAAGGTGAATTTGTACTTGTATGGCATTGAATGTCTCAGGAATGGTTAAAATCAGAGGAGGCCTAAAGGAATAGTGTGGGATACCAAAGAATCTGCTCTGGTCTGTCCTTGAATAATTCGGATGAGGTGTGCTTTTGGTTATGTCCCTATTAGAGTCCACCTTCCTTGGCTCATGAAACAGCAATTGGACCATAGCAGTTGATAGAGTGCTACCATGAGTTTAACTATGGGGAAGTTCTAATCACAACTACTATTCTGGATATGGTAAAATTAGTGAAGCAGATAAAACCGGTGTGCCAATTATCATTTTATGGTCTCTCACCTCTGAATCCATCCTTCTTTGCCCTGCTTTATGATATGGGAGATGGACCCTGTAAACGTTACTCCTTTGCTAGTAGGTGCAGTGTTATGCTTTGTCAATAGAAGGCTCCAGAGGGAAGCTACAAGCCATAGCAGAGAGTGGGACTTCTACTCCTGATTCCGTGTGTGTGCCTTTTTCCTACTACAGAATGGTTGGCTGCTGGAGGCTTGCAGGGGCACCAGTGGTGCTCCAGTGAGTTTCTCTGACTAGTTCTGGCCCACCAGCACTCTGTAGTACTTCCCATCCACCTAGCAGACCATAGCCACACGGTCTGGCTATTAGCTCTGTAGGTGAGCCTTCTTCCTTTTTTGGTAATAAGTTACTCCACACATTTGTTATGCCTATATTCCTTAGAGTTATTTTTTCCTACTTATTTTTCAGCAGTTAATCACATTTTACTATTTTACTAGTAAATAGTTCTTTATGTTAAGTTTTCCCTGTTTATATTATTAGAATAGCTTCTCTCTTGACTGGACCATTACATCATTACCATTCTCTGATTCTTGACATACAGCTACTTCTTTGGTTAATACTTTTTTTTCCCCCCAAATCTCATTATAAGGAAAAACCCGAGGCAGTTTTGTCTTTACATAGCCAGGACGGAAGTGTACTTGTATTCATGCCTCTCAGCCATGCTAACTTTCTTGATCTCTTAGCATAACATAGCCCAGGGGAACTGAATGGCCTTGACTTTCTATGGATCATCATGATGGTCAACCAGGGAACATTACACTAATTAGAATTGGACAGTAATAACTGGCAAGTATTTATGTGCCTTAGTAAGATACAAGCATACCAAAAAAATGGAAGATAAAAATCATGGCAATGCATTAATTTCTATTAAACTTAGGGTTTAGGTCTAGAATGTGATGGTACACCCCCTTCTTTTTTTTTTTTGAAAAAATTTGTTTACTTTATTTTATTTATTTATTTATTTTTACAAATAGTTTATTGTCAAATTAGTTTCCACATAACACTCAGTGCTCATCCCCATAAGTGTCTTAAGTGTCCTCCTCTATGCCCATCCCCCCTCCCCCCCACATCCATCAGTCCTCAGTTTTGTCAGCATTCAAGAGTCTCTCATGGTTTGCCTCTCTCCCTTTCCCCCACCATTTCCCCCCTTCTTCTCCCCCTTGTTCCTCCGTCAAGTTCCTCCTAATCCTCCTATACGTGCAAACATATGATATTTGTCCTTCTCTGCCTGTCTTATTTCGCTCAGCATAACACCTTCAAGGTCCATCCATGTTGCTACACATGGCCAGATTTCATTGTTTCTCATTGCCATGTAGGTATTCCATGGTATAGATAAACCACATCTTCTTGATCCATTCATCTGTGGATGGACACTTAGGCTCTTTCCATGTTTTAGCTATTGTGGAGAGGGCTGCTATGAACATTGGGGTACATGTGCTCCTATGCCTCAGCATTTCTGTATCCCTTGGGTAAATTCCTAGCAGTGCTATTGCTGGGTCCTAAGGGAGTTCTATTGTTAGTTTCCTGAGGAACCTCCACACTGTTTTCCAGAGGGGCTGTACCAGTTTACATTCCCACCAACAGTGTAGGAGGGTGCCCGTTTCTCCACATCCTCGCCAGCATCTCGTGTTCTCTGATTTGCTCATTTTAGCCACTCTGACTGGCGTGAGGTGGTATCTCAGTGTGGTTTTGATTTGTATTTCCCTGATGAGGAGGGATGCTGAGCATCGTTTCATGTGTCTATTGGCCATCTGGATGTCCTCTTTGGAGAAGTGTCTGTTCATATCTTCTGCCCATTTCTTCACAGGATTGTTTGTTTTTCTGGCATGGTACACCCCCTTCTAAGATGAAGGACAAATTGCTGCACCATGCACTTTCTACAACTAACAAGAGGCTTGTTGACATCTATGGATTTTAAGCACACTATTCACTACATTTGGAAATAGTTCACTGACTACCAGTGATTCTTGCTGTGATTTATGACAATTGCCTTGGAAATGCCTCCAGATCCTCATTCTTCCTGCCCGGCTTTTGCCCTGCTCCTTTCTCTTCCTAGATTGCTAGTTCTGAAACCTGCCCTCTGTTTAGGTGTTGAATCTGGTCTCCAGGGTGCATCTTGGGTTTCTCCCGAAGACTTTGGCTTGACTGTGCCCTTTGGCTGTCAGCACCTTCAATTCCTACAGTAAAATTTCTCCATTCCAGGTCCAGCAGCCAGACCTATGTCTGGTAAGGCCAGTAGACTCTCTGAAGTACAACTGCATCCATGTAGACTACCTTTGGAGTTCAGTGCTGGGAGTCTGACTTCAAAAAAGTCCTTGTTGGGCAGAAGAGTATCCCAGATAGAGTGCTTAGCTGCTTATGTTAGTGGGAGCTTTGTGGGTAGAAATTAGATAATTAGTATGAGGTCCATGTTGAAGTTGGCACTACAATTAACACAGGAATTGCTACAACATGCAAAGAGTCATGAGGCTTTGGTGGGAAACAAAAATTGCGACCAGGGCTGATAGGAGGAACCCAAGACTCTAGGAATTCCCAGTCTCAGGAGGGCGCAGAACATTAGACTCTCCCAGAGGTAAGGATTTAAGGCAATCTCATCTAGAGGCTCAGGGGTAGAATGAAATCAGATTATATTTGACTCAAATAAAAGTAAAAGTAAAAATTGTAAAAACACGAATCACAAATAAACACAAGTAGAAATTAAATCACTATTAGGTCCAATCTTGAGCTTGCATGATTCATGAGCTCCTTCTCCCTCTAAGCCCTTTAGTCCACACCAGGAACAAACTTCCCTGCAACACATTTATTTGGGCAGTTTCAGCTGCTGTATCCATAGGTTGCTATAGGGAGGACTGGCTCCTTCCATGCTCTGAGTTTCAGGAGAGAGCAGCCATTGCTGTGGAGAGATTCCTCTCTTCCTCTTATAGATTATACGACAACCAATGTCAGCAGTGACAGAAGAATCCTTACATGGAAGGAACCAAGGCTAATGGGAAACTGTTGAAAAAACCCACGTAATGAAATCAGCATGATCTAGAACAGGTGAAAAGGTGGCAGGGGCACTGAGACAGATTAAATTGTTCAGGTAGCATGTTCGGTGGTGGCAAGAGTCAAGAAAGGTTAAAAAATGGGGCCTCTTGAAAGAAAAGTGATGCTACTTTCCAAGACTAGCACCCCACCTCAGGACGTTATTTGTGTCAAGGGATAGAGACAGCTCTCAGCACAGCATGGCTCAGCATGGCTGGAGTGAGAGGTAAGCCAGAGCTGTGTGCTGGGGCTCGAGATCTGCAGCATGATAATCTTGACTTTTATTTTCTGAATGACCCGAGGCCAATGACTTAAGCTTTCTAAGTTTTAACTGCCTATTCTGCAAAATGGGGGGTATTGATTACACCTATTTCATAGAAGTATTGGTAAGGAATAAAATGATATCAATCAGGGGCGCCTGGGTGGCTTAGTCGGTTAGGCGTCCGACTTTCGCTTAGGTCATGATCTCGCGGTTCGAGGGTTCGAGCCCCGCGTCGGGCTCTGTGCTGACTGCCAGCTCAGAGCCTGGAGCCTGTTTCGGAGTCTCTCTGACCTCTCTATTTCCCTCTCTCTGACCCTTCCCTGCTCTCTCTCTCTCTTTCTCTCTCCTAGAAATAAATAAAAAAATATTTTTTAAAAAATGATATCAAGCATATTAAATATTTAGCCAGGTGCCTGATACATAGCAAATGCTCAGCAAGTGTGAACCATCATTATTATACTTCAAGGGGAAGGTGGGGCCAGAAACCCTGGAGGGGAAATGCCACCTGATCCAAGTTTCAGAGCTTGTTCCATTCTTACTGTCCTCCCTATATAGACAGCATGCAGAAGTTGGAACAGCCTCAGAATGAGGTCCAGTAGCCCAGAGTCCCACCCTGTTGTGTTGCTAGTTTGCCAAGTGCCTTATTCTTTTTTCTTATTTTCTTTATTGTCTCTGGATCTCACTTTCTGCATTTACAAAATGGGCCATTGGTCTCTGACATCATGGGAGTCTTTGGGCTTCTAAGCAACATGGACAGAGTCAACTCACAAGGTTAGAGGGGTGGTATGGGTAGGAGGGAAGGACATTCCACGGAAGCCTCAGAGATGATGCTGATGGTAGGCCCCACCCCTGTGCTGCAGGTATGAAATCTGAGTGTCTGCAAGGGAAGCAGGAGGAGAGAGGGTACTATAATAGAAAGGGCAGGTTGCCAGAGGGTGCTTCAGACTGCAGCGCCTGGACGTCAGGGCTTCGACCCCAGCTCCCTGTGCTCTGCAACAATCCATTGAGCCCCTCACAGCCCTCAGTGTGTGATCCTATAGGAAATGTTTCCCCAGTCCCCACAAGTTGTACTTTGGCACAGACACATGAGACTTTTGTGTTTCCACTGGGACACATGAGGAAAGGTTGTTTTTATGTAGGGGAAGAGACCAAGGGCAGCTATGAGGAAATGCAGACAAAGGAGGAGAGCTCAGTCTTGCCCTGAAAAGCTCCAGAAAAAGGTACATTATTCACACTGAAAATACTACATAGATAGCTGAGAATTACAGCTGAGCATTAATATGATTGCTCAGGAGACCTCTTGGATGTCATGTAGAGAAAAAGGACTAACCTGTGATGAGAAACCCTGGGCCCACTACTTACAAGCCATGTGTCCTCAAACCAGTCTCAGAACCCCTCAAAGACATATCTGTCCAGGAAGACTTTTGTTTTGCACAGTGGTCCCTGGCAGGACTCCAAGCTTTGCTCTGTCATGGTGCAAGTCCCTCAGCTCTATGACATGTCACTGGAGCATGGTGACAATTTACAATTTGACAGAGAGACTAAGCCTTCCTGTTTGCATTCTGGGGTAAATGTGGGGAAGGGCAAATGGAGTCTGGGTTTGGAAACTTGCCTAGTCTACAGTTCCCTCTCTTTCTTCAGGACACATAGCTCAAAAAATCAAGGCTTAAATCAGAGGTACTTCAACTCTTCCCCATACTATGACCTTGAACAAATCCCATAATTCCCTGAATGTCAGTTTCTACATCTATAAGATGGACTCAAAGTTAATTATAATACTTGATGAGGTGATGGAGGTTAAAGCTTTCTGTAACTTTGAAAGGCTTATGGTAATAGTGTAGCTTAAATTAATATCATCCCTAAAAGCCTATCATTTCTCTTCTGGCATTGGAACAGATCCATAAACCTGGGCAGGAGAATGGAAAATGCTCCCAGGCTGTTCCCTAGAAGGATGTCCTCCAGCCATTGCCATGACCAGATAACTTTCTGGAAAAACCACCCCCAAGGTACTGATGGCTTTCTTCTCTAAAAAACCATCTTCGAATGTGTGGGGTACCTCTATCACCTGGAGTCTCCTTTGGTCTCCTTTTTGCACTGTCAATTTGAGGTAGGATTTGTGGTGTCAGAACAATTTACATCTGGAGATATATGTGAAAATTTAGCCTAAGGAGTACCAACTGGCTTAGTGCACATTAGTTCAGCTGGTGGGTTCCTCACGGATTCCTTCCCCAGTGTTTTTGCCAGGGAAGCTGGCACATTTCTTGGGCTCTGTTCTTGAATGACAGAAGGTTGTCTTATCTAAGAATTCATCTTTCCAGGTGCCCTCTATTGAAATTGCCTTAGTCTCCCAGACCCAATTAAACAGTGAAGACTTTTGAATACACCATCCCTTCCATGTTGAACACAGTGCTCCACTCTTCTGGAAGCATGCTTTGTTTACAACTTGATTATGACACTTCCATTTTCTGGCCATATCCTATTGCAATCTATATATGTGGCTTATTTGCTTTCCAATAATCTAGTTCTCCTGAGGATAGGGATCCTCTTTTGCACCTTCTGCAGTAAACTCTGCCTTGCATCCAGCAGCACAGCCACTCCATGCCACTAGTAAGATGCCTGTTTGGTATTCCGCAGTAGCTTATAAAAAGTTTCCTGTGTATTGTCTTATTTAAACTTCTGCAAAATCCCCTCATCTGTGTTCCTTAATGTTTGTTTATTTTTGAGGGGGGGAGGGGCAGAGAGAGGAAGATAGAGGATCCAAAGTGGACTCTGGATGGAGAGCAGTGAGTCTGATGTGGAGGTCAAATTCATGAACTGAGAGATAATGACCTGAGCCAAAGTTTGATGCTTAACCGACTGAACCACCCAGGCACCTCCCTCATCTGTGTCTTTTGAGCACAGGGACCATGACTGACTGTCATGATTTTTTACCTCCAGTTCTTGGTACAAGTTCTGGCACATAAGAAATATACCCATGCCAGGGTGCCTGGGTGACTCAGTTGGTTAAACATCCGACTTCAACTCAGGTCATGATTTCACTGTTCACGTGTTTGAATGCCACATTGGGCTCTGTGCTGACAGCTCGGAGCTTGGAGTCTTGTTGTAGACTCTAAGTCTAAAGTTCAAAACTAGAACTAGTGACGTAAGCATCCTAGTTTGAGCCTTCATGACACATTTTTCTTTTCTCTTCTCCAAGCCTCTGGTTTCTCCTGGTTTAGATAAACCTCGGATGGCTGGGTGAGCTAAGCACTTGTGAGCCTATAAACGGAGTGCTGATGTATGAAGGAGGCAGGCCTGGCAGTGTTTGGTGTATAGAATACAGCTTTGAGCCAAACCTTCTGTGCACTTTCTTCCTGCGCATCTTTGTGAATCATAGCTTCAAGATAGTCAACTAAAAATGTATCTTTCACTGTCAAGACACAGTTTTACATGAAATTAAGAATTCTTAGCTTTGCAAGTTTAATACATCGGCCTAGAATGGAAATCTGAGCCAACTTAATATCTTCGTTCAAGAATCTGCAGATTTTGTTGCCAAGGGTATTTCAACAGCTTTCTACGACTCTGATGAGGAATGAAACAAAGGAGCCCAAAGGAGACGAATTTGACCTCTGTGGATTCAGATTCCACCACAAGTGTGGGGCTAGGCATGCTGTCTGCCACTGTCTCAGCAGAGAGTCTGAACAAAGAGGACCAGTAGACCAGGCAGTGTCAGGCCTTGTAGACAATGGTAAGAATTTTGATTTCTATTTAAAATAATTGTGAGATTTTGGAAAGTGATGCCATATGATTTTCATCTATAAAATCACCTGAAATTAACTTCTATCTTTAATTCATTATAATTAGATAATCAAAAATTAATATAATTAATGAATCTTTTAGATCAGGTGACATTCTATAAAGGGCCCACACCTGGGATATTTGTTAAGACCTCAGAGGTCAGCAGCAGAAGAGAACAAGTCAGGCTAACATGGCACAGACACTTGTCGAAGGAGAGTCCCTATGAGACGCCCTGGCTGGAAGATCCAGGCCTTCCAGGCCACCTGGCAGATTATACAGTGTGGTAGATCTGGATACTACCCAGTAACCTTATCTTCTTTTGTAGCGTCTGCAAACAAAGGGTCATTTACTTTATGTTGCCCTATTCTCTAGTTGTTCGTGACATGTGGGCGGGCCCAGCCACCACATCAGGGCCTGAAGCTGACCTGCTGGCATGAACTCTCCTGTTCACTGGCTCCCTTTCCATTAGCAGACAGGTCCTGGTTAGACACCTCCCTGGCCAGCTGAGCTTCAGCCTAACAGGATCTTGCAACTCGACTCTTGACTGCAGGAAAGCTTCTTGGGATCCCAGGCAAGTTTTTCCTGTGCCAAGAGCATTGTGTTCTGTCCTCACAATAGCTGGTTCTCCCCCACCCCCAGGTCACCCATTATCTGTCACATGTATATGTGTCACCACTCAGGGTTTGTTTCTGTGGCTTCTGTCAGAACTGTCTGGATCTATCGATGGTGGGTGTATAAAAAGCCTGCACCCACTCCTGTTTTAACTTCATCACCAATTAGGTAAATTTCCTTGGCATCCTCAGAGGAAAAATTTTATTATAAACTCTTAAAAACATTTAAAAATATCAACATGATCATTATAATGCATTATTCAGCTAGTTAAATGTGCTTTTAAAGAATACCATGAAATATATCTTCATTGTGAGGGCATCTGTTGTTTCTTCAAATGATTAGCTGTCACTGAATCAATTTTTTATTTTATTGTGTGTCTAAGGCTATCTGTTCTAATTAAGGACCATGCATGAAGCTAAGCAAACTTACCACATCCTGTACAAACAAGGCTTTCAGTCCTGTGCTAACAATCCTAAATATGCTGGATGACCACCCCCCACGAGTAGCAAGGCCCAAGCTTGTGAACAGGAATGTGAGGGTCCCGTGATCTCAGTCCCATCTTTGCATGAACACTGCAGCCCATGAGGACCACAGAGGCATCAGAAGTGTGCATCCTGCCCATGTCCTCTCCTGCCTGTTGCTGCTCTGATTCACCAGAGAGGACTGTCTGCAGGGAGGAGTCCTAGCAGTTCAGTGACCTGCTGCTACTGGCTCAGGCTGGCTCAGGGGAGATGCCGGACCGCTGTGACACGTGGTAATCTGGGACTGCAGGAAACAACGGCTGGGAAAGAGGTGCCTCCGGAAACTGGGATTCCCCCCTGAGGTTGTTTCCCTGAGAGATTCATTCTCATCTCCCAGGCTCCAGGGCAGACGGTGGGGAGAAATAGTGCTGAGAGAGACAGTGGAGGAGACGGATGGGCTTGGGGGAGCAGGGAAGGAAAATGTAAGTTTACCAAGAATCCTCTGTGTAATGAATGCTGTTTATAAAGAATAAGGCAAAACTAAGAGTGATGATGATAATGAGCTGATATAAGAGGATTTTATCATTCTCCCTCTGGTCACATGAAATTTACCAAGCATAAAATGGAAATGAAAACAGAAATGGAGCTGTCCCTTTAAAAACACTGTTCTAAAGCCACCACTTCACAGAGGTGGGTTTAGTCTTGTATGAGATGGATCTCGTACTGCAAACTCCTTCCTATCCCTTTCCCTAAGTGAACCCCACATCCCCTCCCCCTGCACAGGTCCTTATGTGAGACACCCCATTCCCACCTCATTCTAGCATCCAGGAGACAATTTCTTTCCTATCTTCCAGACTTTTTATAAGACCCTACTTCATCTCCCCACTCTGGCAGCCTATCCTTTCTCCAGAGATTTCATTCTTTGAAAATGATCCAACATATCGTCTGGCTAAAAGCCTCAGAAATACAAGCAATCTGTTAGATCATAGGCCAGTTATAAAAATTTTGTAAAATTTGGCAAAAGTGTTAGCACTTAAAACTCATAATGCTGTTGAACAGTGTGTGTTTGGGGGTGGGAGGAGAGAGAGAGAGAGAGAGAGAGAGACTACCTATCATACACTGCAGGATCAAAACACTCAGGATGTCCCAAGGGGTATGGTCCTGGCCATGTTGCACTTCCACAAAATTTAGAGGAACCATGTCAAGTTGCTTTGAGTGTGATATGGAATAATGTATGTAGTGATGACTTATAGGCTCCTGGCATATAATTAAAACTCCCTTTTTATGTTTGGTGCCAGGTGTGGGGACACAATAACACAAGTATGGTTCCACACCTTCTAATTGTTTGTCTTCTGTAATTAAGAACACATACAGTTCAAGGTGTTTATGTTCTAGCCTAGTTGGAGGCATAAGGTTAACAAACATAGGCCTTTGATTTGGGTTTGACAGAGTCCAGAAGTGCTAAGAAGTTAGATCTCCATGGGATTAAGGAACAATGGGAGAAAGAGAAGGAGAAGAGTGGTCAAATTGGCTCTTGGTCCTGGAATGTACTGAGCTACAGTAGTTCATATGACCTCTGACTTGATAACATAAGCCTAATATTTACTCTCCCCCCTTCCCTTTCCATCATGCCTCTTGGGAGTGCCTACACTGGTGAAGTGGTACCACCTAAATATTTTTGTTTTTAATCTGACTTTTCATTTTGAAATAATTATAGATTCATAAGTAATTGAACGAAGTAATGCAAGGAGATCCTTGTACCCTTTACTCTGTTTACCCCAATGATAACATCATGCAAAACTAGTGTAATATCACAACCAAGATATTGACTTTGGTACAGCCAAGACACAGAGCAAGGCCATCATCCCCAAAATTCTTTACATTGCCCTTGTATAGGTACACTAACTTCCCACTTGACTTTCTTCCCTTTCCTTTGGCAATTACTAGTCTTCTCTCCATTTTTATAATTTTATCATTTCAAGAATGTCATATAAATGGAATTAAACAGTATGCAACCTATTGGGATTGATGTTTTATACTTGACATAATTCTCTGGAGATTCACCCACATCAATAGCTTGCTGGGTGCTTTCCCATGGTATGGAAGTGTCACCATTTGTGTTTAACCATTAATCTATTGAAGGACATCTAGATTATTTCCAGTTGGGACTATTATGAATAAAGTTGCTATGGACATTTATATGAAAGTTTTTGTGTGATAATTTTTGAGTTCTCTGGGTTGTATGCTACAGTACAGTATGGCTATATTGATTTTTAGTCCCACCATTGTATGAGTAATCCAGTTTCTCTGCAATCCTATCAGCATTTGGTATTGTCACATTTTTTTTTTAATTTTAGGCATTCTAATAGGTTTATAACTTATGGTAGTTTTACTTTATATTTCCCTGATGACTAATCCTTAACAGATGTTGAATAGCTTTTCATGTGCTTATTTACTATCCGTATATTCTTCTCAATGAAGTGTCTATTCATATCTTTTGCCCACTTTCCAATCGGTTTGTTATTTTTCATTTTGAGATTTCTTTATAAATTCAAGATACTAGTCCTTTACTGGTTATGTGGTTTGCAGCTATTTCTCACATTTATGAGCTTATCTTTTTATCCTCCTGATAGAGTCTTTGTAGAGCAAAAGCTTTTAATTTTGATCAAGTTCAATTTATCAATTTTTTCCCTTTATGGATTATGGTTTTGATATCAACTCTGGCCTTAAGGCCCAAATTTTCTATTTTTAAAAAGATTCATAGCTTTTATTTTACATGTAAGTCAGTGATTCAGTTGGAGTTGATTTTTGTACAAAATGCAATGTTTAGGCCAATGTTATTTGTTTAAATTTTTAAATCTTTTGCAGATGTCCAGTTGCTTTAACACCATTTGATAAAAAGGCTATACTTCTCTCACTGAATTCCTTTTACACCTTGGTGAAAATCTAGTGGACACATTTGTGGGTCTATTTCTGAGCTCTCTTTTCTGTTTCTTAATCTATGTATCTATTCCTCTATCAATACCATACAATCTTGATCACTATAGTTCTATAATATGTCTTGGAATATGGAAAGTGATTTCTTGGAAAGTGATTTCTCCTACTTTCTTCTTTTCCAAAGTTACTTTAGTTTTTTTTAGTTCTTTTCTCTCTCCATGTAAATTTCAGAATAATTTTGTTTGTGTTTATAGAAAAAAAACTTGCTAAAATTTTGATAAGAATTGCTTTAAAACTGTATACCAATTCAGAAAAGAATTGACAGATTTACTATGTTGTCTTCTAATCCTTCTAACTCAGGAACATAGTATGTCTCCATTTATTTAGATCCTGTCCTATTTCTTTCATTGGGATTTTATAGTTTCAGCATACAAGTCCCTTATATTTTTTGTTTTGTTAGATTTATCCTAAGTAGTTCATATTGTTTTCAATAATTATAAATGGTATCATGCGTTCATTGCTAGTATATACAAATATGGTATAGAGTTTTTATAAGTTAACTTATATGCTGTGACCTTATGAACTTACTTATTAATTCTATACTTGTTTTGTGGATTCCTAGTGATATTCTCCTTTGAGTATCATATCACCTGCAAATAGGGACACTCTCTTTCTTTCTAATCTGCATACCTTTGCCTTATTGTGCATGCTAAATTTCTAATGTTGTGTTAAATAAAAGTTGTGGAATGGATATGTTTGTCCTGTACCACAGAACAGAGGGAGAGCATTTAATTCTTCATCACTGAGTATAATGTCATCTGGAGCTTATTCAGGTATTCTTTATCAAGCTGAAGAAATTACCTCTATCCTTAGTTTTCTGAGAATTTTCAAGAAATCCCTTTCTTGATAGTGTTTTTGTCCTATTACTACTTATTCTAACTTCCCAAAGATTAACTCTATGTTTTCCTCTAAGAGATTATTTTAGTTTTAACTTTATATTTAGTTTTCCACTTTGAGTTAACTTTAGTACATGGTGCAAAGCAAAAGTTTAACATCATTCTTTTATTTATTTTTTAAAAATTTTCTAACGTTTATTAGTTTTTGAGAGACAGAAAGAGACAGAACGTAGGTGGGGGAGGGGCAGAGAGAGAGGGAGACAGAATCGGAAGAAGGCTCCAGGTTCTGAGCTGTCAGCACAGAGCCTGATGTGGGGTTGGAAGTCGCAAGCTGTGAAGATCATGACCTGAGCATAAGTCAGGCGCTCAACCGACTGAGCCACCCACGTGCCCCTAACATCATTCTTTATATGTGAATATCTAGTTGTGTTAGCACCATTTGCTGAAAAAAACCCTCTTTCTCCATTAAATTTTCTTGAAATTCTTGCTGAAAATGAATTATCCAGGGGCACGCGGATAACTCAATTGGTTAAACCTCAGACTCTTGATTTGGGCTCTGGTCATGATTTCATGGTTCAGAGTTTGAGCTCCATGTCAGGCTCTGCACTGTCAACACGGAGCCTGTTTAAGATTCTTTCTCTCCATCTTTGCTCCTCCCCTGCTTGTTCTTACTCTTTCTCAAAATAAATAAATAATCTTAAAATATCAATTATTCATAAATGCATGGTTTATTATATTCATTACATAAGTGTTTATGTATAGTCTTTTAATTCTATTTCTTTGATCTATATGTCTATCTTAATACCAATACCACACAATCTTGATTACCATAGTTTTTAATAAGCTTTGAAATTAGGATGTGTGAGTCCTCTAAACTTGTTTTTCTTTTTCAAGATTGCTTTGACTACTCTAGGTCCCTTTATATTCTATATGCAATTGAAGATTAGCTTTTCTATTTCTACAACATAGACAGCTGGGATTTTGATAACAACAATAGATCAGTTTGGGGAATATTGCCATCTTAACAATATTGCATCTTCCAATCCATAAACACAGGTGTCTTCCTATTTATTTAGGTATTCTTTAATTTCTTTTCAATGATTTCTACAGTTTTAGGGTGCAAGTCTTGTACTTTTTCTTTTAAAGCTTAATTCTTAAATTGTATTCCCAAGTGTTTTATTATTTCTGGTGCTTTGTATATTGATTGGTTTTCTTAATTTCATTTTCAGATTGTTCATTGCTAGGATATAGAAATGCAACTCATTTTTATATGTTTATTTCTTATACTGAAAATTTACTGAAATCACTTATTGGTTGTAATGGAATTTTATTTTTCTTTTAAAAATGTTCATTTATTTATTTTGATAGAGAGTGGGGGAGAGGCGAGAGGGAGGGAGGGAGAGAGGAGAGGAAGAGACAGGAGAGAGACGCAATAGCATTTTAGAGGATTACTTAAGATTTTCTATTGTGGAAAGTGCAGATATTCTTGACCTGTCCCTAATAGTAGGAGGAAAGATTTTTGTCCTTCATCATTAGGCATTTCAGAGCTGAGTTTTTCAAAGATGTCCTTTATTAGATCAAGAATACTCTTTTCTATCCTAATTTCATTTTTTGAGTGTTTTTTTTTTTATCATGAAAGAGTGTTGGATTTCTTGAAATGACTTTTTTGTGGCTTTTGAGGTATTTATGTTTAGTTTTCCTTATTCTATGATATATTGTATTATATTTATTGATGTTTCTGTGTTGAGTTAAGCTTGAATTCTTGGCATAAATCATACTAGATCATGTTGCTGGAATCCAAGTTGCTGGGTTCTGTTTGTTAGTATTTTATTCAGAATTTTTGCACCTACATTCATAAAAGATATTGGTATGCAGCTCTTTTCTTGTGGTTTATTTGTCGAGTTTTGGTATCAAAGTACTACTGGTTAAAATAATGAGCTGAACTGTGTTCTTTCCTCTTCTATATTTTGGAAGAGTTTGTGAATGTTTGGAGTCATTAAGTGTTTGGTACATTTATCAGTAATGTCATCTGACCTTGAATTTTCTTTGAGAAATTCTTTAATTTTTTTTAGTTACTAACTTAATCTGTCTATTTATTATAGATCTATTCAGATTTTCTGTTTCTTGTTGAGTCAGGTTTTGCAGGTTGTGTCTTTCTAAGATTTTGTCCATTTTCTCTAAATTTATCTAATTTGTTGGCATACAAATATCTTATATTTTTTATTTCTGTAAAGTTGGTAATAATGGCTTCTCTTTCATTACTGCTTCTTTTTTAAATTTTTTTTATTTTTTTAAAATGTTTTATTTATTTCTAGGAGAGAGAGAGAGACAGCGCGAGCAGGGGAGGGTCAGAGAGAGAGGGATTCACAGACTGAAACAGGCTCCAGGCTCTGAGCCGGCAGTCAGCACAGAGCCCGACGCGGGGCTCGAACCCACGAACTGCTAGATCATGACCTAAGCGAAAGTCGGACGCTTAATCGACTAAGCCACCCAGGCGCCCCTTTCATTACTGCTTCTAATAATTTGACTTTGTTTTTTCTTTGTCAGTCTCACTAAAGATTTGTCAATTGTATTGGTTGAAAAATTGAACATTCTGTTCTGTTGATTTGTTTCTATTGATTTTTTTCCTTATTCATTTTTCCCTGCCATAATCATGATTGTTTCCTTTCTTCTACTTGCTGGGTTTAGTTTTAAGTTTTAGTTTCTTAAAGTGGAAAGTTAGGCTTTTTATTTCAGATTTTTCTTATTTTTTAATATAGGTGTTTGTAGCTATAAACACTGTTTTTGCTACATCTCTTGTTTTGTGTGTTTTGGTTTTGTTTCTATCTCACAATATTTTCTAATTTTTATGGGATATATTCTTTGATATATTGATTAATTAGAAATGCCTTGCTAAATTTTCATGTATTTGTGAATTCCTTAAATTTCTTGATTTTTTATTTCTAATTTAATCCTTTTATGGATAGAGAATTTACTTTGTGTGATTTAAATACTCTTAAATGTATTGGCACTTGTTTTGTTGCCTAACTTCTGGTCTACAAGTTACATGTGTACTTGAGAAGAATATATATTCTTCTCTTGCTGGATGAAGTGTTCTATAGACGTATATTGGGTCTAGTTGGTTTATAGTTATGTCTTTTTGTTGATATTCTGTCTTGTTTAATCCCTATTGAATATTGAACATAAGGTATTGAAATATCTGACTATTATTGTTGACCTGTCTTTTCTGTTTTCAATTTTGTCAGTTTTTGCTTCATGTATTTTGGAGCTTTCTTGCTTAGTGAATGTATGTTCATAATTGTTTTATCTTCTTGATAAGTTTACACTTTTAGTATTAATAAAATGCCCATTTTTTTGTTTGTAATAACAGTTTTTGTGTTAAAATGTGATTTGTCTGATATTAGCATAACTACTTCAGCTCATTTTTAAAAGTTTATTATTTATTTTGAGAGAGAGAGAAAGAGAGAGAGTGCATGTGCAGGGGAAGGGCAGAGAGAGAGAGAGAGAGAGAGAGAGAGAGAGAAAGAATCCCAAGCAGGTGCTGTGCTGTTAGAACAAAGCCTGATGGGAGGTGTGATCTCACAAACCATGAGATCATGACCTGAGCTGAAATCAAGAATTGGGTGCTTAACTGACTGAGCCACACCAGCACTCATTCTTCATTATTGTTTGTGTGGTATATCTTTTCTATCCATCTACTTTAAATTTAGTTTTGTCTTTGAATCTTAAGTATGTCTCTTGGATGTAGCATATAGCTGGATCTTGTTTTTAAAAATACATTCTGATAATCTCTGTTTTTAAATTAGAATTTTTAGTCCATTTGTTTCTGTGTATTACTACTAAGACTTACTCCTTCATTTCACTATTTGTTTTTTATAAGTCATTCTTGCTCCTTTATTTTTCCATTACTTCATGATTTTGTGTTAAAAATATCTTCTAGTGTAACATTTTGATCCTCTTGTCATTAATTTTACTTTTTTAGTATTAATTTATTAGTGCTTGCCCTGGAGATTAGAAATAACATTTTAACTCATAAATATGAAATTTGAATGAATACTAACTTAATTTAGTGTGCAAAAGCTTTGCTCCAGTTTGAGTGAAATGTAAAACCCTTACCACAGTTTACATCCCTTTACTCTCTCCCCATTTATAATGTAATTGTCTTTTTTTTTTTAGATGTTTTTTATTTATTTCTAGGAGAGAGAGAGAGACAGCATGAGCAGGGTATAATGTAATTGTCTTAAACATTTCTTCTACCTATGTTTAGAAATACATCACATGGTGTTGTAATTTTTGCTTAAAATTCCAAATAAAATTTGGAAAACCCAGTTAAGAATGCTAAAGGCTATTGTATTTACCCATATTTCTGATGTTGCTGTGTCTTTTAAGACTTCCTCTTTTATTTTTCCTTCCTGTTCAGAGAATTTTCTTGTTCATACTTTTAAAGTATGTCTTCTGGCAACAGATTGTCTTAATTTTCCCTCTTTTGACACTATCTTGATATCTGTTTCATTCCTGCAGGATATTTTTTCCTGGGTATATAATTCTGGATCGATAGTTCTTTTCTTCAGCACTTGAAAAATACTGTATTTGTACTTTATTGCTTTCATTTCTGTTGAGAAACACATTGCCATTCAAATTGTTTTCCCGTATAAGTCAGAAGACTTTAGTTTTCATAAATTTGACTGTGGTGTGCATGGATGTCTTTGGGATTAGTTTGACTTCTTAAAATTGTTAGTTTATGTTTTTTAATAAATTTGAGAAAATTTCAACCATTATCTCTTTGAATATTTTTTCAGTCCCAACGATTTTCTTATCATCTTTCTGGACTCTGATGACATAAGTGTTAGGCGATTTGTATAGTTCCACAATTCCCTGAATCTCTATTCATTTCCCCTCCCCCCCACAATCTATTTTTTCCTATTATTTAAATGGGACAATTTCTGTTGTTAAATCTCAAATTCACTGATTCTTTTCTTTGTTCCCTCCATTCTGATGTTGATGGAATTCATTGAATTTTTAAATGTCCTTTATTGTGTTTTTTAGTTCTAAACTTCTATTTTTTCTTATCTTCTATTTCTTTGCTGAGCTTTTCTAAGTTTTCCTTTGTTTCAAGCATTTTCATTATTACCTATTGAAGTATTTTAACAATGACTGCTTAAAATCTTTGTTAGGTAATTTTGACTACTCTGTTATCCCAGGGTTGGCACCTGTCAACTGTATTTTTGCATTCAGGTTGACATTTTCTTGTTTCTTGGCATGACAAATGATTCTTAATTTGAACCTAGATATTTTGAATATCATGGAATGAGACTCTGTATCTTATTTAAACCTATTTTTATTGGTTTATTGTTGCCACCTGAAATTCAACTTACCAGCTGGTCTCAACTGATCAGGTAAGGAGGTGCTCTTGTCATTGCTGGGTAAGAGTTAGGATTCCGTTTCCTATGGTCTTCCACTGATGTCTGCCTGGTTGAGACAGACAGGATGGCCTCATTACTGCTCCTCAGATGTCCTCCACTGACATCAGGGTTGGAGATTTCATTATCATAGGCAGTGGTGAAATTCTTGATTTGTATGAGTTCCCTTCTGATACCACTCAGCAGGAAGGGGGAAGTAGTACTTCATTATTGCCAAGTAGAAGTGGAAGTCCATGTCTCCTATATGCCTGACAGAGATAAAATCTTTGCTTCCTACTCAGTCTTTTCTGCCACAGCCCTGCTGGGGTAGGTAGGTAGGTAGGGTGGCGTGCCTCAGTACAGTGCTAAAAGGGAGAAGTCAAGACTCCCCATTCAGGCTTTCCTGAAACTGGGTAACTTGGGACTACAGATATTTTTGTTTTGTGATGTTTGGATGAATTAGAGTGGTTATTGTCTGAAAATTTTCTATCTTCTCAGCATTCCCTTTCCTGATCATTTAGACAGGAGAGTAGGCTTTTTGGGGGACTTTTTTGGGTCTATTCTTATTGTTATTTAAAGGTTGCTGTCTTTGTCTCCAAATCTGGAATAGGAGACAAAAAAGACAATCCAGAGAACTCAATGTGGTGTTATTCCTCAGATTCCAAGCTTTCTAACTTGTCTGTCATTTTCTCTCCACCTGTTAGTGTCTTCTTACATTTTAAAAAATGTAATGTACAGGGTTTTTAGTTATATTTAACAGGGTTAATAGGGAAAAGTATTTTACTCCATCTACCGAGAAGCCAAAGTCCTCAGTACCACATAATCTAGAGTGCCCAAATACGACAATGGCATATATAATCAAATCCTCAGTATGACATTTTAGGTACCACACTGCTGCTAATGAGTGGGATGGTGATAATTTCTGCTATACATATAGCCTTCAGAATTGTAAGGCTTTTGTATTGGCATGAGATAAAGTTAGAAACTGTGAGTCTAGGGAGTGCCTGGGTGGCTCAGTCAGTTAAGCCTCCGACTTTGACTCAGGTCATGATCTCACAGTTTGTGGGTTCGAGCCCCCTGTCAGGCTCTGTGCTGCCAGCTAGCTCAGAGCCTGGAGGCTGTTTCCGATTCTGTGTCTCTCTCTCTCTCTGACCCTCCCCTGCTCACGGTGCCTCTCTCTCTCTCAGAAATAAATAAAACATTTTAAAAAAAAAACAAAAAAAGAAGTTTTGAGTATGGGATATGAATAGTGATATTATTTGATTTATATGTATGCAGTGATAAATATTAAAATGTGGTATTGGCTGACATTTATGTGGTATCTGAAACCTTGCAAAAGGAAATAATAGGTATGCGGCATTTAAGTGCATGCAAAGTTGAAACTATTTCTCTTCATTTATTTCCTAAGTTGAAAGAAAGTTCTTTCCATGAGAGGCAATCACCTAAAATGCCAGATGAATTCCAGGATTTGGCTGTTATGTACCAGTAGCAACTTGGGGAACAATTGTGAAAGTGTTCTGAATGGTGTTTCAGAAGGCCCCTGAAGCTTAGCTGTAATAATGGTCAATATTGAATGAGATGGAGATGTTGGAGCTTCCTTGGTATAGCATTGAGGAAGGGCTCAGAAACCTCATGAATTTAAATAAGCTAGAATACATTTACCTTGTAAGTCCTTGGAATATATCTTCTGACCATGTTTTCATGAAGGGACAGAAGGAAATTATCTTCACTAAAGCAAGAAGGAATGCAGTGGTCAGAGCGGCATGGGAATGTTTAAAAAGATGGGCGAAGACCTCTGTTGACTAGTATTTATGGTGAAGGACTATGAAATTATACTGTGTTCTCTAACATCAATGGGGATTGTATGATTCTGGAATGGGAAGGGAGAAGCCAGAACTTAACTGCTAGAAGAAAAGTGGACATAATTATATAATGTATAGAAAAGTGAAGTGTTGATTAATATGTTTTGACTGATAGGAATTCATGGCAATCACTAACAGACTATCATGTGTCTAGGGGCAAAATGTAGAGACAGGGGCTTAGAGTATTGGTTGGTTTATGTGATCATGATGTCAGGCTGGAGCTACCTGCATTGGTAGACATGTGAACAGTTGGGAGCCCATTGCAGTGTGAGCTCTTTTTGAGGTCTGTTTTACACAAACCACATGCCACCTGTAAAATAAGGATTCCTGTAAGTAGTGGACATCAGTTGTGCTCCTCTTTTGTCCCTATACAAGATGGAACTGCAAGGTGTAGGACCTTGGGCTTACTCACTGGTGCTGCTCAAAGCAGGGTCTTAGAGGTTCTAAAGAAGACATTGCTATTATGATTTTCTTTCATCCTTCCCTACCTTCCTTCTTTCTTTTCTTCCTTTCCTTTTTTCCTGTCTCTCCTCCTCACTCCTTCCCTTCCTTTACTTTAAATAAAATATTTCTTGACAAATTCCAAAACTTAGCAAAAGAAGTAGTTCTCATCCTGTATCTTTGGGAGCAATTTGGTTCACTTAGTCTAGCTCTAAGTTACTGAAGTTACTGTGTATTTTATACAATCTCACTATCCTTAATGAAAAACAAACGTCAGGTTGGGAAGAACAATGAGATTTATCCTTGGATGCTACGAAATACCCATGGTTAAAATTCTAGCCAGGGCTGGAGCCCCTAGGATGCTTGGTCACATGTCTCTCAGACTGTGACAAAAGCCTAATATGGCTCCTTGCCTGTGCTGCCCCTAGAAGTCCCAGGATTTTGACCCCATAGATCTGCTTATGGGCACTCAATACTTTCTCTTTCCTGACCTAGGATATCTTTACTTTTCTACTGTAAATTCTTCTTGAAAATCTCAGAGGGACTCTATTCACCTAGAAATTTTTTAAAAAGGATCCATTGATTTTCTCTAATTCTCATAGCTATGTGAGCATGTAGTTGTATAAATGTGCTGAGTCTTCTAGCTCTTTAAAAGGCCTCCGTTACTTGGTTGTAACATAACCATGACCCATCCTTTGCATTGTTGCCCTCCCTCACCCCACCCAACACACAGGGGTGACACATCAGGCCTTGGAACCTAAGTATGTATTCTCACACAGTGTCATGATTTTGGATGCTGCTGACCCTCCTTTGTTGCCCTGCCCTGGCTAGAAGTCAGAGGACCAGGCAGATGCTAAGAACATCTCTCACATGCAGGGCTCTGAACTGGCCCTTCAAGCAGGTGACCTCTCCTTAGCCAAGGAGGAGGAGGCTGGTCCATCTCCTCTGGGATGAAAGAAATATCTTGGTTTGATAGATAATTTCTGAGCAAACCCTAACCATTAACCTCAGTATCTTCTTGTCCAAGGACTAGAAAGCACTGAGGATAATGCAGCTCAGGCTCCACACAGAACTGCTTCTGAGAAAGAAATATAGAAGTAAGTTGGGAAAGGGGTGGAGGACAGAGAGGGAGGGGGGAAAGGTGTAAGAAGGGGAGAAGAAGAGAGAGGAGAGAGGGAGAAGAGGAAAGGGGAGAAAGGGAGGGGAATGAGGGAGGAAAAATGAGAAGAGAGGGAGAGGAAGGGAGAAAGAAGAAGAAGAAGGGGAAGGAAGGAAGGAGGGGAGGAGGAGGGAGGAGGAAAAGCAAAAGGGAGAGGGGGGAAAGAGAAAGTGGAAGAAGGGGAAGAAAGGGAAGGGAGAAGAATAGAAGAAAGAGAAGAGGGAGAAAGACAGGAGGAGGAGGAATGAGGGAAAGGAGAAGGGGGAAAGAAGGAGGGGTAAGGAGAGAGGGAGGGGGAAAGGAGAAGAAGAGGAGGGAGGAGGAGACAGACAGGGAGAGGAGACAAGGAGAAGAGGAGGAGAGAGAAAGGAGAAGGGGGAGAGGGGGAAATGAAGAAGAGGATGGGGAGTGAGGAGGAGAGAAAAGAAGAGGAGGCCTGATGGGGAAAGAAAAGAGAGGGCAGAGGAGGAGGGAGAGGGAAAGGAAGAAGGGAAGTGAAGAGGAGCCAGTGGTGTGCAGGTGACCTCTAGCTTCTGTAAGAATCTCATTAACAGGTCCTAGGAGCCTCTTCTGGGCATTTCTGTCAGGTAATAATAATTCCCTGGCAAGGAAGAGAAGTGCCTGTTATCTGCTCAGGTTGTGGCCAGGATCTCTTGGTGCTAAGCCACATGGGTGCTGAGTCTTTTCACAAAGCACTTTCTGTCTTCTGGTGAAGCAGGCTGAGCATTGCAGGAGAGCCCTAGTGAGATTTGCTAGAACAACCTCCTATGCACTGAAGCAGGGGATCAGACAGTGACTGAGCAGGAAGGACTGGCATCCTGACATACATCCTCTACAGGAGGACAGATTCAGCCTTACAAGTCCTTCAGCCTGTCAGGGTTGGCACTAAGCTCAGCACACATTGATAGAATTCCTACTATGTGGAAGGCTCTAAACTGGGCTCACAAAGCCCCCTCAAGATTTTACACAGTTGAGGAGTATAGATGTGAGGCATGTTGCAAACTCTGAGATCTGAGTGAGAGATAGTCAGAGATACCTCTTAGAGGAGGCAAACCTTGGTCTGGGAAGGACAAGTAAGGGCATTCAGAGGCAAAGGTTTGGGGGAGACCTTTTGGGAGAGTAGAAGTCATGCTCAAGCAGTACCAAGTTACAGGAATTGTTTTAGAAGATGGAATTCTGTTTGTAATACTATAGCATCCTTGTTGAAATAAGCCCAGTTTTAATGATGGGTCTTCCTCATGGATGGGGAAAGTTATCATGAGAAAAGAGAAGTCATGAATGAAAGAGTTAAAATTAAAGTCACTCAGCTATGCCATGAGTGTTGAATGAGAAACCAAGAGCAGTCCATCTTTTTATGGTGGGAATGACACTTCCTCCTGATTCTGAAATTAGATTTCATTTTCATTGCCCTTTTCTTGTGTTTGTTTTTTTTTTTTTTTTCATGACTTAACCTGGGTTAAGGGAACCCCTGGGTGTTCATAGGTTGCCAGTATAGGAAGGAGCTAAGTACTCCATTCTTGGTCTCTGAAAGCAATCCTGAGACCAGGTGAAGAAGTTTCTTCCAATCAGAAACCTGAAAGCATCTACACCTCCTGACATATTGTGAAGGATCAGCCTTCTCAAGGTAGCAGAAACTCTCAGAGCAGTGATTAGCTCAGACACCAGCCACAAGAGCTGTGCCATGGGGTCTGGTAGGTGCCGTCACTCTGTTCTAGTCACATTTCTTTTTTCCTGCAGGGAGCATATGTGTACATGTGTGTGTGCATATGCATGTGTGTGACAGTAATCATAGGATTCCATCCCCAAGCAGTTGCCTGTTCAGCAGGAAGAGCAGATTTAACATGAGAGGATCATTTCTCCCATTCCTAACTCTCATACTCATTCTCTTGTCTCAAAACTGGTATTTGATGGATGAGCCTTTAAAGTAAATCCAACCTTTAAAAGTCAGGCTCAGAAAAGGAGTAGGAGATTCCTTTTTTTTTTCCTGGGTATGGCGGCTGAAGATTCCTGGGAACAAATGGGCTGGGGAGCCTCAGACAATGAGAAGTTCTGAGATCTGTATAAGGGGCTGGAGGTGCTAAGGGCAAGACAATGACATGATCTGATTTGTGTTTTCACAAATCAGGTCCTCTGGCTACTGTGTATAGAGAGAGAGGCAATGAGACCACTTAAGGCTGAGATTAGTAGAGGTTGGTGGGAACATTTTAAAGGGAAGGAGCGCAGAGGATGTATTTCCTCCTCTTCCAAACACTTCACAGCCACCAGTCCTGGGCATCAGATCTGGAGAGGAAAGTGGGATCCCCTCTGAGTCCCATGTGGTGAGACTGGGGGCTTTGGATGAACAGCCAAGGACAGTGGAGTCCCAAGTTGTGCTTGTTGGTGACAAACTCAGAGTCTAGAGTCTGTGGCCTGTGATGGCCTGAGTAGGGTCACGGAAGCCCACTGACTGTAGAGCCAGAATGCCTGGGCTGATGTCCCAGTTCAGTTCTCACATTTCTTATGGTAAAATGTGGGTCCTTGTACCTGTCTTATTTCTATTTTTGAGAAAAAGAGAAGAATGCCAAAGGGCTTCAGACATTTTAAAAGCTGCACAAATCAAAATGTAAAAGTAAATGTAAATTCACATTTTCATTTTAATCTCTCAAACTTCCAGATTGAGAAGAATAGAAGCTTTTTCCTTGGAAAATTTCAAATGAAAACATTTTTTCCCCTTAGTGATTAAAAATATTTTTTTGGAATAATTCCAGATTTACAAGAAGTTGCAAAGATAATACAGAGAGTGTCCATTTTGCCTTTACACAATTTCCCTTTAATGTTAATATTTTACACAACTATACTACATTTGTCAAAACTAAGAGATTAACTCTGGCACATTACTATGAACTAAACTTTAGATTTTATTTGAACTTCATAATGTCATAACTTCACTAACGTCTCTTTCTGGTTTCAAGGTCCAATCCAGGGTTGCACTTTGCACATAGAACATTTTCTTTGACAATGGCCTGGTGGGAGTTGAGAAGAGAGGTTGACTGATGCCATTGGGTGTGTTGAAGATGATTGCAAGGGGTCCATGTAGAAGTAGATGCTCAGCTCCTGTTTTCAGACTTTGTGGAGGATGAAACTTAAGGTGAGAAATAAAAGTTTTAATTTCAACAAGATATATTTAACTTAGATAATTAAAAAAGGCATCTTAAAAAAGGGCTGATTTAAAAAAAAAGTCTCCCTGAGGGAAATTATCAAGGCAGCTTGTAAAGTTTCCTCCTTTGGAGCACATCCATATAAGAGAAAAAGTAATTTCTCTAGGGACAGGAGGAAGGACAAATGATCACCTACTGCCCACATCTGGGCCATGGATTTCAGAAGCAATGGAGGCAGGAGAACAGGACAAACAGAATAATTTAGCAGCTTACAAACTTATTTCAGTTCATGTTAAGTAAGGAAAGGCTATACACTGCTTACTCAAGAAGAAATTATTTGGGCTCAAATGGGTGAGAAAAATGCAGGTTGAAACAGTTCTGCACAAATACATCTCTAACCTATGGTCCTTTTTGGGTTGGAGAAAGACCACTCTGCTTACCTGTGGGACTCATCCTGACAGTCTCGGTCCCAGTACAATGAGGACAGTGAACCACTTACTAGTATTAATCTTCACCCTCCTGGTGAATAATCTTTTTTTGGGAGCTGAGCCTCAGGATGGGAGTTCATGACTGAGTTTTCCAAAGTGTTTTTATGGAAACCACTAGCTGTCTGGCAGATTTTTGAAGGGTTTATAAATCAGGAAGCCCCCCCCCCGATTGTTACATGTCTGCACTCTGGAACTCTGTCCCAAGACTCAGGTGAATCCCAACACCTGACTTCCTGAGGCGATTTCCTCATTGAAACGGGATGGATCTTGCACCCATCAGTGTTGAAAGAGGAGCTGGAGGTCACACCCCTCATACAAAGGAGGGGGAAATAGTGTCAAGGTCTGTTCCAGAAGGCAGTGTATTCACAGCCAGGTCTGATGTAGAGGATGGAAGCTGGTAGAATATATTTAGACTGGTAGATTCTGGTTTACATGGCAGGAAGAAGGCTGTTGATTTTGTGGATTCCACATTTTTTTTTTCACAGAGAGACACAATTTATTGATGATCAAATAGTTCATTTGGACAATTCCAGTAAAGAGTGGAAGATGAAGTGAAGGAGATATTAGAGATGACATTTGTGAATTGAATGGAGAGAAGTTACCCAGATGATCTCTAAGATATCTGAAACCCAAGGATTCTATGACAATATGATTTTGATGTGAAATGACATAAGCTGAAGGAAATGATTCACACTTTGGGTATCTCAGGTTCAGCCATGCTCCCAGTAACACTTGAGTATTAACTGGGACAAATTTATACTCTTAAACAACACCCACCCCTGTGTCACCCAGCCCGTCCCTTTGTGAAATTATAACTCATTGGCTCACATTTTCCAAGACAATTAATTGTCCCTATGATCTCATTCAGCAATTTTCATTCAGTGCTATGCAGTAAAATCACTTATGAACATTTTTGTTAACTGTAGATACTGTTTCTCAGCTCTAGGCTATTGAATCAGCATCTCTCAGGTTGGGGTCAAAGATCTAATTTTATAAATCTTGACAAAAGACCCTAAGGCACCCAAAATGGGAAGTACTTTTGTCATCTAATTCCCTCCTGCTACAATGCCACATCAGAGATTCCCTCACGGTCACTGCCACAGTATCTCTGCAGATGGGCCTATGACTCTGTCCCCCACAGCCAGCTCACCTCAAATGCCATGAAACTAATCCCGCGTCAAAGTCCTGGTACCCAAAAAGGGTTTAGTCAAAGGGTATGTCGTCAGTAAACCTAAATGGGACTCTGTGTGCCAGAGACAAAGGTTTCTGGAGAACAGCAGGGTGGATTACAGACAGGAAGCATGTGTGGTTTCGTACTGCCTTGGAGTCCTGTGCTTTATTTAACTTAAATCTGGGGGAAAATGCACACACCATTTTAAAGCAGGTTTGAATTGAACTTGAATTTGCAAATTTATCCTATCTGATACCATGTTATTTTTTAAAACTGATCGATAAGGGATGGACTCTCTTTTGAGAAGGAAACCCTCTCATGAATCAGAGTTTGTTCAAGGTTTAGATGTGAAGTGGAGTTTGGGGCGGGGGGCAGAGGCAAATGTTTTATTTTTGGCTGAAAAGTTGTGGAGCAGAAAGCCAGCTTTGCTCATGCAAACAGAAGTGGAGAACACTGCAACACTTAATTGGAAAAGCTGAGAAAATAGCTTGATACCTCAATTCTGGTAAACTGGAAGCCTAGAGTTAAAGGCCTTGTCAGAACACCAGAGAAAAGTGTTTATGAAGGCTGTCTGGGTGTCAAATTACTCAAATATGAGTTCTAGATATGTTCCCAGAGGCTGCTAACTCTAAGGAGGGACTGCATGTGATTGTTCACTTTTCTCTAATAAGGAAACTAAATTCTAATTTTAATAGTTCATAAGATGAGTATCTTACTGAATGTAGAATTTTACATTTTGTTTCATTTTATAATACCTAATTTTTTAAAAAAAAGTTTTATGTAGGGAAGATGTTATTCCATTTTACTAATATTTATCATAGAAAGGGTGTGTGTCACATCTTGATGCTCTATTTTTCACACCCTGAAAGGTGGCATTAGAGACCAGATCCAAAAATTTGCTCCCTATTGTCTCATGAGGAGATCCAGGGCGCTTTGGGTCCTTTGCCAACCCCAGCGCTTGAGTGGGTTGTCCCTATGATCTCATTCAGCAATTTTCATTCAGTGCTATGAAGTAAAATCATTTATGAACATTCTTGTTAACTGTAGATACTGGTTCTCAGCTCTAGACTATTGAATCAGCACTTTGTCAACCCCAGCGCTTGAGTGAATCTCTAAGTTCCAGCATCATAGTGTGGAGCTGTGTGGAGTTCTCTTGTCAGCCCTGGGGATTGCTGGTCCCTGCAACATGAGGACATTAAATTCTCTAGGGTATGTGGAAAGACACACACAAATGTAGACTTACTCAGTGGTGCTGGGAACCTCTTACATGATAGATTTGAGCCAGGGAGGGCTCCTAGTCTGTCTCAGAGAAACAGAATGTTGTTTGAGAAGAGGATAGTGATGACACGACTTTAAATCCTGGAGATCAAGGGCATCTATAGAAAGAAGGATGTTGGGAATGGAAGTCCTGATGAGACCTGCCAGGGCTGGTTTCAACTGAAGAGAAGAAAAGTGGCAGCTATGGGCAATCTCTCTTCTCCTGCAGGCCTATGTCCTCACTCAGGTAGGTGGCCAGAACAGACTCTCATTAGGGAGGTGGGAATCAGGGGATGCTGACCAGGAGGTTTGTCCAGGTCTAAAGAAACCTTCCAGCTGTCCCTGCAGGAGGTGGGGAGGAGGGGCAGACTAAAGCTTGGGGCAGAAAATGGGGTCAGGTTCTCCTTTCAGAGATCAAGAAACCAAGATCCAGAGAGACTGGGTTTTCTCAGGTCACAGATGGGCCCTGGAACCCAGGCTACTGATCTTTCCCACAACTCTGTCCACCATGTCATGGGCAGCTCAAAGGCCGTGGCCTTCCTCCCTTCAGGACAAGCACTTACCTCTCCCTTTGCCCAGCCTGGGGGCTTAGACCCACTGCTGTCTAAGTGGGTGAGGACATCCTGGGAGCCCTTTATCTCCCTCCCTGATATGGGTGCTCCCTTCCCCCACTTGCACCTGCCCAGCCTCTGAAAATACAGAGCAGAGGCCAAAAGGCCACATGGAGTGAAAAGATGGGGACTAGTGCCTACTATACATGATCATTTTTATTACAGAGACACAAGAACACTGGACTGGGAACCAGAATTCTTAGTCTGAGTGACAGCTCTGCCCTTTACCAACCTCTCTGGGATCAGTGTGCTCATATGAAAAATGAGTATCCTGACAATCCCTACTGCACTGCTCATTCATTCATTTAGTTATTCAACACATTTATTAGCACCTTCTGTATTCTAGATGCCAAGGATACTACTTTAAATGAAAAATACTGAGATTCTCTCCCATGTTACATAACTTCCACCCATGATTCTGCCCATTTACACACTCTCTCTTCCTCTCTCTCTCTCTCTCTCTCTCTCTCTCTCACACACACACACACACACACACACACATACACACACACCCTCACATGCTCACTCATCCATTCATTTACTCGCATGCTCTCACTAACCCCCAGGCAGACATGCACTAATTCATTCATTTACTCACACTCACTCACCACTCCATCCCTGTGTTCATAGCCAGAGGGCAACCTTGGGCAGAGAGTAGAACAGAGACTAACTGTTAGGTGTTTCCCCACCTTCCCAACTTGCACAACATGCATGAAGACCTCAGGGATACTCTCAGATTGTCGTTTAGTGAGGTGAACCCAGGGCCCAAGTGCACACTTCATTCTCACAGGTAAGCTATGTAATGGTCTGCTAAAGGCTGGGGAGAACATGGAGAAAACTTGGTAGAGGGGCTTTCATTGGCATAATTGGGTTGTACTTTTTCTGGGATTTGCTTCAGGTTTGAGTCATAGATTCATTCAAACAGGTACAACAGTCTCCAGACTGTGATTTTGTTGAAAGGTAGAAAGACTTAATTTGTATTTCTTGACTGATTTGTCCCCTGATGGCAAGGATTGAGAAAAGACCCTGAAATAAATGAGGAAGGTTACAGGTGGCAGAGGCAGCAGGGTGTTCACAGAAGCCCACCCAGAGGAGGTGAGTGGTATCTGCCTGAGGTGAGGCGGGAGTGCTTTAGTTCAGCCTGGCCATGGCTATGCTTCTGGGAAATGGAGCTCTTTGAGGTCCAGGGCACTTCTCCCCTGTAAAGACCATGTGTTTAGACATGGGTGTCTGAGTTATAATGAGGGCCACAGTCCAGTACTTGCTGCTCAGAGATGAGTGGAAGAAGGCCAAGGAGCACTCAGCTTCCTTCCCCTATCTGGGATGCTTCAACACATCCATTACTCTGAGGAAGAGAGAAGCAATGAATGCCCCTTGACAAGGGGCTGCCCTGCTGCTCAAGTAGGAAAGGAGCTGAGGAACCAGGAAAATTGTGACTTGGTAACACTGGACTCCAGAGTGTGGGTTAGTCTGCTGAAGAGGGGAGATGTCAAGCTGGGAAAGGAGAGGCTGATAATTGGAAAAGTGAAATGCCTCCACATCTGTATTGTCCAAGAACTATGGATGGTAGTTGTACAGTGCCAAACCCCAGTTATGTTCAGTATTGTTGGGGTCATGTGTCAATGCCCCCATGTGAGAGAGGGGAGGGCATGGCAGGCTATCCTTCTCTCCACTTTGGCTCTTATGGGAGATCACCTTTTTAGTACTGTAGAAAACCCAGAAAAAATTTCTCTTCCACATCATTATAACTGCCTCTACCTCCCTCTCCTCTCTCCAAAGCCCAGGGAGAGGCCACAGTAAAGAGTAAGAAACAAATATTGTTGGGTGCCTACTATCTATCAGGTACCATACACACAGGTCACCTTCTCTACCCTTCGCCAAAATTCTACTAACCCATCCTGCAGAATACTGAGGCCTGGTGCATTGCCCATGATCACAGAGCCAGTAAATAGCAGCAATGGGGTCCAATCTATCTAGGGCTTCTGATCTTCGCACTTCTATGTAACCTAAGAAGACCAGTGCTATGGACTGAATTGTGTTCCCCCAAATTCATATGTTGAAGCCTAAACCCAATGTGACCATCTGGATATAGGGTCTATGAACAAAAGTGAATTAAGTTAAATGAGGTCTTAAGAGTTTGGCTCTAATCTGATAGGACTGAGTCCTTATAAGAAGAGGAAGAGACACCTTCCTGTGTCTTCCTGTCTCTGTATCTCTCTCTGTCTCTCCCATGTGAAGACACAGCTAGAAGACACCATCTGCAAGTCAGGAAGAGAGCCCTCACAATAAACCAAACATGCTGACACCTTGACCTTGAACTTCCAGCCTCTAGAACTATTAGAAAATAAATTCTGCCTCCCAGCCTGTGGTATTTTGTATAAAAACCTCAGCCAATATTGACAAGAAGGAAGTAGAGAGAGAAGGGGAATGTCCTTCTGGCATCACTGTGACTCTGTGTGCCACTGTGAGGTTGTGCAGCTATGGTTTTCCTTGTAGGTCCCTGCCTCCATGTCTTGGTATCTCTGCAAGTCTGTTCTCTGTGGGACCTCATGGTCTCTATTATGACTCTGTATGTAGCTGGGTAGGGGTGCTCTGGCAAAACAGAAGCTTTTATCTATGATACAGGTTCAAAGGTTCAGATTGGCTACCAGGGCTTGGTGGGCCTCTGACATGTGGTGTCCATGGGACCTTCAAGCATGGGAAGCTGATGGTCGAGGGGCTGGCCTTCCTGCCCAGGCTGAGCCCACCTCTGCAAATGTGTCCGAGCCCAGCTAATAAGAGGATTCTGACCCAGGCTGTAGGAGTATGCCTCCTTCACTTCAGTTCCTTCTGTACAGAAATAAGAGTCCAGTCAAGACTCTACAAGTGAGACGTCTTAGGCAGAGTGGGGGCAGTCATAGATGTGTTGTGCCTGCCTTCCTGTCTCTTGCCCCTGTGGAAACAGCTTCACTTGGTCCCTGGGTTTATGGACCTCAGAAAGAACTGCTGGCATGCCCTCCACATATCTCCAGCATGTAGACTTGTCTTTAGGAATCTAAGCTGTTTCTGGGAGGGCCACCAGTGTGCTGTTTTCTGCTCAGACACTGCTGCAATGCTCTACACTGTTTTCCAGAGCACTTGGGTGCTGTGCTCACCACCTGGAGCCTGCAGCCCCTGGGGAGGCATTACTGATAATCCTTGCATGTGAGTAAGATGCAGTTGTGCATTACATCAGTCTCCAGACCCAAGCCCACTGGCTCAACCCTGAGGATCCCAAAATCCAGACTAAAGGGGCCTCTGAGGGGGCTCTCAGGGTAAGATCTTCTTGAGAAGGTAATGTAATGTAGTAATAGTAAGGAAAAATCCATGTATCTCAGATATGTCCTCCATGTCCAAATCTTGCTTCTATGTGCTTCCTTAGGTAGTGACCCAGGAGTCTGACACAGAGATGGCTTTAAACTCCCATGGTAGAAATGTGCCCCTTTTCCCATGACCTGAGAACAGAGGCCTCTATGGATCTCCTGCAACTCAATTTAGACAGTCCTTCATATCTTTTGCTCTACATGTCATTCAGTTTTGTTTCATTTCAGAGTCACACATGCCCACATAAGTATCACATCTCCCCTTGAGAGGATGATAATAATAATAACAACCACTTTTGAGTGCCCAATTTGTGCCAGACACTATCTGAGATGCTTTGCATATATTACTTCATTTTGTACCACAATGTTTTTTAAATAGGAGCCATTACCTTTATTTGATAATGGAGGAATCCAAGATATAGTGACCTTAGATGACTTACCTCGGAGTAGGCATCTAGGAGGTAACCAAGGCAAAATTTGAACCCAGGACTGATGGACCCTAAATGCCATACTCTTAACCACCACAGTATGCTGCCTTTTTCTGCTTTTCTATTTCTATACCTTGCCCACTTCTAGCCAGAGTCAGAGCAATGATGATCATGACTCTATGTAACATCCTTATCTGCCCTTGAGACACAGAGATTTTTGCTGCAGTGCATGGTAACTGCCTCAGTTTGAGGATGGTCTAGGATTGGCAGTATTTTTTTTTTTTTTTTTTAGGAGAGAGAGAGAGAGACAGCGTGAGCAGGGGAGGGTCAGAGAGAGAGGGAGTCACAGGCTGAAACAGGCTCCAGGCTCTGAGCTGGCAGTCAGCATAGAGCTCGACGCGGGGCTCGAACCCATGAACTGCGAGATCATGACCCAAGCAAAAGTCGGACGCTTAACCGACTTAAGCCACCCAGGCGCCCCTAGAATTGGCAGTATTGTAGAGCAAATGTTTCATTGGTTACCAGGCCAGAGACTCTGTTCATCCTTGACACACTCAGATGGGTATCTACAGAGTAACCCCACCTCCAACCTATCCTGGAGATGGGGCCTAAAACCCTCATGTTCTCACCCCCATTAACTCCGCCGGTGGTGACTAGAGGAATGACGCAAAATGAGTCTGGCGAGGGCTGCTTGGGGACCTCATTAGCTGGTGCTCTAGAACTGCTGAACTCTGTGAACAGCAGGTGCTCATAACTAGTTGTGAGAAGGAACACAATCACTTTGGCAAAAGTGGGAGAAACATCAATCTTTCATTTGTCCAGACAGACCTGCATCCTTCCAAAATACCCAAAGAGAAGTGGGCCAGCAGTGATCATCATTTGCCTTTGGTGCTCATTCTCTGATAATAGGTAGCCATGACCACACTTTGCAAAGCATCAATGGGGCCTGTAGGTTGCTGTTATTTTAGTCTGAGGTCATGGAGAACCCGAGAAAGGCAATGGCCAGAAAAAGCCTCCCACCTTTCCCCCAGCCCCCCGGGACTGGTGCTTTGAAGACAGTGATTCAAGAATAGAAAACAATTTTAAAGGAAAATATAGTATCAAGTTTTAAAAAATTAAAGTCATCTCCAAAATAGTAGTTTAACATTTGGGGCTTGCTTCAGATGAAGAGAGATTATCAACGCTGTGAGAAGGAACATCATGGAATACTGTAGTCACAGTGTACAGGCCACTCCCCTCACTTTATAGGCAAGCGTATGGAACCCGTAGGAAAAGGGGACTTGCTTGAGGTCACACAACAAGTTGGTAAATCTGGTGACAGTCTTGAAATTGGGCCACCCAGCCTTCTCCTAACTGCTTGCTTGCGCTTTCCCACTTTTTCTCTTTATTTTACTTCTTCTTCTTAATAACCCCAAGGGCTGGGCTCTCAGCAGGTTTTCAGATTAAAAATATTCAACTGATGGAGAGACAAAGAGTTAAAATTAGACACTGTCAAATTGGAGCCCTCATGACTCTTTTCAAACAGAAACTTTGGCGATAGTTTTTCAGTATGCCAGGGGTACCTGGTGTGAGGAAATGGGCTACAACACCCAGGTAAGGCCAGATTCCCTATGACTGATGGACTGAAATTTCCAACACATTTCAGTCACTTCTACTCATGCAGTGTTATCAAAACTATTCCAGTTCTACCTGGACAACTCCAGCTCTTTCTCAGATACGTTGTGTGGCTGTCCCTGGGTATGCCCACACCTCACTCAGTTAGGCCCTGCCTGCCTGGGAACTCACCTTCCCACTTTGTCTTTGGCTCTGTGGATACCCTGGTACCACATGGGAGGGATGGAGAGAAGGGGTCTGTATGGTTTGTGGTCTTGGTGGGAGATCTTACTCAGGAGGATGATCACAAAGAGTCATGGAAATGAAGGACAGGCCAAGGACAATGGTGAAACAGCTTTTGATACCCTCTGCTTTTTTTGGTATACTTTTTCTTCTCATTAATGTAGAAAGTATTACAACATTACAAGCAAGAGGTGGCTTACTTTTAAAACAGGAAGAAGGGACAGTGAGGTTGTTTTCCTGTGCATCAGGGTGAGAAGCTGCATGTGGTTGTGGCCTGAAGCAAAGCAGATGGGAGGAAAGCAGTAAAAGGAGGGTTCAGGCCCAGCCAGAAGGCCCAGAGGAGTGCGGCAGGGCAGGAAGGATGCCTGCAGACCCCCGGTGCTCCCATGACCTCTCTGATGATGGTCTTTAATCTCACCCTGCCCACCCAAGGAATCTGTTAGACAAGTAAACAGTTGGTGTGGCTACAAGGAATGAGCCACAGAGTTGCTCTGCGGAAACCTGATGTGATAAAGTGCTCAGTGCTGAGGTCCCACTTATCCAGGTCTGCCTTCTCTCCTGACTTCACCTTTATTCTTCTATAAAAAGAGCATTATAATATCCACCATTTCTTCAAGTATCCAGAGTAACCTACAGACTACAAAATACCACATTCATTACCATCACTGGCTACTTCCCCACTGTGAAGAAAAGAAGAGAAAGTGGAGAAAAAGATGTCTGAAACACACTTGCCAGAGACAGATAAGGATTTTTTTCTTGTGTGTTTTTTGCTTTATCTTGGAAACTCTATTATGTTTGGGAGAGAGGGTTTCCAGAGATGGCTTGGGTTTGATTTTGTTTTGCATGTTTATAGGTGGCTAGGAATCCAATTCAGTCCTTGCTTATAAAACAATCTACACACCTCATAATTGTATTGACATGAACTAAGTCACTTATTCTGTGGAGTATAGGAGAGCGTTGGCCCAAGATGAAGATTGAGAAGCTTGAAGCTGGGGCCTGGGAGAAGATACATGCTGTCTCTGGGGTCTGGAGAAGTCCTGGGCAGCATGGAAAGTGGTGGGCAGTGAACCATCTGGGGTCAAGACCTGATTTGTTGCCTCTGTCCTGAGGCTGGGCATGCAATCATGACACTTGGTTGCGTATGACTTGTCATCTTCTTCCCCCACTGGGAAACCTAAGGCAGGGTCTAGGACAGGGCAGGGAGAAGAATGGAGCTTGAGAGCATAAGTAATGTAACAATAACAATAACAGCAGCAATAACAGTCCCTAAACATTTTTTGAGTTTTTGTAAGAATGTGCAGATTATCCCCATTTACTTGCTTATAATCTATTGAAGTAGACCCTGGATTCTCTGTGTGAACATATGGCTGTGGAATATACCTTGTAAGACATAGGCCCACTGGCTACTTGGTCACTTTCAGCCCTCATCACCTCACATGCCACACACACCCCCAGCCTATGCGCCCCAACTAGTAATATTGGTCTGGAGAAAAGAAAACATAGTTAATCATCCTGATGTAGACTAGTACAGAACTGGGTTTAGAGAAGTGCTCTGTATCCCATGTAATGTAGACTCTTCCTATCTAGCTTCCAGGTTAGATTACTGGATGAATAAATGAGTCTAGGGAAGGGGTGCTGTTGTAGGTAGGAGACCAGAAGGCTAGGCTTGGATTCTGCTACAGACTTGCTCCATGGCCTTAAATACATCCTGTACTTCTCATTTTTCTTTCTTTCTTTTTTATTTCTAAGAGAGAGAGAGAGAGAGAGAGAGAGAGAGAGACAGCTTGAGCAGGGGAGGGTCAGAGAGAGGGAGTCACAGACTGAAACAGGCTCCAGGCTCTGAGCTGGCAGCGTCGCACAGAGCCCGACCGACGCCCGAACCCACAAACCGGGAGATCAAGGACCCAACGAAAGTCGGACGCTTAACTGACTAGTTTCACCCAGGCGCCCCTGTTTCTATTTTCAAATGGAAAAATCATCTTTCTGTCCTGGAGGCCCGGCTAGAGAAAGACCATGCCGAAGGAGAAAGGAAAGTGAAAGGAAGATTTTTTAGCCCAACATTGGTAACCAGGACCTTAGCTGGGAGGGGAGGAAAGGGGTTCTTGAGCAAATATCTGCACCTCCAATTCCAAAGTTTTGAAACTTTTTGTCTTTGCAAATGAATACTCCAGCTCAGCTATATATGTCCTTCTCTGGTCTGGCTGAGCCGCTGAATCATCTACCTGCCTTGAGAACAGGCCTACGCCATTGTCTCTACCTCCCGATCCCAACTCCATCATTCTTCCTCAGCCTCACTTCTCCCATCTGCCACTCAGAAGCTCAGCTAAAATGGGCAGTTGTCCATGAAGCATGATTACACACACTGAAATGGGATGTTGCTCTGACAGCGGTTTAGAGCAGAGACTGAGAAATCCACTGTGCTCTCCACTTACTTTCTTCCCTATGTTCATGGAGAAAGGAAAGGTGAAAGTGAACAAGAAGTCCAAGCTTGCTGATATTCACCCAGCATGGGCTTGATGAAAGCCTAATGAGCAGTCAAGGAACATTCAAGAAGAAACTGTGAACACTCTCCCAGGTGAATGAGGGAGACACCATCAACTCAGCAGCATTGGCGTGGAACCCATGACAGAGCTGCAGGAGAGTAAGCTCTGGACTTGGAGTATAGGGGGTAAAGTTTACAGGCACACACTTCCCAATTGTTCCCTCAAAGTTTATTTCATGTGCTCTTTAGTTTGGTATTTTTCAGCAGTGGGAAATGGGGGTTACGTGCTAGGGTAACTCAAAACCTGAAGCCCTTTAATCCCTGCCTGTATTTTCCTAAGAATGTTTAATTCCAGATGGCTTCATATATGAGTAAAAAGCAATCAGCTGGACAAAGCAAAGCTAGAGAGTCTCATCCCCAAGAGAGGTTTTGGTAATGTTCAATTTTGGGGTTCTTTCCATACCATGTCCTCCCCCTGGGCTTATGTGGCAGTAGAGGTGACTGTCTTTGAGCTAGATTATATGCTTCCTATTTAAGATTTATCTCAGCATGCTGTGCAGAGCTCTGTGTCCTGGACTGGCACTTCTTCTCTGAGGTTCTTGGGTTCTTTTTTCTGTGAGATGCTTAGGCCTATCCCCCAGCTTCTCACTCCTTCAGGAGAGCTCACAGCTCTTCAGCTGTCATGAGGAGGAATACATGCAAAGATTCAGAGAAGTTTATTACAACTGTAGAGTTGAATTAATCTCCTTATGGGGTGAGAGGTTACTACAGGTAATTTGAACTCTGTCACTCAAAATCTCCCTAGAGAATTCACTGAGACAACAGCCACCTCAGGAGGACTATATGGCATCATGAGAAGAGCCTGATGGGGAAGCTCTCTTTGCCCTGACCTCTGTGTACCAGAAAGGTTGAGGTTCAGTCTGGCTGGGAGACCTGATCCACTTTTAAGATCCATTTTTGGAAAATTTCTTTAATGGAGAGAATCTTCACTAAGCTAAAGTATGAAGTATGAACATTCTTGGATCAGAAATACAATGAATGATCTAGGATGAGGGTGAGCACTGAGCCTCAGGAGAGTGGAGGGGGCAGAGGAAGGTGAGCTGACACACTAGTGGCATGCTCTACCTGCTTGCTAAGAACCAGCACTGGGAAATATCCACTGTTTGGGCTCTTTTTTCTTCCACCAGACCATCAGCTAAGTGGCTAGATATATGCTTAGGATAAGTTTTAGTGCCATGAGGGATTCTGTTGGTCCCAATTTTCTCAATGGACCTTCCAGACTAGTGCTGTCCACCAGAGCTTCTTGTGATAATGAAGATACCCAACATCTGTATTGTCTAATACAGTATCTACTAGCCACATAAGTATTAGGCACTCAAAAAGGGGCTAAGGTGACTGGAAAACACAATGCTAAATTTTATTTAGTTTAATTAATTTTAATTTAAATAGCAATGTGTGCCTAGTGGCTACCATACTGGGGAACAAAGCTCTAGACTTTTTCTTTTTTCTGTTTTTTTAAAATATAGTTTAATGTCAAGTTGGTTTCCATATAACACCCAGTGATCATCCCAACAAGTGCCCTCCTCCATACCCATCACCCATTTTGTCCTCTCCTCCACCACCCATCAACCCTCAGTTTGTTTTCAGTATTTATGAGCCTCTTGTGGTTTGCCTACCTCCATCTTGTTAAATGTTTTTCCCCTTTCCTTTCCCTATGGTCCTGTTAAGTTTCTTCTGTTCCATCTATGGGTGAAAACATAAGGTATCTGTCTTTCTCTGCCTGAATTCTTTCTTTTTTTTTATGTTTTTATTTATTTCTAGGAGAGAGAGAGAGAGAGAGAGAGAGAGAGAGAGAGAGAGAGAGAGAGAGAGAGAGAGAGAGAGAACGTGAGCAGGGGAGGGTCAGAGAGAGAGGGACTCAGACTGAAACAGGCTCCAGGCTCTGAGCTGGCAGTCAGCACAGAGCCCGACGCGGGGCTCGAACCCACGAACCGCGAGATCATGACCTAAGCGAAAGTCGGACGCTTAACCGACTAAGCCACCCAGGCGCCCCTCTGCCTGAATTATTTCACTTAGCATAACACCTTCGAGTTCCATCCACGTTGCTACAAATGGCCAGATTTCATTCTTTCTTATTGCCATGTAGTACTCCATAGTATACATAAACCACATCTTCTTGATCCATTCATTAGTTGATGGACATTTAGGCTCTTTCCATGATTTGGCTATTGTTGAAAGTGCTGCTATAAGCATTGGGGTATATGTTCCCCTATGCATCAGCACTCTTATATTACTTGGATAAATTCCTAGCAGTGCTATTGCTGGGTCATAGGGGAGTTCTATTGTTAATTTTTTGAGGAACCTCCACACTATTTTCCAAAGGGGCTGCACCAGTTTACATTACACCAGTGCAGGAGGGTGCCTTTTTTTCCACATCCTCATCAGCATCTAGTGTCTCCTGACTTGTTCATTTTAGCCACTCTGACCAGCATTAGGGGGTATCTTAGTGTGGTTTTGATTTGTATTTCCCTGATGATGAGTGACGTTGAGCATCATTTCATGTGTTTGTTGGCCATCTGGATGTCCTCTTTGGAGAAGCATCTGTTCATGTCTTGTGCCCATTTCTTCACTGGATTATTTGTTTATTTGGGTGTGGAGTTTGGTGACTTCCTTATTGATTTCAGATACTAGCCCTTTATCTGATATGTCATTTGCAACTATCTTTTCCCATTCCGTCCATTGCCTATTAGTTTTATTGATTGTTTTCTTTGAAGTGCAGAAGCTTTTTATCTTGATGAGGTCCCAATAGTTCATTTTTGTTTTTGATTCCCTTGCCTTTAGAGATGTGTCAAGTAAGAAATTGCTGCGGCTGAGATCAAAGAGGTTGTTTCCTGCTTTCTTCTCTATGGTATTGATGCTTTCCTGTCTCACATTCAGGTCCTTCATCCATTTTGAGTAT
The DNA here is from genome assembly GCA_017311185.1 of Proteles cristata cristata. NCBI lineage: Eukaryota > Metazoa > Chordata > Mammalia > Carnivora > Hyaenidae > Proteles > Proteles cristata. The sequence continues at coordinate 1,909,017 of JAESUZ010004792.1, forward strand.
ATATTTGCGTATGGTGTAGGAGAGAGGTCTAGTCTCATTCTCCTGGATGTTGCTGTCCAGTTCTTCCAGCACCATCTGTTAAAGAGGCTGTATTTTTCCCGTTGGATACTCTTTCCTGCTTTGTCAAAGATTAATTGGCCATATATTTGTGGGTCCAATTCTCGGTTCTCTAACCTATTACATTAGTCTGTGTGTCTGGTTTTGTGCCAATACCATACTGTCGTGATTACTACAGCTTTGTAGTAGAGGCTAAAGTCTGGGATGGTGATGCCTCCCATTTTGGTTTTCTTCTTCAATATTACTTTGGCTATTCAGGGTCTTTTGTGGTTCCATACAAATTTTAGGATTGTTTGTTCTAGCTTTGAGAAGAATACTGGTGCTATTTTGATTGGGATTGCATTGAATGTATAGATTGATTTGGGTAGTAATGACATTTTAACGCATTTATTCTTCCAATCCATGAGCATGATATGTTTTTTCATTTCTTTGTGTCTTCTTCAATTTCCTTCACATGCTTTCTATAATCTTCAGCATACAGATATTTTACGTATTTTGTTAGGTTTCTTCCTAGGTATTTTATGTTTGTTTGTGCATTGTGAATGGGATCAGTTTCTTGATTTCTCTTCCTGTTGTCTCACTATTGGTGTATAAAAATGTAACTGATTTATGTACATTGATTTTGTATCCCGCAACATTGCTTAATTCACGTATCAGTTCTAACAGTCTTTTGGTGGAGGCTGTCAGGTTTTCCATGTAGAGTATCATGTCCTCTGTGAAAAAAGAAATTGTGACTTATTCTTTGCAAATTTTGATGCCTTTTGTTTCATTTTGTTGTGTGATTGCTTATGCTAAGACTTCCAACACTATTTTATTTTTTTATTTATATTTTTTTACAAATAGTTTATTGTCAAATTGGTTTCCATATAACACCCAGTGCTCACCCCACAAGTGCCCTACTCCATGCCTATCACCCCCTGCCCCCCACAACCATCAGTCCTCAGTTTGTTTCTCAGTATTCAAGAGTCTCTCACGGTTTTCCTCTCTCCATTTCCCCCCTTCTTCTCACCCATGATCCTCAGTTAAGCTCCTCCTAATCCTCCTATATGTGCAAACATATGATATTTGTCCTTCTCTGCCTGACTTATTTCGCTCAGCATAACACCCTCAAGGTCCATCCATGTTGCTACACATGGCCAGATTTCATTGTTTCTCATTGCCATGTAGTATTCCATGGTATAGATAAACCACATCTTCATGATCCATTCATCTGTGGATGGACACTTAGGCTCTTTCCATGTTCTGGCTATTGTTGAGAGTGCTGCTATGAACACTGGTGTACATGTGCTCCTATGCCTCAGCATTTCTGTATCCCTTGGGTAAATTCCTAGCAGTGCTATTGCTGGGTCATAGGGGAGTTCTATGGTTAGTTTCCTTAGGAACCTCCACACTGTTTTCCAGAGGGGCTGTACCAGTTTACATTCCCACCAACAGTGTAGGAGGGTGCCCGTTTCTCCACATCCTCGCCAGCATCTCGTGTTCTCTGATTTGCTCATTTTAGCCACTCTGACTGGCGTGAGGTGGTATCTCAGTGTGGTTTTGATTTGTATTTCCCTGATGAGTAGGGATGCTGAGCATCGTTTCAGGTGTCTGTTGGTCATCTGGATGTCCTCTTTGGAGAAATGTCTATTCATATCTTCTGCCCATTTCTTCACTGGATTTTTTGTTTTTCAGGTGTGGAGTTTGGTGAGTTCCTTATAGATTTTGGATACTAGCCCTTTATTTGATATGTCACTTGCAACTATCTTTTCCCATTCCGTTGGTTACCTGTTAGTTTTGTGCGTTGTTTCCTTGGCTGTGCAGAAGCTTTTAATCTTGATGAGGTACCAACAATTTATTTTTGCTCTTGATTCCCTTGCTTTTGGGGATGTGTCAAGTAAGAAATTGCTGCAGTGGAGGTCAAGGAGGTTGTTTCCTGCTTTCTCCTCTAGGGTTTTGATGGTTTCCTGTTTCACGTTCAGATCTTTTATCCATTTTGAGTTTAGTTTTGTGTATGGTGTGAGAAAATGATCTAGTTTCATTCTTCTGCATGTTGCTGTCCAGTTCTCCCAACACCATCTGTTAAAAAGGCTGTCTTTTTTTCCATTGGATACTCTTTCCTGCTTTGTCAAAGATTAGTTGGCTGTATACTTTTGGATCCACTTCTGAGTTCTCAGTTTTGTTCCATCTGTCTATGTGTCTGTTTTTGTGCCAATACCATACTGTCTTGATGATGACAGCTTTGTAGTAGAGGCTAAAGTCTGGGATGGTGATACCTCCTGTTTTGGTTTTATTTTTCAGGATTACTTTGGCTATTCGGGGTCTTTTGTGGTTCCATACAAATTTTTGGATAGTTTGTTGTAGTTTTGAGAAGTATGCTGGTGCAATTTTGATTGGAATTGCATTGAATGTGTAGTGCTTTAGGTAGTAATGACATCTTAACTATATTTATTCTTCCTATCCATGAGCATGGAATGTTTTTCCATTTCTTTGTGTCTTCTTCAATTTCCTTTATAAGTTTTCTATAGTTTTCATCATACAGATCTCTTGTATCCTTGGTTAGGTTTATTCCGAGGTATTTTATGGCTTTTTTTGCAATTGTGAATGGGATCCGTTTTTTGCTTTCTCTTTCTGTTGCTTCATTATTGGTGTATAAAAATGCAACCGATTTCTGTACATTGATTTTGTACCCGGCAACTTGGCTGAATTCTTGGATCAGTTCTAGTAGGCTTCTGGTGGAGTCTGTCGGGTTTTCTATGTAGAGTATCATGTCGTCTGCAAAGAGTGAAAGTTTGACTTCCTTTTAGCCAATTCTGATACCTTTGATTTTCTTTTGTTGTCTGATGGCTGATGCTAGGACTTCCAGCACTATGTTAAACAACAGTGGTGAGAGTGGACATCCCTGTCGTGTTCCTGATCTCAGGGAGAAAGCTCTCAGTTTTCCCCATTGAGGATGATGTCCACTGAAGGCTTCCCATAGATGGCTTTGATGATGTTTAAGTAGGTTCCTTCTCTCCTGACTTTCTCTAGAGTCTTTATTAAGAAGGGATGCTGTATTTTGTCAAATGCTTTTTCTGCATCTATCAACAGGATCATATGGTTCTTATCTTTTCTTTTTTTGATGTGATGTATCACATTGATTGATTTGCGAATGTTGAACCAGCTCTGAAACCCAGGAATGAATCCCACTTGATCTTGGTAGATGATTCTTTTTATGTGCTACTGGATTCGATTTGCAAGGATCTTGTTGAGGATTTTTGCATCCTTATTCCTCAAGGATATTGGCATGTAGTTCTCTTTTTTTGCTGGATCTCTGTCTGGCTAGGGAATGAGAGTGGTGCTAGCTTCATGAAATGAGTCCAGGAGTTTTCCTTCGATTTCTATTTTTTGGAATATCTTGAGAAGAATTGGGATTAATTCTGTTTTAAATGTCTGGTAGAATTCTCCAGGGAAGCCATCAGGTCCAGGGCTCTTATTTGTTGGGAGATTTTTGATCACTGATTCGATTTCTTCACTCGTTATGGGTCTGTTCAGGTTTTCTATTTCTTCCCGTGTGAATTTTGGTAGTGAGTGTATGTTTAGGAATTTGTCCATTTCTTCTAAGTTGTCCAATTTGTTGGCATATAATTTTTCATAGTATTCCTTGGTAATTGCTTGTATTTCTGAGGTGTTGGTTATAATAAGTCCATTTTCATTCATAATTTTGTCTATTTGGGTGCTCTCTCTTTTCTTTTTGAGAAGCCTGGCTAGAGGTTTGTCAATTTTGTTTATTTTTTCAAAAAACCAACACTTGGTTTCATTGATCTGTTCTATTGTTTCTTTGGTCTCTATGTGTTTATTTCTGCTCTAATTTTTACTATTTCTCTTCTTCTACTGGGTTTAGGACGTTCTTGTTGCTCTGCCTCTAGTTCCTTTAGGTGAGCTGTTAGATTTTGGACTTGCGCTTTTTCTAATCTCTTGTAATAGGCCTGGAGAACAATGTACTTTCCTCATAGGACTGCCTTTGCCGCATCCCATAGAGTTTGGATTGCTGTGTTTTCATTATCATTTGTTTCCATATATTTTTTAATTTCATCTCTAATTGCCTGATTGGCCCATTCATTCTTTAGTGGGGTGTTCTTTAACCTCCATGTTTTTGGAGGTTTTCCAGACTTCTTCTGTAATTGATTTTAAGTTTCAAAGCATTGTGATCTGACAGTGTGCATGGTATGATCTCTACTCTTTTATATTTATTGAGGGCTGCTTTATGTACCAGTATGTGATCTATCTTGGAGAATGTGCCCTGCGCACTTGAGAAGAAAGTAAATTTCCTGGCCTCAGAATGTAAAGTTCTAAATATATCCGTCAGATTCATCTGGTCCAATGTGTCTTTCAAGTCTATTATTTCTGTAGTGATTTTCTGTCTGGTTGACCTATCCATTGCTGTAAGCGGAGTATTAAAGTCCCCTGCTATTTGCACATTCTTATCTATAAGCTTGTTTCTGTTTGTGATTGTTTTAGATATTTAGGTGCTCCCATATTCGGTGCATAGACATTTATGATAGTTAGTTCTTCTTGATGGATGGACCCTGTAACTATTACGTAGTGCCCTTCTTCATCTCTTGTTATTGTCTTTAATTTAAAGTCCAGTTTGTCTGATATAAGTATAGCTACTCTGGCTTTCTTTTGATCTCCTGTAGCATGATATATATTTCTCCATCCCCTTACTTTTAATCTGAAGGTAACTTCCAGTCTAAAATAGTTTCTTGTAGACAGCATATAGATGGATTTTGGTTTTTTTTATCCATTCTGTTATTCTATGTCTTTTGATCAGAGCATTCAGCCCATTTACATTCAGTGTTATTATTGAAATATGTGGTTTTAGAGTCTTTGTATCTTTCGTAGGGTTCATGTTTGTGGTGGTGTCTCTGGTATCTTTGTTCCTTGCAACCTTTCCTTCAGAGCGTCCCCCTCAGGATTTCTTGTAGGGCTGGCTTAGTGGTGACAAATTCTTTCAAGTTTTGTTTATTTGGAAAGGTTTTTATCTCTCCTTCTCTTTTGAATGACAGGCTTGCTGGATAGAGGGTTCTTGGCTGCATATTTTTACTGTTCATCACATTGAGGATCTCCTGCTATTCCTTTCTGGCCTGCCAAGTTTCAGTAGATAGGTCTGTCACCACTCTGATAAGTTTCTCTTTGTATATTAGGGCCCTTTTCTCCCTAGCTGCTTTCAAAATTCTCTACTTGTCCTTATATTTTGCCAGTTTCACTATGATATGCCATGCAGAAGATCGATTCAAGTTACATCTGAGGGGAGTCCTCTGAGCCTCTTGTATTTCAACCATTACTTCCTTCCCCAGGTAGGGAAGTTCTCTGCTATAATTTGTTCCATGACTCCTTCAGCACCTTTCCCTCTCCCTTCCTCTTCTGGGATTCCTATGATACAGATATCATTTCGTTTGACCATATTGCTGAGCTCTCGAACTCTTCTTTCATGTTCCTGGATCACTTTGTCTCTTTTTTTTTGTCAGCTTCTTGTTTTTCTATAATGGTGTCTTCTAAATCACTTATTCTCCTTTCTGCCTCTTCAACCTGTGCATTGGAGGCCTCTAATTTATTATGTATCTCATTTATCGCATTTTTTAATTCTTCATGCCTATTTTTATTTTCCTTTCTGTCTGTAGCCATAGTTTCTTTGATGTCCCCTATGCTTTTTTCAAGCCCAGCTATTAATTTTACCATTTTTATTTTAAAATATTGTTCTGTTATGCTGCTCTTACCTGTTTTGAGCAGTTCATTAGCTGTCACATCTTCTTGGAGTTTCTTTGGAGGAGAGCTCTTTCGTGTCATCATTTTAGTTACCTTTCTGGCTCTTGTTAGTTTTATAGATCTGTTATGCTCTCTGCATCTATGAGCACTGCTCTATCCTAGAAGACTCTTTGACTTTCCAGGGCTTATCCTTTCAGAGAGTGTTTTTTGAATGGTATCTCTTGGTCTCTCTTGTTAGGACCTTGGCTATTTTATTTTCCTATTCGTAGTGATATTTGGGACTCTCCACCTTGTGTACTCTAGCTTGTTTCTTGAGGTAGCCCTGGAAAAGAAACCAGACAGACAAACACACAGGGAGCAGGAGCTCACAAACGCACAGACTAATTCAACTAACATGCAAAGCGAGAGGGAAAATGAAAAAGTTAAGAGAAAAGACAGAGAAGGGAGGGCAAATAATAGAGAGTATAAAATACATAAAAGGGTCAAAAAGGAGAAAAGAAAAGGAAAAAAGAAAACCGATGGACAAAGAACGATTTAAAGCATAAACCGGATTTCCCAGCTACAGTTAAATAGCTGTGTGTATGCACTGCTGGTTGAAGAGCGTAGAGAAGGAGAGAGAATACAGGGCGGGGAATAGGCAAAATTGGAAATAGAATGAACTAGAAGAAGGGATAAGAAGCTTTTTTCAAAGAGGTAAAGGGTAGAATATGGTTGGATAGGTGAGAGAAGGACGCTGATATTATCCTGAGAGACTATATAGTCTAATTACTCCTGAGAGAAAGAGATGAAAATGTCGGTAGGTGTAGAAGTTACATCTACAGAATGGACTAGTTGTGATTGTTTAAGCAAGCTGGCAACTGGAGTTAATCAGGTCAGTGTTCTTGGGAAAAAAGAAAGAAAAGAGGGAAAAAAAAGGGAGGAGGGTACCTCTCAGGCAGGGATGGGCATGGCCTGATCCAATGCCTCAGGCGGGAGCTCTGCCTTGGCGGTTGTGGGGAGGAGAGTGGCAGTGCTCCAGTCCCTTCTTGAACCAAGCGTTGCACCTCGCTTTTTCAGGCGTGTAAACTCCCTGTGCCGGGGGCGCATTCAAATTTGGTTGCACTCTTCAACCCAGGCCAGTCCCAATCTCCAAAACCCAGTCCGCGCGCCCTGCCGAAGTTGCCTTAGACACAGCTTCCCAGGCAACCCCCTCAGGGCAATTCCAGGCTTCCTGCCTGGCTCTGGGGGTGGAGTCAGAATCGCTGCTTCCTTCTCTGGGTCGGTCTGGGGAGCATGGGCGGGGGCGCGCCTGCCGGGTGCGCGCCTGCCGGGTGCGCTGAGCCCACTGGATTGAGGAAAACCAGGCCCCTCTATGGCTCATCACCCCAAACACCAACTCGCGGGCAAATCTCCCAGTTTTCAGCTCTCTGCCTTCCCTCTAGAGTTCCAGCCAGCCAGGAGCGCGGACGCCCGGTGTCCGCACGCGGCTCTTCCAGGGTCCAAGCCCGCCAGGAGGACAATGGTGGCAGGCACACCACTGCTCTAGAAGTCCAGCCCGCCAGGAGCCAGCACAAAGGAGCAGTCCGGGAGCTCAGCCCCTCTGGGACCAGTTGGCGCTAGGGGACCTGGCGCTCAGGTATTTGGCACTTAGGGTGTTTCTATGCCCTGAATGGAGGTTTTTCTGTTTCAGACTCTCTCTTTTTCCCCTCTCACTCCCCACAGAGGGGGATCGCCTCTGACCCTGGAGTCTCCGATCCCGGCCCGAGTTTATCTTCCCCAGTTCGCACTCACGTTAGAAGGCTTTCTCAGTGGATTCTGCATCCTTTTTCTCCAATCTCTCAGGTTTCTTAGGGTTTTCAATGGCTTCAGTTCTTTTTCGTGTGATGTATGGGCGCGAGTGCAAGTACGGAGCTCCTTACTTCTCCGCCATCTTGTCCCTCCCTCCACCAACACTATTTTAAATAGCAGTGGTGAGAGTGGACATCCTTGTTGTGTTCTTGACCTCAAGGGGGGAAGCTATCAGTGTTTCCCCATTGCGGAAACTATTTGCTGTGTGCTTTTCATATATGACTTTTATGATGTTTAAGTATGTTCCTTCTATTTCGACACTCTTGAGGGTGTTTATTAAGAAAGGATGCTGTATTTTGTCAAATCTTTTTCTGCATTTATTGACAGGGTCATATGGTTCTTATCCTTTCTTTTATTAATGTGATATATCACATTGATTGGATTTGCGAATATCCAGCCTGGATATTTGAACCAGCCCTGCGGTCCAGGAATGAATCCCATTTGATCACGGTGAATAGTTCTTTTTATATGTTGTTGAAATCTATTTGCTAGTATATTGTTGAGAATTTTCATATCTATGTTAATCAGGGACATTGGCCTGTAAATCTCCTTTTTTGTGGGGTCTCAGTCTGGTTTGGGAATAAAGGTAATGTTGTCTTTATAGAATGAGTCCAGAAGTTTTCTTTCCATTTCTATTTTTTTTGGAACAGCTCAAGAAGGATAGTTATTAACACTGCTTTAAATGTCTAATGCAATTTCCCAGGGAAGCCATCTGGTCCAGGAGTTTATTTGTTGGGAGATTTTTGATAACTAAATCAATTTCTTCACTACTTACGAGTTGTTCAAATTTTCTATTTCTTCTCATTTGAGTTTCCAAAGTTGTGGGTGTCTAGGAACTTGTCCATTTGTTCCAGGTTGTCTTGTTTGTTGGTATATAATTTTCCATAATATTCTCTGATAATTGCATGTATTGTAAGGGATTGGTTGTGACAAATTGTTTTCATTTGTTATTTTTTTTTTCTATTTGGGTTCTCTCTCTTTTCGTTTTGAGAAGTCTAGCTAGGTGTTTATCCCTTTTGTTTATTTTTTCAAAATTCCAACTCTTGGTTTCATTGATGTGTTCTACTTTTTTTTTAATTCTATATTGTTTATTTTGTTTTGATCTTTATTATTTCTCTTCCTCTGCTGTGTCTGGGGGTTTGTTGTTATTCTGCTTCTAGTTCTTTAGGTGTGCTGTTAGGTTTTGTATTTGAGCTTTTTCTTGTTTCTTGAGATAGGCCTGGATTGCAATGTATTTTCCTCTTAATACTCCCTTTGTTGCATCTGAAAGGTTTTGGATGGCTGTGTTTTCATTTTCATTTGTTTCCATGTATTTTTAAATTTCTTCTTTAATTGTCTGCTTGATCAATTCTTTCTTTAGTAAGTTAAAGAATTTTAGCCTCCATACATTTGGAGGTTTTCCAAACTTTTTACTGTGCTTGATTTCAAAGTTCATTGCATTGGGATCTGAAAGTGTGCAAGATGTCATCTCAATTCTTTTATATGTATTGAGGGCTGTTTTGTGACACAGTATGTGCTCTATCTTGGAGAATGTTCCATGTTCACTTAAGAAGAATATATATTCTGTTGCTTTAGAATGAAAAGTTCTAAATATATCTGTCAAGTCCATCTGGTCCACTGTATCATTCAGGGTCATTGTTTATTTATTGATTTTCTGTCTAGATGATCTGTCCATTGCTGTAAGTGGAGTTTTAAAGTCTGCAATTACCACATTCTTACCAATAAGATTGCTTATGTTTGTGATTAATTATTTTATATATTTGGTTGCCTTCAAATTTGGTTCATAGACATTTATAATATTTAGCTCTTCTTCATGGATAGATCCCATAATTATTATATAATGCCCTTCTTCATCTTTTATAGCCTTTAGTTTAAAATCTAGCTTGTCTGATATAAGTATGGTGACTCCAGCTTTCTTTTGACTTCCAGTAGCATAATAAATGGTTCTCCACCCCCTCACTTTCTTTCTTTTTTCTATAGCAATATTTATTTCATCAATTATTATTTATCATAAGAGCTATTTACAAGATAAAGATCCTGAAACTTATTTAATTCATTTTTTAAAATTTGCATCCAACTTAGTTAGCATGTAGTGCAACAATGATTTCAGGAGTAGATTCCTTAATGCCCCTTACCCATTTAACCCATCCTCCCCTCCCACAATCTCTCCAGCAATCCTCTGTTTGTTCTCTATATTTAGGAGTCTCTTATGTTTTGTTCCTCTCCCTCTTTTCATATATTTTTTGCTTCCCTTCCCTTATGTTCATCTGTTTTGTATCTTAAAGTTTTCATAGGAATGAAGTTATGTGATATTTGTCTTTGACTGACTAATTTCACTTAGCACTAATACCTTCTAATTCCATCCACATTGGTTGCAAATGGCAAGATTTCATTCTTTTTGATAGCTGAGTAATCAAAAAATATATAATAATATATATTGATAATTAATAATTATTAATAATATATATATACTCCATTGTATATATATACCACATCTTTTTTAATCATCCATCCATCAGTGGACATTTGGGCTCTTTTCATACTTTGGCTGTTGTTGATAGCGCTGCTATAAACATTAGGGGTGCATGTACCCCTTCAAAACAGCACAATTGTATCCCTTGGATAAATACCTAGTAGTGCAATTGCTGGATCATAGGGTAGTTCTATTTTTAAGTTCTATTTTTTGAGGAACCTCCATACTCCATTCCAGAGTAACTGCACCAGTTTGCATTCCCACCAGCAGTGCAAAAGCGATCCTCTTTCCCTGGATCCTCGCCAACATCTGTTGTTGCCTGAGTTGTTAATGTTAGCCATTCTGAAGGTGTGAGGTGGTATCTCATTGTAGTTTTGATTCGTATTTCCCTGATGATGAATGATGTGCATTTTTTCATGTTTCTGTTGGCCATCTGGATGTCTTCTTAGGAGAAGTGTGTATTCATGTCTTTTGCCCATTTCTTCACTGGATTATTTGTGGTTTTTTGGGTGCTGAGTTTGTAAGTTCTTTATAGATTTTTAGATACTAACTCTTTACCTAATATGTTGTTTGCAAATATCTTCTCTCATTCTGTTGGTTGCCTTATAGTCTTGCTGATTGTTTCCTTCTCTGTGCAGAAGCTTTTTATTTTGATGATGTCCCAATAGTTCATTTCTGCTTTTGTTCCTTTGCATCTGGAGATGTATTGAGTAAAAAGTTGCTGCCACCAAGGTCAAAGAGGTTTACTGCTTTCTCCTTGAGGATTTTGATGTCTTCCTTCTTACATTTAGGTTTTTCACCCATTTTGAGTTTATTTTTGTGTTTGGTGTAATAAAGTGGTCCAGGTTCATTTTTCTGCATGTAGCTGTCCATTTTTCCCAGCACCATCCTCTAAAGAAACTGTCTTTATTTCATTGGATATTCTTTTCTGCTTTGTCAAAGATTAGTTGTCAATATGTTTGTGGGTCCATTTCTGGGTTCTCTATTCTGTTCCACTGACCTGAGTATCTTTTTTTGTGCCAGCACCATACTGTCTTGATAATTACAGCTTTGTAATACAACTTGAAGTCCAGGATTGTGATGCCCCCTGCTTTGGTTTTCTTTTTCAAGATTGCTTTGGCTATTCAGATCTTTTCTGGTTTCATGCACATTTTAGGATTGTTTGTTCTAGCTCTGTGAAGAATGCTGGTATTATTATTATTATTTTTTATTTTTTATTTCTAGGGGAGAGAGAGAGACAGCGTGAGCAGGGGAGGGTCAGAGAGAGAGGGAGTCACAGACTGAAACAGGCTCCAGGCTCTGAGCTGGCAGCCAGCACAGAGCCTGACGTGGGGCTCGAACCCACAAACCGCGAGATCATGGCCTAAGCGAAAGTCGGACGCTTAACCGACTAAGCCACCCAGGCGCCCCAATGCTGGTATTATTTTGATAGGGATTGCATTGAATATGTAGATTGCTTGAGTAATATTGACATTTTAACAAAACTTGTTTTTCCTACCCAGAAGCATGGAATATTTTTCCTTTTTTTTTTTGCTGTCTTCTTCAATTTCTTTCATAAGTTTTCTATAGTTTTTAGTGTATAGATTTTTCATCTCTTTGGTTAGATTTAATCTTAGGTATTTTATAGGTTTTGGTGCAATTGTAAATGGGATAGATTCTTTTATTTCTCTTTCTGTTGCTTCATTATTGGTATAGAAATGCCACCAATTTATGTCCTTTAATTTTATATCCTACAACTGTGCTGAATTCATGGATCAGGTCTAGCAGTTTTTTGGCCACCATCCCCTCACTTTTAATCTGAAGGTTTAAAATCTGAAGGTCTTTAATCTGAAGGTGTCCTCAGGTCTAAAATGGGTCTCTTGTAGACAGCTAATAGATGAGTTCTGTTTTTTATCCTTTCTGATACTTTATGTCTTTTGATTGGAGCATTTAGTCCATTTACATTCAATGTTATTTTTGAAAAATATGAGTTTAGAGTCATTGTGTTCTCTGTAGATTTCATGCTTGTAGTGAAAGGTGTCTCTGGTCCTTTGTGGTCCTTACATTTCACTCACAGAGTCTACCTTAGTATCTCTTGTAGTGCTGGTTTAGTGGTGATGAATTCCCTCAATTTTTATTTTGGAAAACCTTTATCTCTCCTTCTATTCTGAATGACAACTTTGCTGGATTAAGGATTCTTGGCTGCATATTTTCCCTCTTCATCACATTGAAAATTTCCTGCCACTCCTTTCTGGCCTGCCAAGTTTCAGTAGATAGGTCCTCTACTGGCCTTATGTGTCTACCCTTTAGGCTAAGTCTTGTATATCCTTAGCTGCTTTCAGAATTCCCTATCTTTGCATTTTGCCAGTTTCACTATGATATGTCATGCAGAAGATCAGTTTAAGTTACCTCTGAAGTGAGTTCTCTGTGCCTCCTGAATTTCAATGTCTGCTTCCATCCCCAGATTGGGGAAGTTCTCTGCTTTATTTGTTCACTTACACCTTTGGCCCCTTTCTCTCTCTTCTTCTTCTTATGGAACTCCTGTCATATGGATATTGTTCCATTTCATTGAATCACTTAGTTCTCTAAATTTCCCCTCATGGTTCAGAATTTTTTATCTCTCTGTTTCTCAGTTTCTTCTTTTTCCATAATTTTATCTTATATTTCATCTATTCTCCCCTCTACCTCTTCAATTCTCACTGTCTAGTTTATTTTGCATCTCATTTACAGCATTTTAAAAATTCATCATGACTATTTTTTAAGTTCTTTGATCTCTGCAGCAATAGGTTCTCTGCTGTCCTCTATGCTTTCTTCAGGCCCAGCAATTAATCTTATGACTATTATTCCAAATTCTTGTTCAGTTATATTGTTCATATCTGTTTTGATCAATTATTTAACTGTCACTTCTTCCTGGAATATCTTTTGAGGAGAATTCTTCCATTTCATCATTTTGGCTAGTTTTCTGGTCCTTATGTGTTTTGAAAGTTTGTTATGTTCCCTGCTCCTGTGAGCACTACTTTATTAAAGCAGGGTCATACACTGTTCAGGGCCTGGACCTTCTAAAGGTGGTTTTTGGAGAGTGTTACTTGCTCTCTGTTGTTATGAGTTTGGCTGCTTTATCTCCCTACTGGTAGTGATGTTTTGGACCCTCCACTAGGGTGCTTTGATTTGTTTATTGTAGCCCTGGAAAGGAAACAAATAGACAAACAAACAAAAAACAAACAGAAAGCAAAAACACACAGCACACACACACACACACACACACACACAAACAGAAACACCAGCTACAACTAAACAACAGGTTGGAGGTGGTACTGATGGAAGAGGCTTTATCCCATACGGAGCAAGAAACAACAGGGGTTGGGAAAAAGAAAAAATAAAAATTGACCAGGCAGAGAAACAATAGGCTTAATCCAGAGAGAGAGAAACAAAAATAAAGAGGGGGGAGGGGAAAAAGAAGATAAAATAAAATTGATCAAAGAAACTATATTGCTTAATCCAGAGAGAGAGTAAGAAAAATAAAGAAGGAGGTGGAGAAAAAGAAGTGAAGATAAAATTGCCCAGACTTAGAAAGTATATGGTTTAATCCAGAAAGAGAAAGGAAAATAAGGAAGGAGATGTAGAACATGTATAAAGAGAATAGATTAAATATATCAGCTTAAAAATAACCCAACAACCAGAGTAACCAGACTAGAGGAGGGAAGAGATGATAAGAAGAAAAGGAAGGAAGAATATATCTATATAATAAGATTTGTCCAACAATTAAACCAGCTAATGCAACAGTGCTGGTCTGGAGGAGAGGATGTCTGGTTCATCAGCATCAATACCACTCCAGTATATATGCAGTTACCAGGTGCACAGGGGGATGGTTTGGTGTAGGCAGATCCACCTCTACTATGGGCCCACTGTCTGTTCCCTGAAGTGCCCCACCTATGGCCCACCAGGTTGTCCTTGTGGGTCCCTGGAAGCAGCTCTGTCTCTTTTCCCCCCAGACTCTTGGGGTTCTAAGTCCTTTGGCCTCAACATGGCTTTGTTTGAGAAAGAAGGATACTTTGGATCCCCCTACTTCTCCACCGTGTCAGCCCCTCCCTCCAATCTCTCCTTTCTAAGGAGCTGTGGCTTTGACCCAATCATATCCTCTGTGGGAGGGTCTCACTGAGCAACAGCCAGGTGCTGGCAGGTTCCCAGGAATGTTTGTGAGACTGCGCTGCTGCCAGTCCCCAGAGACTGCAGCTGGGTGCCACTCTGCCCCAGAAAAATTTCACATGATCTTGTAGCAGCAGCCTTTCAGGGTTTATGGAAAATCACAACACACATCTAATGCCAGGCTTCCTCCTTAATGTCTTTGTTCCACCAAAGACAAATGTGGTTGTTCCTCAGGGTCTGCTAGGACCTTTGCCTCTGGAGTGGCTGCACTGCCTCTACCAAATGTCCTCCCTTCAGGGGAGCCACCACTCTCTATGCAGCCTGTGGACCCTTGGACCTCACTCTCAGCTCTTGGGGATTCACCCTACCAAAGCACTGCCAGGTATTGAGCTGCAGAGCCTCAGACTCTGCATTTCCCATGTTTATAAAGTCTTGATGGAATTCAAACCCTTTCCTTTCACCTTTCTCCCTTTTGTTTTTTGCTCAGTCCTTTTGCTCAGTAGCTGTTTCCACTTTTCCACCTTCTCTTCCGCTGTTTAAGGGGGGAGGTGCTTCTCCCAGTCTCCTCCCATCTCTGCCCTCTTTCCGCAGGCATAAACACCTCCTTGCCCTCTGCAGCTTCTCTCTCCCCTGGTTCACCTCTCCGTGCCACATACCTGCCAAATTCTGTGGTTCACGTTGTGCATATTGTTGTGTTAATCCTCCAATCAGTTTTCTAGGTATGTAAGATGGTTTAGTGTTGATCTGGCTGCATTTCAGTGACAAAAGATGCAAAAAATCCTTCCATATTGTTCCATCATCTTGACTCCCTCTCAAATCCTTATCATTTCTTGTGTCACCAGGGCCTCTCAGTTGGCTCCTGAGTGTTTCTGAGTAGGTCCTCAGTGGCCACGAATGATACACTTATCTGTGTTCTCTGTTTCTACAGGGCTTAGATTCTGACACCCAGAACATACTCATCAGTGTTCAGGGTTGTTCAAGGAGGTACTGGGTCCAGCACTCAGAATAAACTATGTTTATCCCATTAGGAATTTTCACACCCTATTTTGATGTGGGGTTTCTCATCCAACTTTCTATTCTTCTTAACCTTAAAAAAGTTTTATGTTCCATGCCTTATCTAGCAGCTCCTATATAAGAGGACTGTCTCAAAGCAAAGGTTTCCTGGAACTTTCCTTTTGGTACCACAAAGATTCAGCTTATGCTTGGTTCCTAGGTAGGGAACTCAGAAGACTTTGTGCACATGTAGTCTCTCTACTTACCCCTATCCCTTTCCTCTCTAATTGCCGGCCTCTATTCTCTTTCCTCCTAACTTCTTTCTTTGTCTTTCACTTCTCTGCCCCTCAACTTCTCTTATCACAATGCCAGTCACTGACATAGGGATGTCAAAAGTCCAACGAAGTGACTTTGAATAGGGAGATCTAAGAAAGGTGTAGGAGAGGCTTCCATCCTCTTCAAACTGCCACATATCCCCCACTCTGCATAGACAAGTGAGACTCTAGGCTTTATTCCCCCATCTCTGGAACATCAGGATGGTCCTGGGAATGTGGTTCTTTTTATGCTCAGTGCATCAGGCATGTCTGATAGACTCTGATGGACAA
Source organism: Proteles cristata cristata (assembly GCA_017311185.1). NCBI lineage: Eukaryota > Metazoa > Chordata > Mammalia > Carnivora > Hyaenidae > Proteles > Proteles cristata. The sequence continues at coordinate 1,924,824 of JAESUZ010004792.1, forward strand.
GAGGAAGAAAGACGACCTCTGATGCTAGAGCAGTGATGACAGTGATGACATTGAACCCTTCTGTCTGTTCCAACAATAGGGGTGAGGACAGGAAAGAGAAGCTTAGGAAGTCTGGTGTCTTGCTGCGTTGCTTTATTTTCTCCAGGCTATTTATACATAGTGTATGGTTCTGTTAGAAATTTGTTTGAATTTTGGGGAAACTTGTATTTTAGGGAAAACAGGAGGCAAGAGCCAGTGACATCTTTTAGTTTGGATCCTTGGTATTTATGGTAATCCCCCTTGACTTACTCTGCCTCACTCTGACAATCTCATCAAACAAAACTCATAATTTGAGTACCATCTAACTAAAATGGTCTAACATTATGCTAGGATCTTCTTGGTTTACTAAATTCCCAAAACCATTTTACTTCTCACAGCTCCCTAATTATGTACCCTCTAAGTTATGCTGGACACCTAGAAGAGATAGCAGCTGTGTTCCAGCTGCAGACATACCAGACATATTATGATATCAAAGCAATGTAGCTCAGAACAGAGGCTGAGTGAAACTTGCAGGCCTTGAAAATTAAAGCAACTACATAGAGGGGTAAACACCTTGAGGAGGAGTGGACAGGAAAGACTTTCCAGGAGGTAGTGTCAGGAGAAGGTCCTGAAAGATAGGCAGGTGGCAGAGGAGGAGCTTCCAAAGCAGGGGACAGTGGGTGCTGGGAGCCCATGTCATTAAAATCATATGACCATAGAACAGAAGGGACTTGGGATCCCCTGGGTCCACTTGATAATCTGTATGATGATGGAACCAAGGCTGGAACTAGGGAAGGGCCTTTCTTAAAGACACATGATGGAGAGGCCAGGTCTCCTGAAGTTATTTAAAATTGCTCAGAGGTGCTGTCTGGAGGCAGAGTCTGCCATTGGTTGATGTTTTTCTATGCCTTGGCGGCCTATCCATCAGCCTCACAGGTGCCCTCTCTACGTCAAGCTTTGTGTAGGATGCATTTTCCTATGTATCTTTTCCTTAAGCCCCAACTAGCCTAGGTAACTTCTTATACCAAAGACTGGCCATGCCCATGTCAGTGCTCAAGGATTCTAAATCTGCACCCTCCAACTCACATTTCACAGATGCAGAAATAGACCATGGTGGTGCAGGTAGCAGGACTTTACCATTAATCTAAGTCACTTTTCTGAGTCTCCCAGGACACTTTCAGCTGTCTCATAAGGAGACAGGCAGGATATACCCCCAACTCCAGAGGGGGCACAGACATTGGTGAAAGGAACAGAGAAACTCCATCCCACTTTCAGATAATCATGTGCACTCTCCTCTCACTTCTCATCCCTCTCCCCTGTGAATCAGCTCAAGGGGAAGTGTTCTCTTAGCACTGCCAACTCACACCTAAAAGAGTTCTGGACTTTCTGCTAATGCTGCAGCCTGCAGGAATGTCTGTACTTTATACTGCAGGCAGGGATAGTGAGGAAGTAGGGGATACCTGGGGGACTTTGAGACAGGAACAGAGGATTCAGGCCTGGGTACATGTGTGAAATGGGAGAAGGGCCCAATTTTGATCTTCCCCATTTTATGAAAAAGGCTTGAACCACTTGAGAATCTGGTGGACAGGAAATAACCAAACTCACTTTCAAGGCAGTACTGATATTTTCTGTCCATATCAACCACTGGGCTAGCTGTTTTTGCCTTTGAGAGTTTCAACCTGGGGAAAGGCCTCCTGTCTTGAACAGAATTTAAAGGGCAACATGTTTGGGCCTAAAGGCTACAGTGCTAAGGGAAATAAGTCAAATAGAAAAGACACAGACCATATGATTTCACTTATATGTGGAATCTAAACAACAAAATGAATGAACAAACATAATTAGAGACAAATTTGAGGCACCTGGGTAGCTCTATCAGTTAAGTGTCCAACTTGATTTTGGCTGAGGTCATGATCTCACGGTTCATGAGATCAAGCCCCCCATGTTGGGCTCTGCGTGGACAGCATCAAGCCTAGTTGGAATTCTATCTCTCCCTCTCTCTCTGCCTCTCTTCTTCTCTCTTTCTAAATAAAATAAACTTTAAAAAATCAGATACAACTCATAAATGCAGAGAATAAACTGGTGGTTACTGGAAGGGAGGGGATAAGGGTATGGGTGAAGTAGGTAAAAAGGATTAAGAGAAGCAAACTTCCACTTATAAAATAAATAAGTCATAGAGATAAAAAGTAGCCTATAGGGAATATAGACAATAATATTGTAATCACATTGTATGGGAACAGATGGAAGCTACACTTAACCTGGTGAGCATTGAGTAACATACAGAATTGTCAAAGCAATATGTTTGCACCTGAAACTAATATAACATTGTATGTCAACTATACTTCAACAATAAAAATGTAAAATATTTAAAGAAATTAAAAATAAAACAACATTCATCCTGCCATTTGTGACAACATGAGAGTGGAGGGCATTATGCTAAGTGAGATAAGGTGAAAAGAGAAAGACAAATACTGTATGACATCACTGATATGTGGAGTCTGAAAAAAAAGAAAAGAAAAGCTGATCTTACAGAAATAGAGTGCAATGCCAGGTGCCAGGTACTAAGAGATGGGAGAAGTGGGGAGATGAGGTCAAAAGGTACAAACCTTCAATAACAAGGTGAGTAATTTCTGAGGAAGTAATGTCAGAATGATGACTATAGTTAATAATAGTATATTGCATACTTGAAATTGGCAAAGAGAGAAAAATTTGAGTGTTCTCATCACATAAACAAAGAATTGACCATGTGAGGTGATGGGCATGTTAGTTTACTTGATTGAGGTAATAAGTTCACATGTCTATATATGTCAGCTCATCATGTTGTGCACTTTAAATGTATGTAATTTTATGTCAGAAAATGAAGGAGAGATTCAGAAATAACAATTCCTAGAACTGCAAAACTGGGTGAAGTGTTCATAATTCATCTGAAAGATGACTAAGGATAAGAGAGAATAAGAGTGTGTGTGAGTGCATGTGTATTTGAGATTGTGTGTATATATGTGTGAATTCATACTGTGTATGTGTAAAATCATGTGTATATGAGCACATGTGAATGCATGTTAGTATGTGTGAGCACATGTGTATGCGAGACAGTGTGTGCATATGTGTGAATTCATACATATGTATGTGTGCATGTGAAATCATGTGTATATGAACCTGTGTGAGTGTGTGTATGTTAGTATGTGTGTGTGCAGGTGAGAGTGTGTGTGTGTGTTGCAGGAGAGGGGCAGAAGGAGGCCAGCCACTCATGTCAGAAACTTGTGTATGTTAAGGTCTACTCTACGCACTAGTGAGCCTGAGTATGGCAGCATCTTTGCCATAATCAGATATTGGCCTCACCGTCTACCTTGCACATGGGTTCTGCATGTTATTTTTGAAGACTCTGAAGGTCAAAGAGGAGATGGTAGGGCTTAGAAGTAAGAAGAGACAGGTGTCTAGTTCAGGTCAATTGTTCAATAAATGGATTGTAAAAGTTTGTAAGGGTGTGTGTCTGTCTGTCTGTCTACGTGAAAGTGTTTATGAGAGTTTGTGGGAGGGTCAGTGGGATGATGTGTGGGAGGATGTGTGAGAGGGTATATATATATGAGGGTCTGGGAGGGTGTGTGGGAGGGTATGCATGAGGGTTTGTGGGTAGGCTGCTGAAAGTTTTATGGTAGAATGTGTGGTAGGTTCTAAGAGAATATGTGGGAGGGTCAGTGAGGGTGTGTGGGAGGGTCTGTGGGAAGGTGGAAGAATACAGGGCAGACTCAAGCCAGCCTCTGGGCTCTGGAGAACCACAGGTCAAGAGGAGTAAACGGTTACAGTCATGCCCTTCAGGACAAAGTTACAGTTTTAATGTGGGGGGGAGGCCAGTACACCATGGGGGAGGTGATACTGACTTGGGTACTGGGCTGGAAAATAGGTCTTGCCAATAACTGGTATTCAGTTTTTTAAAGCCATTATATTAGTTAGCTTGTAATGCAATCACACCACTGCTTAATTTGCAATTCCTTAATGACAAATGATGTTAAGCACCTTTTTGTATACTTTGTGCTATGTGTACATTTTCTTTGATGACAAACATGTCAGGCAGGTACAGAAGTTGAAAGCCCAGTAAAGTCCATGCTGTTTTGGGCGAGAAGTAAGACCTTCAGTAGAGATGAGGGTGTTGAGTGGTTGCAGATGAATCTAAAACTATTTGTTGTATCCAGATTGTGAAGAGGTTTAAAGCCCTGTTTAGGATTTTCAATTTTAGTTCTTGGGAAATGAGCAGTCCTCAGAGGTGGCCAAACTGTGGAACATCAGCAATTGTAATGTAGCCCTTCTTCTAGGTGACTGAAGGCTCAACCACAAAGGGAAGTGATCACAGCTGATGGTCTGAGAGCAAGGGGGTGTCATAGGTACAAGCGTCCCTATTTTGGTTGGTATCATTTCAGGGAGCAGAATGAAATTCCAGGAGCAGTGAGCAGTTGGGCCATGGGCCAGAACCCTCTGCCCTGGGCAACTCCTAGATGGGTATTAAGAAAGGCCTCTGCGGGGAAGGACAAATATCTTATGTTTGCATGTATAGGAGGATTAGGAGGAACTTGACGGAGGAACAAGGGGGAGAAGGGGGCAAATGGTGGGGGAAAGGGAGAGAGGCAAACCATGAGAGACTCTTGAATGCTGACAAAAACTGAGGACTGATGGATGTGGGGGGGAGGGGGGATGGGCATGGAGGAGGACACTTGTGGGGATGAGCACTGGGTGTTATGTGGAAACTAATTTGACAATAAACTATTTGTAAAAAAAATAAAAAATAAAAAAATAAAGAGTAATATTACAAATAAATAAAAAAAAAAACCGAAAGGCCTCTGTGGCCTCATCTTTGGGGAGAAGGCCCACCAGCATGACAGCCAGGAAGGTGAGAGTTTTACCTGCAGTGCCCACGTTCAGGATAAATTCCCTCCAGTGACTGTATTTTATTTCAGAGCCATTAAGATAATATTGCTATTCTTTCCATGTCAGTGATATTGCTGCCTTATTTGCATTGTTCTGTGAGTGTCTTTGCTCAAGTTGAGAAATGTCTGGGTCTGTAAATGGTGTTTTGTAAGGAACAGGCACAAAGCCATCTGCCAAGGTCAGGCTATCGATATCCTGTTCCCTCTTCCCCCTTTATGGAGGACTTTCCTCCAAGCAGAGCACATTCTTGGGAGGCAGATGTGCCCTCCCTCATCCCAGACACACCTGGACTGACATCCACATTCACCTCTATGTGAGGAAGGGGCTTTTATGTGTGACATACCATCAGACAAAATAAAGACTTCAGCCCAGTACTGAGTACTGGGATCTCAAAGGGACCTGCAAAAGGCAGTATGACACAAAGACATCCCAATTTTGGAGTCAGGTACAGAGAGAACTGGGTTCAAATCCTGACTCTGTCACTTTCTGTATGACACTGTACACAACAATATAATGTCTCTGATCCTCAATTTCCTCATTTGAATATAAAGTCAACAATCCCAACAGCATTGTGGGGGGCCTAAAGTGACATATGGAGGTGACAGTAGTTTACAAATTACAAAGTGCAGTGCAAATGTCAATCAAGAATCAATATAGTTTAGCATCCACCCACAGCTACTGATTATACCTGTGCTCTTTGGTGAGTTGTTCTGTATTTCCATCACCACATGTACAATGCTGCCTACATTCCACCCCAGGGAAAGGCTTGATCTCTCTTGCCCCCAACCCCAAGGACTGCAGTTAGCAAATAGTCTTCCCTCAGTCTTCCTCTGACCTGCAGAGAGCTCCTTTACCTTAGACACAGCTTTGCTTAGGGTTCTCATGGAAAGCCTAAATCATGCAGAATATGAAGCCTGCCCATCTCAGCCATATTAGGAAAGCTCTAGAGGGCAATGCTCACCCCTGTACTCCCTAATGTGTTGGCAAAGCTTTGTCAGGGCATCATTTGCAGCCAGAATTCTTCCTTTACACAGTCCATCTCTCCCACTGTCACAGGTACTGGTCCCTAATAAACATCTTGCACTCTAAACTAGGTCTCAGTGTCTGCTTCCAGATTATAAGCAAATAAACATAAGATACCAATGCAGAAGTGTATTGTGATAGTGAGGTGAGTTAATAAATCCCGATAATTTTGTGCAGGGTCTGGTACATAGTTCTATTATTATTATTATTATTATTATTATTAATTATTATATTGCTACTGATTTTATCATCTGAGTCTTGAGTAGAGTGGTTCTCACTATTATCTATCTCCAGTCCCTGCAGCAATTACAGGTGTGGCATTCCATGTCTGTTCTTCCCAGTGTATCACTAGAACCATCAGATGTTGCTGTTGGAACTGGCAGGACTGTAGATGCTTCCTCACTGTGTGCAGCTACTATGCACTGAGCCTTTCCAGGCCTTTGAGACCGTCTCTAACCCTCACAATTACCCCACAAGTCAAGGTAAGTGATGTTAGCCCCTCTTTAAAAATGAGGAGCCTGAGGGGCACCTGGGTGGCTTAGTCGGTTAAGCGTCCGACTTTCACTTGGGTCATGATCTCGCGGTTCGTGGGTTCGAGCCCCGCATCGGGCTCTGTGCTGACTGCCAGCTCAGAGCCTGGAGCCTGTTTCAGTCTGTGACTCCTCTCTCTCTGACCCTCCCCTGCTCACGCTGCTCTCTCTCTCTCTCTCCTAGAAATTAAAAAAAAAAAAAAAATGAGGAGCCTGAAACACAGGGAGGTTAATGACTTGGCCATTTCTGAATTCTTGTAGGTGACAGAGCTGGGACTCCAAAGTCTCCACCACATGCTATGCAACCTTATCATGTGTAGACATGATTGTTGAATCCCAGGGGATGGAGTAGGTTAGCCAGTGACTAGAAGCCAGACTTTCTGACTCCCACTGGTTCAGCTTTACACTGTTCAATGCTGCTTTTTCATGCTGTGTTATCTAAATGGCTAAATGAAAGAACATGCACAGTCAATAACCAATTTCTCTTTTCACTGAAGTCCCTACCTTGCTCTTCTGTGGTTTTCTTGGTGTGTGTTTATAATGCATCATCATCACCTCTCAAATGCCCTTGGTTGTTTGGAGGGAAGCTAATCAATATGTTGCTCAGCCCAGAGGTGTTGATGACAGAGTTGAGAGGTGAAGGCAGGAGGAGGCCAAGGCTGTGTCCGTCTGCAGAGGTGGCTGCCCCACCCCCCACCCCCGCCCCCTCCTCCCCTCAAGGCCGAGAGGCCTCTCCAAAGTCTCAAACCTTCGGGCTGTAGGGGAAGTCATCAGAAATATCAGGAAAGTGAGATGCTGGTGATTTCACACTTGGGTTCCTGGTATCTCAGAGTAAGAATCTCAGTCACAGCAAGATTGGTAGCCTTGCCCTTCTCTGGGTTCTGTTTTGAAGGGGAATACTGAGCACACTGGGGACTTGCTTTGGAAAATTTTTTTGTTTTGGTCCAGGTAAGATTAATCATTAATCTAACTTTGGCTTCCATCAATTTGCCTTATCTGGATTTTTAATATAAAAAGAATAATACAATGTGGTTTCTATGTCTGCTTCTTTCATTTAGTGCTATACTTTTGAGGTTGAACTGTGTCGTGGCAGGTATTGGTAATTTGATATTTTATTGCCAAATAGCATTCTTAGGGGCACTTGAATATTTTATTTTCTATTTTTCAAAGAAATTTTTATTTTTTGAATAGCTTTAGATTCATATTAAAGTTGAAAAGATATTACAGAGATTTTCCAAATACCACACACTTTGTTTCTCCTTCTATTGACAGATTACATTAGTATGATATATTTGTTACAACTAATAAACCCATAATGATATAATAATGTTATTATATAAATCTCACACTTAAGGAGTAGGGAGTTATGTTATCTTTGAGGACAGAATATCTGCATAAAATATTTAGTGTTCTTCTGCATGGGATACTTGTCTCCTCCCTACTTATTTATTTATTTTAAAATTTGCATATATTAAAGTGCTATAAAAGTTCTGTGGGCTTTAACAAAAGCATGGTATTATGGACCTACCATTTTAGTATTGAACAGACAATTTCACTGCCCCCAAATGTTCCCGGTGCTTCACCTATTCATGGACCCATATGCATTTATTTTCTATTTTGGATTATAATTCAATACTCTCTAGTTTATTTTGTTGAATTATTTTTTCTGTTGGCTATGGTATCCATTTCACATACCCCGTGTGTGTGTGTGCATGTGTGTGCATGCATGTGCATATGTGTGTTTAATATCAATCATTTCTCTGAGGAGACCTGGCTCCTTTTATTGGAGAATGGTATTAAAAACCAAAAGTTGGTTGCTAAGTGTGCTTGTTACTACTGGGATGTTATTCTTCTATGCCCCCTCAACAATCAGGACAATAAACTTATGTATACATATTAACCCATGCACACACACATTCATTAAGCTAAATATTAACTAAATATATATTTTATGTTAAATATATTAAGCTAAATATATATATATTTATTAAGCTAAAAATATCTTCATACTGATGTCTCTAACTCTAATCCAGTACCAAACCTATATCATCTTAGCCTTCTCCTCATGCCTGTCTGTAACCTCTCACTATCATTGAGAAACCTGGCTTTCATCATCCACCCTCCATTCACTTAATTGTTCAGTTTCAGTATGCATATATATGGTGGTTTCTCTCACCATATGTGTTATAGGGTGTTAACTCATACCCTCATGGAAAACAACTTTACCAGCCAGTGTATAGTACTTACATACTTTAGTTTCATAGACCTTATCGATTTCAAAAGTTGGCACTTCTGATCTCCCAACCTGCTTCTTTTAGGTTATTTCAAACATTTGTAATATGGCTAGATTTTATGGGGCGCCTGGGTTGCTCAGTTGATTGAGAGTCCAACTTCGGCTCAGGTCATGATCTCACTGTTGGTGGGTTTGGGCCCCGTGTTGGGCCCCTGGAGCCTGTTTTGGATTCTGTGTCTCCCTCTCTCTCTGATCCTCCCCTGATTATGCTGTCTATCTCTCTTTAAGAAATAAATAAAACATTAAAAAATATATGGCTATATTCTTTTGCCACAGTCTACAAATCCTACAATTGTCCACCTTCCTTAAATGATCTTTTAAATTTGCATGCATTAAATAAGTACTATAATGTTCTATGGGTTTTGACAAATGTGTAATGTTATGTATCTACCACTTGAGTATCTGAACAATTTCACTGCCCCCCAAGATCTCCAATGCTTTCTGTATTCAACTTGTTCCCTCCCTGAACCCCTGGAAACCACTAATCTGTTCTGTAATTTTAGCTTTTCCAGAACGGCATATAGTTGTCATGTACAGTATGTAGCCTTTTCAGACTGGTTTCTCTCATTTAGCAAGATTCATTTAAAGTTCATCCATGTCTTTGTGTGTCTTAATAGCTCATTCTTATTTATCACTAAATACTATTCCACTGTATGGATGTTCATAGGCTCACAAGCCTCTCGTGAGATTTCTTGGTAAAATAATGAGACTGATATCCATACACAGAGGACAGGGAGAGATCAAAGAAGGGGTCAGTCCACTCCAGGTTGATAGGTGGTAATTTTAATAAGAAGAAATAAAATTATGTACAAGACTTACACTGGCTAAGCAGCAAGATGAATGGATCCCCTCAATTGCTCTTCAAATCTTAAAGGCTTATGAAGAGGCCCTAACTGGACTCAGTCATGTATACCATGCAGATATTTTCAACATCACATCACCATCTCAAGACTATTTCTTTGGAGCAGCCTCTGGGAGTAGGAAAAGCAAGTGGAACCCACATTCCAAGGACTAGGGAGGGGGTGAGCAGTCTTCAAGTGCCTGGGTCCAGCTCATGGGTCAATTTAGTGGTCATATCTTTTTGGTCATATTCCTCAGCAGCCATTCCATATTTTTAAAAATTCATTCACTTATTGAAGGGTATTGTGGTTAATTTCAGTTTTCAACAACTATGAATAAATCTGTAAATATTTGTGTGCAGGTTTTGTGTGGACATAATTTTTCAAATTAGTTAGCCAAATACCTAAGAGATGATTACTGGATCTCATGGTAGGGTTATGTTTAGCTTGAAAGGAAACAAACTGTCTTCCAAAGTGGTTATACCACTTCACATTCTCATCAGCAAATAAAGAGAGTGCCTGTTGCTCTATCCTTGACAGCAATTGGTGTTTCAGATTTTAAAAATTTTTTTATAGTAGTTTGTAGTGCTATCATATTATTGCTTAATTTGCAATTTCATAATGACAAATGATGTTGGGCATCTTTTTAAAATACTTTTGTGATATATGTATGTTTTCTTTGGTGAAGTATCTATGTAGATATTTTGCTTATTTTATTTTATTTTTTTAAATGTTTTATTTATTTCTAGGAGAGAGAGAGAGAGAGAGAGAGAGAGAGAGAGACCGTGCACAGGGGAGGGTTAGAGAGAGAGGGAGTCACAGACTGAAACAGGCTCCAAGCACTGAGCTGGCAGTCAGCACAGAGCCCGACGCGGGGCCCGAATCCACGAACCGCGAGATCATGACCTAAGCGAAAGTCGGACGCTTAACCGACTAAGCCACCCAGGCGCCCCGATATTTTGCTTATTTTAAAATTCTGTTGTTTGTTTTCTTATCCTTGAGTTTTAAGAATGCTTTATATATTTTAATAGAAGCCCTTCATTAAATATGTATTCTGCAAATGTTTCTTTCAATTTGGGACTTGTCTTTTCATTCTCTTAACAGTATCTTTCATGGAGTAAAAGTTTTTAATTTTAACAAGTTCAGCTTACCATTTTTTCCCTTTCATGGATTATATTTTTCTTGTATATAAATTTTTATTACCAAATTAAGATGGTGTAGATTTTCACCTCTATTTTCTTCTAGAAGTTGTATAGCTTTGCATTTTTATATTGATTCCAATAATACATTTAAATTAAATTTGGTGTAAGATGTAAGGTCCGTGTCTAGGTTTATTCTCTTAAATTTGTAAATTTTTGTGATGAAAAATGTAGAACATAAAACTAACCGTTTAACCATTTCTAAGTGTACAGATGTGGTGGCAGTAGAATTGGTGAAGAACAAAGGGAAGGCAGGGATTTTCTTCAAATATTCTGGAAGCACCAAGTGGTAGACTGAGGTCACATCCATGTCCAAATTAGAATGGGCCAGCTCTGCCTTTGTATCTTTCTGCTAATTTGTAAGGGATAATCCTAGGCCAGGGATGTTTGTGGACTGAAATGCCAGAATTTAGTGGGGCAGCTCTTCCAATTCACCCACAGTCATTTTTCTGACAGTGCACAAACCTTCTAAGGGTATCTGGGTCATGCCAGCTAACTAAATGGAATTCTCCACTGGAAACCATCATTTCTTTTTAACCCTCAGGCCATATTCCTAAAGCTGGGCAAGCTCCTTCTTCATTTATGGGGCTTACATCACAGTATTTCCAGTCTGGATTTGTTTGAGTCTCTCTTGTGATAAAAATAAAGTACTTTGTACATGGATCAAGTACTAATTTTCCCAAGAATCAACTCATGTTCTTCTGCATCAAAGGATGGGCATAGTCACTCATGGTATCCCTGACCTTTACAATATGGACTTACCAGTATCTCAATTCTGGTCTATCAAAGACATTTCATTTATGATTATTTGTGCACTGTATTTCCCTGTTCTTTATGACCTTCTGGAACTCAGGATTTATCAGATCACTTTTCAGATGCTTAATATACATTGGTTGAGTGAAACAGAGAAGGAAGAAACACGGTAACTTTTAGACATTGATTAAAGTACTTCTACATGTTTCAAAATAGGCAGGACTGGCGACAGCAAGGGTTTTCAGCAGGGCATGGAGAATAGACGCACTGTAATTTCTGGTATAAGAGACTGGCTCCTGCAGATGAAAAGAAGGGGAAGGGAAGGCTTATATAAAAGATTCATATAAAATGTCTGAAGGTAAGAAAATGTAGGTTTTGCCACAGAAAAGAGGCGAGGCCACTAGAATACTGACTACCTGCTGATAGGATCCTATTCAAAGAAACAAGTGGATCTTCCAGACAAATATTGGGTTAAGAAAGATCTAGGTCCCACATAGCATGACCAATATTAAGATAAAATTCTGGCAATCTTCTCGTTGCTGTGCCTCTTAGGGAAAGGGGAATGGAGATGTGTAAACAAATACTCCAGACATGCACCTTCTTCAGAGTTCTTGGGGGTTGGGGGCTAGAAACTTGCTTGCATTGGTTCAGAGCTCAGAAAAATTAGGAAACCTCTGACTTAAAACACTCAGATGATTTTTTGGCTCCTGAGTGGTGAAGACAGGGAAATGTGGATTCAGGAGTGCTCTGCTTGGGTTTCAGGTTGAGAATAAAAATTCAGATTTTTCTTCCTCTAGTCCTAGCATCTGTTCAAGTCATTCTAGCTTAGCATAATGGGAATAGAAGGGATTCATTATCAGAAAGTTCTGAGTTCAAAATCAGACAGCCTTACTGTGGTGTAGTGGTTTGTAGCATGGTCTCTGAAGTCATACTTAATGGGTTTGCACCCTATATCTACCTGTGCTGTCTTGGGCAAGTTATGTTTCTGCATTTTAGTTTCTTCATTGGTTAAAGGGGGGATTAGAATAATACTTATTCCACAGGGTTGTTGTGACAGGTAAAGAACACTTGTGAAGTGTTCACAAAAGATCTCGGAAAACAGTAATGGCAACAACATCAACAATTATTATTATATGTTATAATATAATGAATATTATAATAATGTATTTATAATATCCAATATGTATAATAAGTATTATTATTATGTGACCGTGGACAATCATTTACTTCCTCTTTATTTCTCTTTATATGTCTCTAGGATGACGATAAACTTACCTTACATGCTGGACACTGTGAAACACCACCCAGATCCCTTTAGTGAGGAACTGCTGCCCAACTATCGGGAGTAGTTTTGGCAATAGCCTTTCTCGGTTAGTCCTTGCAGGGCTCTTGTCAGCTCAGAGAAATGGTTCCTCCCGCGTCACATCCTGTCTCACTGGCCCATGTTCAATAACTGATAGATAGGGGAGTATAAAGTCCTGTTCTTCTTTTCCCTTCTTATTACAGGTATTGACCCAAAGACACTTCCCAATCACTATTCTGCCTTCTAAACTTCAAATCAGAATTAGCTTCTAAAGGAACTCAACATGTGACATCTAACTTCACAGAACTATTGCCAGGATTAAGAGTAACAAAATACAGAGTGTTTAACACTATCGCTTAACAATGTGTTTCCTTACCCCTCTTCCCTCACAACATCGTAAGCTAAACATTTTTTGTGACTCCTCAATGTACTCTATGCCTTCTATCTGAAACATGGCTGTCATTACTAACCAATTTAAAATAAAATATCTCTTAAGCCAATCTAGTTCCAGTTCAGGGTAGAGTTTGACAGTTAGCTCCAGATGATAATGGACACAAGTTCAGCTGGGTTTAATAAAAATATGCTTAAAATACTGACATTATCTTTTTTTAATGTTTATTTTTAAGAGAGAGAGAGGGGAGAGAGAGAGAGAGAGAGAACTAGTGGGGGAAAGGCAGAAGTGGGGGATATACGATCTGAAGCTTATATGCTGACACCAGAGAGCCGGAAGTGGGGCTCAAATCCACAAATTGTGAGATCATGATCTGAGCCAAGGTCAGATGCTTAACCAACTGAGCTATGCAGGTACCCCATAAAGTATATTTACTACTATCCCAAACACAGGCTGTAGGTTAAGGTAAAGATTATATATCTCTAAGCAATGCCTGTTCCATGCATAACAGATAGAGTCTCTGCTTTTTTACCTTGGTCTCCTCATCCCCCAGATGGAGTATACTAGTTTTTCCATGATTCCAGTTGTCGCCTTTCCACAAAACATGTTTAATGGCATTAGACAAGGCACTAATTTGCATAGAGACTGTCAAGGCCCTTTGTAAAGCAAAGAAATGCACATTGTTAAACAGTTACAATAACATTGACTACAACCATGAAAACAATTTTACAGCAGATTAAACACACTTAGTGAGAGAAGTGCAGTGCAAAAGCAATTTCAACCCTAGAGTTGAGTCAGCAGCTAGAAGAAAGCCCTAGAGACAACGGCCAGACATAACACCCTACCTATCTTTTCTGAGTAAATTTTCTTTGGGTGAGTGGGAACTCTTCTATAGTTTGTATTTCCTGCTTGAGATGAAGAATCAAACTACTAGGAGAGAGAGGAAAGGAGAGATAGCTAAATCTAAAAAGAAATTGGGGAAAAAATAGAAGACAAAATCTGTACAAACTTTGGGAAACTTGGTGTGAGACAAGGAGGAAAAAGGCAGGAATGAGAATAATGGAGAAAATGGCTCTTATACTGCGGTGATATTCAGTCTGAAAATAATGGATTCATGATTAAACAGGAAAATCTTCAGATATTAAAGGAGAAACAAGGAAATTATTAAAATTGCCAATACAGAATTCTCAGTTTTATTCAGATTCCTCTTTTTCTCCAGCCAGGTTTATTTTGCCCACCTCCTTCCTACAGAAGTGAGAAATTTTCTTCTCTACATCGTCTTTACATCTGTCAGGTCTGTCTTTACCCAGTGGCCCTGAACAAGTAGGCCTGATATTTGCTGTCCAGTCCTGAAAATGTCTGTCTAGCTAACACTGATAATCAAGCTCTTTTTTTGTGTAGTTCTTGGGGAAATCTAAGCCAATGAATCTTGCTCTTAATTTCACACTTGGTTTTCTTTGTGGCAAAAATCCAGCAACATTTGTGCACTTATAAATAATAAAAATAAATGACACTGGAAGGAAGCAAGCCCATCAACATCATTTAAAATCTCCTTATTGTATGTTGACAAGTAATCACTGGACCTGGACTAGAGAAATCATTCTTGAAAAAGAGACAAGGGAATTTATTTTTTGGGAATTTATCACCATATCTATCAAATATATAAGCATGATTTTCACTGAGGTGATGATTTTTTCAAGCTAGGAATTGTGAATCCCTTAGGAATCACATAGTCAAAACCTTCTTTATGTCTCCATTTTATTCACCATCTCTCAGAGTATTTTAAATCTTCTGTATTAAATAATCACCCATTCACAGAAAAATATTCTTGAGGTAAAGAAAATCACACTCATCTTAAACCTAAAAACAGGTATAACTGGGAATAAGACAAAATTGTGACATCTAGCTGAAGCAAGATTTTTCTTGATTGAGGTATAATGAAGAAGTAATTAATCAAAGGCCAAAATGATTTATAAGCACTGTTATTAGTGAAATTTGTCCTCCAAAAGAAGACATAATCAAATTATAAATTCTAACATCCTTAACATAACTTCATTTGGAATTAGAGTCAACCAAGTTAAGATGAAATCATTAGGGTGGGCTGTAATCTTGAATGACTTGAGTTCTTATAAAACAGGCATATTTGGACACAAACATGTACAGAAAGAAGGCAATGTTAAAATAACCCAGCACAAACTCCATGTGAATATGGAGTAAACAAGTGATGCACCTACAAGCCAAAGAGCACTCGAGACTACCAGAAGCTATGAGAGGGACATGGAGCAGTCCATTTCCTAGTGCCTTCAGAAGGAGCATGTTTCTGCTTACACCTTAATTTCAGACTTCTAATCTCCAGAACTGTAGGAAATAAACTTGTGCTATATTAATCCATAAAACTTGTAATACTTTGTTACAGAAGTCCTCACAAACTAATATGGGGGCTCTAAGAAGTTGCATGGTTATTTCTACATTTATATGTTATTTAACTTATTATTTTTCATCTAGACTTGGAAAGTTTGCTTCTTGACTGTCTTCCACTTAGCATAAGTTCTAATGCAAATCTTGTATTGGGATTTGTCCAAGAAAGAAAACAGTCCCAATATTTCATTAAGAATAGTAAAAAAGATTCATAGGAGAAGAAGGATGAGAAGGAGGTAGGAAATTGATGGAAGAGGTTGTATTGAGTTGGAGCAAGGGACAGTAGTGAAGGACAATGATGAAGAAGTATAATGTCTTCCATGTGTCAGCCTCTGTTATTCCTTTCCACGTGCTTTCTCCTTTAATGCTTTCATAACCCTATATGTTTGGCAATAATTTATCTATTTCACCAGCTCATGGAGGTGAACAAATTGCAAATTAATAAAATAATCTATGAGTTTAAAGTACATTCACCTGTATAAAACAACAACAACAAAATCCACTTCCCTAAAGTGGTTCAAAACAACTGAGGTTTAATTTTTTCCAAGATATAGAAAAACTCTGGGGGTAAGGATATGTTATCAATAATCAAGCACTTAGATAGTATCAGGACTGATATTCCTGTTTATTATTCCTCTATTAGATTATTCTTCATGCTTGAGGCCTCAGGGTCATAATATGACAACTGTAGCTTCATATCTTACATCTGGAATCAAAGTAGAAAAAAAAGAAGAAATGATAGCATCAGTTTTCACTATTTCACTATTCCTTTTGTTAGAAAAGACAAATCCTCACCAGAAGCCCATAAATGAACATACATTTTACAGATATGAACTGTATCACATAACCACACCCAGTGGTCATCTTGGTAGGAAAATAAATATTGAATTTTCCAGTCTGTACAGTGGAATAGTAGGAGAAAAAAGTGTTGGTGATTTCTTTTTTGGGTTAGCCAAAATATAATATGTGCAGAGTGGCAGGATGAGAAGAAAACTTGAGCCTCCTGTGAATGTCATATTCTTTCTTCCACAGACCCTTCTTACGGTGAGATGCCTAGCCTCTTTTCTACAAGAAAAGATCTACTTTTATTCAAGATCTCTTGAATAAAACTATGCGTTTTATGCTAGGCTGATATACTATCCTGATTTAATTTCTCTGGATAGGAAAAATGTGGTATAAAAGGAACTATGCTATCTCAGGAGACAGTTGACCTGGATACTAGTTCTCAATTTTGTCATAAATTTCCAAATATTTTCCCTCTATGCCTTGGAGTAAAATTGAAACAACTAAGCTTAACATCTTCTACCCCACATAGTTTTGTGATGTACTTGAAAATAATTTGGGAGGTTCCATATGAGGTTTTGATTGGATTGATATTAATAATGTCACAAAGAACTATTACCAATATTTATAAAGTGTTTTATAGTTAAAAATTACTTTCAAAATGCACATTATCTCATTTGAGCCTCACAATAGCCACTATCAAGTGGACAGAATGAAAAATCATCTTACAATAAAAGTGTAAAGGTAACCAAGTTTCTCCCACCCTCAAATTATTACAACAATTCAAGTAGAGATATTCGATTATCCAAAGCTCTTTTCCATGCACATCCTTTTTTATAGCAGCCTATATCTCATACATTATAGTCATAGGAAGTTTCCGAGCCTATTTACAACCTCCCCATTTCTGTGGTTCTCCCTCACCCTGTAGCCACAATTTTTAAGGTAGTAATTGGTTTGGTACTCTCTTCCCTGCTCCTTATCTGACTTTTATCAGCAGATCAAATTCAGGAGAACAGGTCTTTAAACTGACATGATAAAACACATGAGACAAAGTGATCCTCTGCTCCCTCTTGGGAAAGGCAGACTGAGTTAGGGGTTGAGTTTATAAGCATGCCAATGTTTCTCATGAGAGAATTATTATCTTACTTGAATTTTAGTGATAAATATCTGAATCCAGAGTCCCAGCCAAAACTCTTTGGATAAAGGCCATTTTCAAAAAAGAGATGAACCATAAAAAATGGTGGAAGTGGTTAGAGTGCCTCTCAGATGGTGAGCTTCCCAGATCATGGTGGCCAGTTGGGGAGAGTGAAGGTGCCTAGGGAAAGAAAGACAGAAATTCCTCTGGTCAAATTTTCTTAATTTCCTTTCCAACTTTATTGTGCCCAGAATGACATTCATCCTTAGTGAGAAGGTGGAATTTGTAAAACAGGAACTCTGTGATGCATGGCATTACACCCAGAGAATCATTCAGTGGTTTTGGGAAAATGGCCCTATTTTGGTTACTGTCAACATGGCTCTGATATTGAACAATATTTCTTTTTATCTTAGGTCTTTTTAACCACGTTGAGAACCAATCCCAAATATTGCAAATAAACTGCTAAAAACTGATTTCCAAAAAAAACGTTCCTCCCAATAGTTCTTCACTTTAGGAACAAAATCAGCTTGTACTGTATACCCATTGAGAAAGATCATTCTGATAAGGACCTTAATATCTCAGAAGGAGAAATGTTCAGAGAATAACTACGGGGAACTGAGTAATTTAGATGTAAGAATTTGTTTAAGGGACAAAGTCCCTTGCATTTTATCTTAAAAAAAATTTTTTTTTAATGTTTTATTTATTTCTGAGAGAAGACAGACAGACAGCATGAGCAGGGGAGGGTGAGAGAGAGAGGGAGACACAGAATCTGAAGCAGGCTCCAGGCTCTGAGCTAGCTGTCAGCACAGAGCCTGATGCGGGGCTCGAACCCACGAACCGTGACATCATGACCTGAGCCGAAGTCGGACGCTTAACTGACTGAGCCACCCAGGCACTCCTGTATTTTATCTTTTTAAAAAAGTTATTTATTTAAATTCAATTTAGTTGACATACAGTGTAGTATTGATTTCAGGTAATTTTTTTACTTTGAATATTTTGAAAGTAGAAAGGTAAAGTTGAATTTTACTTAAAAGGTTTTAAACATCAAATATGTAGGCAATCTACCTACCTTTATATAAAATAATTATTTCATGATATTTTTTTAAATGTATATTGTCTAGAAACCTAAAAAAGAAAAACAATTTGTTTAAGGCAGCTACAGGAAGATCCTGATGCTACTTAATACCCCCTCCCTTAGATAGTTCTTTTCAGTAAGAAAATAAGGGAAGAGGAAAGAATCTATATCTACAATTATAGCTCTTTGTATTCACTGTCCATATACTTTGTATATCCTAGATCATCTCTATGCTGCTGGCTATGATAAAGAGAAAGTATTCCATGAGGATATTTCCTCATTGGAATCTTGAAGTCAGAGTTGGGAACTGAGAAGGTAATTCTCCCTACAATCTGAACCCTCTCTATTGTTTCTCCAAATCTCTTTCATTGCTTGTATGTTTGCTTCCTCTTCTGAGACTTTCGAAAGCTGGGCTTAATGGTGTCTGAATTCACACACACACACACACACACACACACACACACACACACACACACACGTATACGTGTATAAGGGCAAGGAGAGCTGTTTTTTATCCAAGACCAGTTTTCCCAGGGTCTTCCAGAAGTGCTAAAATTGGGGTTAGGATCTTTGGCCATCAATCATGTTTCACTTTCCAGGTACTTAGAAATGGGGTGAGGGGATCTTCAAACAGTGTTATGTCATGGATTATTTTGCATCATTAAATGTTTTGAAGAAAGTCAGGAACAGAAACATTTTGGATAAATGAGTCAGTCTTCTATGAAATATATTTCACAAATCAATTGAAAACCAACA
Source organism: Proteles cristata cristata (assembly GCA_017311185.1). Lineage (NCBI taxonomy): Eukaryota > Metazoa > Chordata > Mammalia > Carnivora > Hyaenidae > Proteles > Proteles cristata. Next base: position 1,944,257 of record JAESUZ010004792.1, read on the forward strand.
TAGAGTTTCTCTATTCTTAATAAACATATCTACAAGAAATGAAATTCTAAGGAGTAACAAGAAACAGATGATCCCTGATGCTGTAAAGTTTTCACATGGAAAAATATAGTACAGATTCCAGGATCATTAAATATGTACAGAATGTGTCTCAAAAATAGGAAGTGTTGATCCTGAGAGGAGTTGCTTTATTGTAAAACAAGACTTTGGTGTTTGTAGAGTAGGGGAGTTGTCCAACATGCTTATATTGGGGATACTGATACATCTTCTGTTACTATACAATTCATGACAGTGCCTGGATTAGAAACCTAGTTTGAAAATATAAACTTTCACTATGGTCCAAGACTTTCTTTTTCTTATCAGAAGTAAATAATTAACTTTATTTCTGTTTTTCTCTACCATTTTCTTTCCCTTCTCCTTTTTCCTACTTGTTCACTTCCTTTATCTCCCCTCCTTTTGCATCCTCTCAATCTTCCTCCTTTTTCTTGTGCTTTCACTATCTAGCTTCATATCTTTGGCTGTATAACATGGCTAGTGATGGTACTTATATTTTTGTTTCATGCTACAGCTCTGTGATTGAGGCCAATGAGGAAAGCTGCTAGAATTTGAAATATTTCAAGAGTAAGAAAGGGTAAGGTTAGAAATAAAATTCAAGAGGTTGATGCTTTTAAGACCTTCTAGAATTCTCCGGTATGGCAGATTCATTATTTTGTGAGATGATAATCGATTGTGTCTGAAGAGCATGAAAGAGTGATTTAGATCATGCCCATTACCTGTCAGCAAACAGTATCACAGGCAGTACCATAAAATAAAACAGTGTAGCTGTGCCAATGGTAATTCAGGTTGCATCTCTGAATAATTCACCAGACCAACATTTCATCTTGGTCAGAAAAAATTGAACAGCTAACATTAGATAATGTTTCTTATTTAACACCACACTATTTGTTTATTAAGGTCATTAATTTATCCTAACTGCTTAGTTAGATTAACTTTATTGATTATATATACTCATAAATTATTGGAAAAAAAGATGATACAGAATGTTTTCTTTTATAGAATGATTCCCTTCCTAATAAGATACCTATACTCTGAGTTTTATTACCATAGATTAGATTTGATTGTTCCTCAACTTCATATAACTCACACGCATGTACCCTTTCATGTCTGTCTTATTTCACTCAGAATAATGTTTCTGATATTCAACCATGTTATTCAATATTCCAGTAGGCATTTTTTTCCTTTTTTTTTTTCTAAGTAGTACTCCATTTTATATGGATGTTCCAAAGTTTGGTTATTCATTCTTCAACTGATGAATATTTGAGTTGTTTTCAGCTTTCAAATGTTATAAATAAGGCTGAGATAAGTATTCTTGTCCATCTTTTAAATTTTGGGGGGGTAAATAACTACATGTGAAATTGGTAAGATATGTACTTTATTTTTTTAAAAATCTGTTGGTGTACCTGGGTGGCTCAATCATATGAGTGTCTGACTCAGGTGATGATCTCAAGGTTTGGGAGTTTGAGCCTTACCATGTGCTCACTCCTGTCAGCACAGAGCCCACTTTGGATCCTCTGTTCCCTTTTATCTTCCCCTCATCCGCTCATGTACTCTTTCTCTCTCTCAAAAATGAACAAACGTTTAAAAAATCTGTCAAAGAATTTTCCAAAGTAAATATTTCATTTAAATTCCTCAGCTATGTATGAAAGTTCTAATGCTCATGCTCTGTCTCTCTTTCAAAAATAAATAAACATTAAAAAAATTTTTTTAAGTTGCTAAACCATAAGTGAGGGAGACCCACTTACCAATCCTAAAGTAGCTGCTAGAAAGTCAGCTGAACTGACTTTCTCTGGGATGGAAGTACCGGTAGACACCATTTTTGCAATCCTATTTTAACTAGCTGATGCTGCAGATACCAGGTACCAGTTTTGGTGCCTCCTGTCTAGCTTGCTATTACTCCCTGTAGTAGCTGTGCAACCACTGGACAGTGAAGCTTACTATGCCCCAAACTTCCTGTGCAGCAACCATGTCACAACCATGCTTAAAGAATACCCAGAGCCCCACCCACCACATGTAGCAGCTAAGCCACAACTGCGCAAGATGGGCACACTGTGCCCCACCTTCCCATATAGGGACTATGCCACAGCAAGTCCAGTCTAGTGTAATGTGTCCCACCCATCCTGGACTGCAGACATAGTTTCATCACAGCCAGTATGTGCATGTTGTCCATAGGAATGAAGTCTCTTGTGTACTTGCCTGTGGATACCAAGGGAGATTTTGCCTCTGGACCCCACAGATCATCTCCTATACAAAAACACTCCTTCAAGACTCGAAAAGGAAGCTGTTTTGCCTAATAAATGTAGACAAATACAGAGGGTCTGGCAAAATGAGGTGACAGAGGAATAGGTGCCAAACTAAAGAACAAAGCAAATTAAATAGACCTTAAGAAAATAAAGATAAACAACTACCTGATAAAGAGTTCAATGCAATGGTCATAAAGATGGTCCCTGAACTCAAGAGAAGCATTGATGAAGTAGAACCACGGATTAGCAAGCTAGAATACAAAGCAATGGTATTTGCCTTTCTCTGACTTACTTAGTTCATGGAGGGCATTTGTGATGAGCCTAGGTGTTGTAGATAAGTGATGAATCACTAAATTCTATACCTGAAACTAATATTACACTCTATGTTAACTAACTGGAATTTAAGGCGGTGGATGGTAATGAGACTATTGCAGGTGATCACTTTGTACTGTATACAGATGTCAAATTATGTTGTACATCTGAAACTTATATAATAAAAATAAACAAATGTCAAACTATTAAATTAAAAAAAGATTGATGAATTTCTATCCCCCTTCTCCCCCCAAAAGACAAAACAGATAAATTACTAACATCAGAAATGAAAAAGGGACATTACTACCGAAGTCATGGACATTGAAAGGATAATGAAGGATTATTATGAACAATTTTTTGACCACAAGTTTGATAAACTTCCCTGAGAAACACAATCTATCAGAACTCACAAAAGAAACTAGATAATCTGAATAGGCCTATATCTATAAAAATTAAATCAATAATCAATAATTTTCCAAAATAGAAAGCACCAGACCCAGATGCAGTCACTGGTAAATTTTCCCAAATATTTAAAGAACAAAATATTCTAATTTTGTAAAATCTAATCCAGAAAATATAAGCAGAGGAAATGCCTCCTAAATCATTTTATTAGACCACTATTCCTAATACAAAGCCATTAAAAGGAAGGAAAGTTACAGTCTAATACTTCTCATGTATATAATGCAAAATATATTCAACAGTGTATTAACAAAATGAATCCAACAGTGTGTTAAAAAATTATACTCCATGACCAAATAGGATTTATCCAAGGTATGTGAACCTGTTTCAATATTCAAAAGTCAATTAATGTAACCTAACCCATCACTCCAACTGTCTAAAGAAGAAAGATCATGTAATCATATCAATCTATGCAAGAAATCGTTTGATAAATTCAACACCCATTCATGATTTTTAAAAAACACTGAAAAACATAAGAATGGAAGGGAAATTAATAAAAGAACATTCTGCAAAAATTTACAGATGACATTATACTAAATGGTGAGAACGGCTTTATGCCTAACATCAGAAACAAGGCAAGTATGTCCCCTCTGGTCACTTACAGTATGTCCTACTTAATACAATAAGAAAAGAAAATAATATAAAAGATATTCATATTTGGAAAGAAAAAATAAAACTGTATTCACAGATAACATGGTCAAAATATATAGAAAATCCCAAGGAATTGATAAACATGAACACAAAAACAAATTCCTGGAACTCAGTAATTCTAGCAAGGTCGAGGATGCAAGTTTAATATACAAAAGTCTTTCTTCTATGACAGAAATGACCTTGGGGTTGGCAATGAGTTTTTAGATAAAAGCACAGTTGATGAAAGAAAAAAAATGAATTGGATTTCATTAAAATTAAAAACTTCTGCTCTGTGATAGACACTATAAACACCATGAAAAAATAAGCCACAGATTGTGAAAAAAAATCTTTGAAAAGTACATATCTAATAAAATACTTATATTCAAAAAACATAAAGAACTCTTTAAACTTAATAACTAGAAAACCAAAATTTAAAAATGGGAAAAATTTGAACCAATACCTCACTACAGAAGATATACAGATGGCAAACAGGCATATAAAAACATGTTCATTAGGGACTTACATAATTAAAATAACAATGAGATACCACTACAAACCTTTTAGAATGTTGAAATTAAAAAAATGTGACAACACCAAATGCTGATGAGGATGTGTAGCAACAGGAGCTCTCATTAATCTCTGGTGAGAAAACAAAAGGGTAGTCACTTTGAAAGACAGATTGGGGGCACCTGGGCGGCTCAGTCATTAAGCATCTCACTTCCACTCTTATGATCTCAAGGCTTAACTAGTGAGTCTGCACCCTGTGTAGGACTCTGTGCTGATAGCTCAGAGCCTGGAGCCTGCTTTGGATTCTGTCTCCCTCCCTCTGCCCCTCCCCTGGTCACTCTCTCTCTTTCTCAAATATAAATAAACATTAAAATCTTTGAAAAAAGAAAGGCAGTTTGGCAGTTCTCTTACAATGTTAAACATAGTTTTATCACACAGTACAGCAACATTGTTCCCAGCTATTGTCCCAAATGAGTTGAAAACTTAGGTCCACAAAAAACCTTGCACATTAATATTTATAGCAAGTTTATGTATAATTGTCAAAATTGAAAGCATTCAGAATGTCCTTTAATCAGTGAGTGGATAAATACACAGCTGTAATTCATATAATGAAGTATTATTTAGCAATAATAAAAAGATTTATTATGAAGGGCATAGAAGAACATTAAGTGTGCATAATTCTTAGTGAAAGAAACCAATCTGAAAAGGCTACTTACAGTATAGTTTCAACCAAATTACATTCTACAGAAATCATAACTGTCAAGACAGGTTTTATTTTATTTTATTTCATTTCATTTTATTATTTTTATTTATTTGTTTTATTTTAGAGAAGGGCGAGGGACAGAGGAAAAGAGAATCTTAAGCAGGCTTCACGCTCAGCTCAAAGCCCAATGTAGGGCGCAATCCCACAACATTGGGACCATAATCTGGGCTGAAATTAAGAGTTGGAGGCTCAACCAATTGAGCCACCCAGGTGCCCAAGACAAGTTTTAGATCAGTGCTTTCCAGTGGTTTGAGGGAGAGGGGAAGTATCTTACAGGGGAGTTTTAGAACAGTGAAAGTCTTTTGTATGAAATAGTAATTGGTGGATAGATGATATCATGCAGTTTTCTAAACCCATAGAATATTTAATGCAAACTTCATACTCTAATGTAAACTACAGACATTAATAATTACACATTCATAATTATTCATCAGTTGTAACATATGTACCACACTAATGCAAGGTGTTAATAATATGAAAGCTGATAGGGAGGGTGAGAATGTATGGAATCTCTCTGTATCCTCTGCTCAATTTTCTATAAACTTAAAACTTCTCTAAAAACAAAATCTATTAATTAAAATAAGTTTTATTACAAACTTTATTTTCACATCAAATGTCTCTTTTTTGTTATTTTATCTTCTCTTTTGAAGAGGGTTATGCAAGAGCTGGATGTCTGTACATGGACCAACCACTGGGCCTGCAAAGGGATACAGACTGTTGAGATTAGGGGCAGAGTAACTGCTTGGGAGTAGAGCAAGGGAGAAGGTTTAGCAGGATTGCTGTTTATGTGAACAGGAGCTTGGAGTTATATATGCCTTTGTTCTCCCTACAGTATTCTCTACATTTAGTGCCAGTTATAATTGTTTGTATATCTGCCTTTTCCTTAGATTGAGTTCGGCAGCGGTCCCTGCTGGTAATGCATCATACAGTCAATAGTTGTCCTTGGGCCTCTGCACACTTCTTCCATCCCCACAGGCAAGACTATGTTCTTCTTGTGCCTTGATCTTTGGCGAGCCCTGGACTGAATTGGGACAACTCTGAGTAGTAACAGTTTATTGTATTAGAAATGGCCTGGGATCTATGGGGGAAGACAGATCTGGAGGGATCCCACCGGAAAGAATAACTTATTATTCCCATGACCTGGTTTTCTCCTCAGAGTGTTTTGTTCCTTTTGGTTTCCTCTGGGCTGTTGGTAAAGTCTTGTTTAAATATTCCAGCCAGATCTCAGTGGTCAAAACTAGATTAAGACCATTAAATGGACTACAACATCCCCTAAAATCAGAATGGGGCCAGAAGCAACAATTAAAGAAATCACAGAAGAGGAGAGGAGGCCTGTGAGGTCCAGCATCTGCAGGGGGAGACTCTCCCTCCATAGTTGACCTTCAGGAATAGTCTCTCTTCAAAGGTGGAGGAACGGATACAGAAGCTGGAAGCTAGGCAGGCCTGATGCCTCAAGAGATGTGAAGGACAGTGGCACTGGGGCAGTTGTGTTAGAGTTACTTTGGCAGCCTCTACCTGCAACCCATATATTCTAACCTTCAGGTCAAGTTGTTCTGAGCAAGGAAAAACCATCTCTGTTTTCTCTTTTCTAAAGAATTCCTTTTCCTCTGTTGAAACTAAGAATCTCTATCACACACTGTCCATCCTAACTTCGGACTTTTTGACTCTGGATTCAAACGTCTCAGATCCTCCTTTGGAGGTGATGCTGACATTAAAATTTTCAACCCATTAGAAGCCCTAAAATCTCCATATCAACTTAAATAAACAAACAGTAGATGTTTTGTACATTTTTCTTGGAGAGTTGCCAGTATTCATTTTTCTTTCTCAGTTTTGTAGAATGTAATAATAAAATACTTGGGATTGTACAGCAGAAAAAAACTTATAGACACACTTATTACTCAATAATAAATGAGTCTCATATTTTGCATTCCATTAAGTATTCTGTAGCAAGTCAATCTGGATATTTGAGTAGAGGATAAAAATCAATAAAGTGGGCTAGAAGAGGAGCCAAAGGCTGAATGAATTAGGATGGGGATTTTATTTATTTATTTTTTAAATGTTTTATTTATTTCTGAGAGAGAGAGAGAGACAGCGTGAACAGGGGAGGGTCAGAGAGAGAGAGGGAGACACAGAATCTGAAACAGGCTCTAGGCTCTGAGCTAGCTGTCAGCACAGAGCCCGATGCGGGGCTCGAACCCACGAACCGTGAGATCATGACCTGAGCTGAAGTCGGATGCTTAACCGATTGAGCCACCCAGGCGCCCCAGGATGGGGATTTTAAACCATCTAGAACCCTACAGCTTTGCAAAATAAATTTATCTTATGAAACTATTTTAATGTAAAAACCAAAATCACTACTAGAACTTGACTGACATTGTATTAACTATGTAGATCAATTGGTTTTCTTTAACTTTTCAACAATATTGTATAGTGTTTAGCGTACAGGCTTTATACACATTTTATTGATGTGTGTGATTTTAATGATATTGCTGAAAGGGAATTTTAAAATATAAACTTCCATAATTTACATATAAATTTAAATTCAATATAAATTCAAATTTTCCATAATTTCAAAATATATTATTTGCTAGTTTTTGCTTAATATTTTGTAGCTTTTAATTAAGTTTATGAATAATATATAATTAAGCTTACTTTATGCCACTTTGAAAGAGCCCTGTTCTAAAGTACAGTGGTTAAAAGGCAATGCTAGTATGCACTGAAGTTCTTTCTCTTGATTTAGTCCTGCTCATATCCAGAAGCTGTGCTTGGCTTCACATCTTTACAAGGTGTCCATGGGTTGCCTTTTGACTCACCTGAATTACAGAATGTGAGCTGGCATCACACTGGGGTGCTGGTGATAAAGTTTCTCTTTTAAGACACTGTTCTCCAAGCCCTCAAAGATTCCTCCTCCTCTCTGTCCTTCTACCTACCCCATACCTTCACTACCAGCACCTCCCTGGCAGTAGGTTGGCTTTCTCAGGTCATACTTTTTTTTCTGGGGGAGGGGATTATGGTTGGCACATCCCCTCTTGTTTCCTTTCTTTTCTGTATCTTCAAATTCAAGCGTTTGTACTCGCTCCATCACTGACAATTGTCTCTCTTCTTTCCTCACAAAGTCCTTGATGACCCTTTGAATAACACCTCTCTGGTCCTTCAGCTCTGGAGTAAAAAACATTAGCAATAGAAAAGGATAATACTTTTAGACTATCCTGGGAATGATTGGACTTCCTGGAAAATTGGACTAATGACTTCTATAAAGAGGGGTTCATATTGCTAAAAAATGTGCTACAACACACATAAAAACAAATGCTTGCATAGGAATTTTTTTTGAGAGAACAGCAGAGAACAAAGCCTGATGTCAAATTTGGACTCCACCACTTTCCAACACGTGGGCAAGTCACCTCACCACTCTGAACCCTAGGATCTTCTTTTGTAACTTGAAAACTAATATCCCATTCTGTCAAGATTAGTCTATATCAGTTGTATGATTCTGATTGCAGAACTCATTCTTGGGATCCCTATAAAGGCAGGATACCCTTCTATGATTCTTGTCATTATAACACTATTACCTACTCTATTTTTCAAAAGTATGTCCATTATAAAATTAAATGAGAACAGGAGCACCTCGGTGGCTCAGTTGGTTAAGCAACTGACTCTTGGTTTCAGCTTGGGTTATGATCTTAAGGTTCATGAAGTCGAGCCTTGCATCAGGGCTGACAGCATGGAGCTTGCTTGGGATTCTCTCTCCTTCTGCCCCTCTTCTGTTTGCTAGCTTTCTCTCTCTTGCAAAAATGAATGAATGAATGAATGAATGAATGAATAATAAATAAATAAATAAAATGAAATTAAGAAAGAACATTATATTATATTTACCAGATGCCTATAATCTGCTAGGCTGTTTATACATATAAATTATCTATAACCTTTGGTAGTGTTTGGTGGAAATGGGCATACACTGCCCAGATATCTCTTCAATTATTACTTTTATTCCTCAGTTATGAAGAGTGAGGTCAGTAGACAATCTCCAGATTCAGTTCCTTTAGGGTCTGCCTCAACAGAAGCCCGCTTGGCTCGAGATTATGCCCTTTTCTGCAGCAATCCACATTCAATGACTGATATGGAGACATAAAGGTCCAATAATTTTGGCACACTGTAAGACAACTCTGATGAGCAGTATTCATTCCAGAGCTTTCAATTGGATGGTTCAAGACTCTGCTGAGCCACATCACTGTTCAGTGTTTTCCCCTGTCCAATCCTGATTTCTCCTCTCTCCTTTCTCAAGTACTGATCCATGATAACCATCTTACATCCAAAGCATATCTCAGATTATGCTTTTAGAGAAATTTAACAGTTACAGTTGGTACTTTGAGTGTCTTGAGAAGCAAAGGGTAGGGACTTTGGAGCTGGATAACTTACTGTCCTATTGGCAATGAGGTGGTGGCAGGAAGATGACATTAGTCTCTGGCACTAGGTGGTGGTCCATATGTTAAAATTTTCAGAGTTGTGTTCTCAAACGGAGAAAATAATAGTATTTTGCATGAAGAGATTGTATAGCCATTACAAAGTGCCACCATTGTCCTTGAGAGATTATGAACATCTGGGGTAACTGAAAATGTAAAATGAAGAGTGAAGTCCACAGGGCCTGACTGCAGGCAATAAGTCTGTCACTCCTAAAAAGTGGTTCCTACCAAGGACCATGCCTAGGACTTAATAGAATGGATAAACTTCAAAAAGGACTAAACAGCCAACCAATAGAGGTATTTTATGTTGAGGCCAGTGCTCTGATGGGGGAAAACATGGAATATTAATGCCTGAGTTGGGGATATATGGACATATGACCCAAAGATTTTGACTAATCTAAGCAAGATTTTGACTAATTTCTCTAAACTATTTGTGCCTATACACATGACCCACTTCTCTAATTTCAGAGCTAGTATGTCCCTTACTGGAATTGGATGCAGAAATCATGTGCCACCCTCCTTATAATTACTCACAGCATAATAAAATTAAGGATGTACTCAGTCTGAAAAGAGAGGTAAGGGACTTTACATCCTAACTCTCCATATCCTAGCCATTATGTACCAGACAGAATTGGGGAGAACACATGGGTTTGAGTTCCAAGAGTGTTTTGCCAAGGGGGCTGGGACATTTAATTTGATAGGGAAAGTATACTGACTTGGGGTTTAACATCCTAGCAAAGACCCCAGAAGTTAGTGTAAACTTGCTACAAGGATGGTATGTAGAAGCATGGAAAATTGATGGCCAAAATTTCCATAGAAGACAGCGGAGGAAAGGATTAAAAAGCTTAGGCAAATGGAAAAGCTAGAGTAGATATACTGTGACTGGGAGAGCCAGTGGAAAAATTTTTTTCCCACAAGAAGGCTCATAGGACCCACCAGTTATCAAGGTACACTGTTTATAGGAATATTAGTATCACTGAAATTTTACTGGTAATTCTCCACTGTAAAAAGGTGATTCCATAATAGAATTGGAATAACAGGACACTAAAATAATAAAGGCCTGGTGGCCAAAAGCCAGGGCATTGCAATTATTATAATGACTGGCAAAGTGAGAATGACAGCCAAGGGGACCTGATTCATAAACAGTTGTAGAAATGATTAATAGAGCCTGGCATTCCTAGAGGTCAAATAGATAGGTAGCTGACAAGGGTAATACTCAGCTCATAACTATTAGAATGAGTCAAGGGTGAATGACTGGAGGCTGAAGACAGTTACCTCAATAATGTATTGTGATCCTTTGCCCAGATTCCTGACCTGAATCAGTTTTCAGATCTGAACCCGCTGATTGAAGAAGTGGCTTATTTCCAAAAGAGAAGGACCCTGAAACACTGAAAAACACCTGACTACTCCAATCCTTTCCCAAATGGATATTTATTCATTTACTTAGGTATCTGTGCACTGAGGAAAGGACTCGACATTTTTAGGACTGTTGAACAGAGGATCTAGTTGTCATCAATACTGAGAAACTTGAAGCATAATAATAGAGTGGGCCCTGATAATAACAAAGTCCTAGTCAGGATCTGGCTTAGCGTATGTCTACTGGCCCTAACAAACCCATATGACAGCCATTTCTCTAATCTTCAAATGTATAATTGTGTGGTAATTTTGTCATTAGTGCAATCTCCAAATTGGATCTTTGTTTTGTATAGTAAGAGCCATCATGATGATGAACCAAGTGGAAACCTCTTTGGGAAGATAGATTAAAAAACAAAAACTAAAACAAACAATTTCATGTCCTGGTGTGAGGATTGCAGAGATTAGTGTCATTCTTAATGTTCTAAAGGATGAAAAGTGGTGGACTTTATAATATTCCCACATAATGCTACAGTATCTGTTAGAAACAGGATGAATCCAGACACATGACTGTAAATTATCACAAACTCAAACAAGTACTTTTCTCATTTGAAAGGGATCAGATATGCTACCTTTGCTAAAACATATTAATGGGGCTTTAGGTACATGGAATGACATCAATGATTTGGCAAATGATTTTTTTTTGTTTTAGGTTTTTTCTCTTTCTAATAAAAAGAGAATCAGACAGTTAATATTCACATATAATGAATAACAATATACATTTATAGTTTTCCACAAGATCTATGTTAAGTCTCCTGTCTTTTGTCATAATATAGTCCAAGAAGATCTGGGCCACCTGGTCATCCTCTAGAACATCTCCATGTTCCATTATATTAATGTGATATATCTGTTGGGCCACATGGGGAAAAAAAACAGCTGGCATACTACAGACCTTGGTCAGACATGCACAATTCAGAGACTTGAAGATAAATACTGCAAAGATTCAAGAGTCTTATGCAAAAATTCGGGGGTCCCATGGTCATCCCTTCCACATAAAATATACATTATTGAATCTTGCACCCATTTCCTTGAAGAAGGAAGCATAGAACTTGATGGACCTCTTTGGGTTCATTCAGAAAGCATCATATTTAACACCTAAAGATACTGCTCTGGCTCACACACCAGGAGTGAAAAAGACTGCTGGCTTTAGTGGGGCCCAGAGCAGGAAAGCTGTTTGCAGTATGTATATGCTGTGGCTGAAGCAGCTCTGTTCTTTGGGTATATGATCCAACAGAACCTCTGATGTTGGAGATATGGAAGTGGAAAATGATGCTATGTATCATGTCATTCATGGTGAAATACACATGTTGAAAATGGACTTCTGGCATGCTGCTTGGCTCTAGTAGGGACAGATCACTTGAGCCCATGTTCAACTGAGCATGCAAGTGACCCCATTCAAGTGACCATGCATCCAAAGCTGCCAACATGAATTGAGTACCATTAAATCTACTATGCTATTAGAACTGAACCGGCCCCCCACTGATCCATTAAAAGGTAGAAGTATAACATCCCAGAATTAAGCAGGAGCAGAACCAAAGGATATAAGTCAGCTATATAACAGGTATCTCAGACCTCCATGAGAGGGAACCACCACTGTTGCTTCAGTGTCTCTCCCTCAGCTCATTCTTTTGTTTCGTGGAGGCATCATGTATGAATTGGTGAAAAAAGAGGAAAAATTCTAAACTTTTGGTTCACAAATGAATTGGCTTAGTATATGACTATATGCTAAAATGAATAGTAGCTGCATAATAGCTCTACTTAAGGGTGGCCTTTGAAAACAATGACAAGGGAAAAACTTCACAACAAAAATCTTTGGATGATGGTCATGATGATTCATTTTGTGTAGAAAGAAAGTGGCATGAAAAAATTGTAGCTTGTATAAAATTATACATCATCTATCATACATGCATACTTGGAAGCAATGGCAAAGGACCTATCTTGCTGATCTGAGACATAGAAAGAAAAATATCGGAAGATCGTAGAGGTAATAGAGGCATAAGAATGCACATATTGGAGTATACAATAAGTGCCAATATTTCATCATCATATATTAAGGGTCATGAGAAAGTAACTGCCATGGAAGAGACAAGAAACTAGCAACTAGATAAATGATTTAGCCAGTTTATGTCACCAACCTCTGTCATCAGGCACCCAATGGCAATGGGTATAGCAATGAAAGGGCCACAGAAGCATAGATAGAGGCTATGCAAGGATCCAACAGCATGGACTCCAACTCTAAATTCTCAAGCTTCTGTCTCTGTTGGATGTCCTAATGGCCTTAACAAAGACAAATGGTGCACCACAATGTGGCAACATTCCCTGAGGAAATCAACAGCCACTTGGTGGCAAAAGACCACAATCGACCCCTTTCATTTTATTTGCATGTTTCCAATAACCGCCCCAAAGCTCCTTGCCACAATCCTCACCCGGGAATTTATGAGATGACTACACTAATAACATCAACCATGAAATCAAAGTTTATTAACACTTATCCCAGAGGAGAAGAGGCAAATTTTGTTAGTGGGATAACTCAAAAAGTAGCAGAATTGTAAAAAAATTAAAGTCATCTATGTGTTAAGTAGGGAGGAGCTACATTTCCTAAGAGTCTTACCCAGTTGGTTGAATTTGAATCCTTTTTTTTTTTTTTAAATGTTTTATTTATTTCTAGGAGAGAGAGAGAGAGAGAGCGTGAGGAGGGGAGGGTCAGAGAGAGGGAGTCACAGACTGAAACAGGCTCCAGGCTCTGAGCTGGCAGTCAGCACAGAGCCCGACACGGGGCTCAAACCCACGAACCGTGAGACCATGACCTAAGCGAAAGTCGGACGCTTAACCGACTAAGCCACCCAGGCGCCCCGGTCGAATTTGAATCCTAATGGGTCCTCAAAGATGACACCAAAAAGGAACTTTTTTCTATTAGTTTATCATAGAATGCCATAAGGGCCACTTATCAATTTAACACACAATATATCTGGGGTATCAATTAAGGAGGAAGGGATCTGGGGAGAGGCAAGTATAAGGATCTTGCTAAGGTATTCCTGGGTCAAAGGAATATTATGTTAAGCAGTTGTCATCCAGATATCACAAACTTGTATTCCCTTCCTATTACAAAGAAAGTGGTTTGTTCTCAAAGGAACAGACAACATTCTAAATATGAGATCACATTTCATGCTAGCAATGTAGCACAACTGTATGAGGACTCAAAGAAGTGTCTGATCCACATACCTGAGGTCTCACATAATGTCATGTCAGGTTAGGTGGCCCACTTTACAGCATAGGGCTCACTATATCACATACCACACCACTTAGAAACTACCAGCTAGGAGAGGCTGCCAAAACAGCTTCTAAAGGCATAACTAAAGTGCCAGCTTAGAGCCAAAGCTCTCTGATGATCAGATACTATCCTCAAGATGGCACCATATGCCTCTAATCAGAGACCTTTATATGGCACAATGTTGTCAAGAGGAAGAAAACATAGCTACGGGAACAATACGTAGAAAGAAGAATGACCCCCACTTACCCTCATTTATAATGACCCAGTGGAGGGTTTTGTGTTTATTTTTCCCACTGTACTTTGTAGGTGTTGAGGTCATGTGTTTCCTTCAGAAACACAACACATCCTTTGAATTATGAGCTATAACTGCTTCCTGGACATGTTGAGATCCTCATGTCCAGGGACCAGCAGACAAGAAAGGAGTCACTGTGCTGCCAGAGATAATGGGTTCTGATCATCAGGAGGAGGAATGTCTGACATTACGTGATGTGGCCAGGATCCCAGGTGACCAGCTAGGTAATCTCTTGACCAATTGTGACTGTTGGAGGATAGAAAAGACACCCTTAAATGAGAGAATTACCCTAATAGCCTTTCTAGAAGGCTAGAAAGAGAAGTCACACACAATTCTGGAAGAGTTGCTCCCCAAACATAAGTGAAGTGGATCTCAACAGTGAAAGGGTATGAACTATGGTAGAAACAAAGATGAGCTGTTCAAATCCCCCTTCAAAGAAGTGTTTGCTGTGTAGTATTAAAAATGATTAAAGCCACTTTAGGTGATACAAACAAACTTTATTAAATACTTCATGAAAAGAAGTTCCCGAGAGGCCACAGAATTACAAAATGGGATGAAATGCAGGAAGTGTTTATAGGACAAAGAATAAGAGACAAGGATGTAAGTACAGAACTCAGAGTTGGCCAGGGCATTTGAGGACTGGCTGAGGGTATACTACATTTCTGGTCAAATGCAGCATTTACATGGGCACAAAAGTTATTTAAGTTTGATTTGCTGACCTGGCCCTCAGGCAGGAGAAGCTCTACTTTGGGCCTAGAAATTTATTTCAACAGTAGATCGAGGGGTGCAGACTGCAAATAGTTCTGGTGGTCAGCTACTGCCAGGTTGCCCCATCTCACTCAAGGTCACCCTATTCCTGGGGCAGTCTACACGTGATGACAGGGCATGGAAGTGCTGTGGTGAGAAAACTCTGACTCAGTCTTCTGTTGACTTAAGAGCCTCCTATAGAATCTGGTGGGCCCCATGGTGAGGCCTGTATCAGCCAGGTAGTGTGCTGTGGGACACTGCCCCTAAGTCAAGATCACAAGTGGAGAGGAAAGACAGCAGGGTGTGTGTGGGAAAGCCCAGGCTTGAATTTAATCCTTGTGCTAACATTTAGGAGGTATGTGATGTGTTGCATGCCAGAATAAATGAGCATAAACAGACAACTGAACTAGAGGTGCTACCATTCACAAACATTCTTCATTACCTGATGTTAAGAGAAAGATATACTCAGTGACCCTGGCTGAAGAGAAGCAAGTCTTTCAGCAATCATACAGGAGTCTTCTGAGGAAGATATTCATGAGTCATAAGTTAGGGTAGAAGGGCCCAGGTGACACAAAATCAGGAAACAGATTCTCCCTTTGGCCCAGGTTTCCCATTCGACAACAATTTCCTTCCATTTGTTAGAATATCTTTTAATTTTCCCAAAGCTTCTTTTTGTACAAATAAGCCAGTTTTAAAATATGTGGGGTTTTTTCTTACTCACCTAAAGAATTTTAAAAGACATGCTTGTGATTATTTCCAACATTGCCAGAATTAGGGGAAAAAAAACTTTCAATACCTCTTATTCTTTTAATAGCTTCAAGCGAAACCATTTTCAAGTTCTTGATTCTTTCTTTCTTTCAAATAATTTTTCAGATGAAGCTAATGAATGACAATAAAGCAATAATGCAATACTAATGAAATTATAATAATGATAATATGTATTGACTATAATATACTGTATACTACTACTGTGTACTAATTAACAATGATAAAATTATGATAATAAACATTTGCTAAGCCAATTTTGAAAATAGTGCCAAAGTCCATGGAATTTTCACTGATACAGTGAATGAATGATATACATAATTAACCAGGTAATTGACCTAACATATCCAGATAAATTGAAGCAAAGAGAATTTTCTTATATTAGGATAGTCAGCTTATTTTATTTTTAACCACTTAATTATCTAATAAATATCTCAAACCAAACTGTTGATTCTTCAACCCACCTCCGAAACCTGCTATTCTATATTATTCCCAGCTTGTAAAAAGCAATTCCATCTTACCACTCGCTGAGGCCAAGAGTCTTCAAGTCACCTTTGACTCTTCTGTTTCTAATATTTCACATGCAAACCATTAGAAAATCCTTTTGGCTCTACATGTAAAATATACTGAGAGTCTAGCCACTTCTTCTCTTTTCCTTTTTTTTTTTTTTTTTTTACAAATAGTTTATTGTCAAGTTGGTTTCCATATAACACCCAGTGCTCATCCCCACAAGTGCCCTTCTCCATGCCCCCAACCCCCCTCCCCCTCACACCCATCAGTCCTCAGTTTGTTCTCAGCATTCAAGAGTCTCTCATGGTTTGCCTCTCTCCTTCTCCCTGACTATTTCCCTTGTTCTTCTCTCCCACAGTCCTTCGTTAAGTTCCTCCTAATCCTCCTATACATGCAAACATATGATATTTGTCCTTCTCTGCCTGACTTATTTCACTCAGCATAACACCCTCAAGGTCCATCCATGTTGCTACACATGGCCAGATTTCATTGTTTCTCATTGTCATGTAGTATTCCATGGTATAGATAAACCACATCTTCTTGATCCATTCGTCAGTTGATGGACACTTAGTCTCTTTCCATGTTTTGGCTATTGTTGAAAGTGCTGCTATAAGCATTGGGGTATATGTTCCCCTATGCATCAGCACTCTTATATTACTTGGATAAATTCCTAGCAGTGCTATTGTTGGGTCATAGGGGAGTTCTATTGTTAAGTTTTTGAGGAACCTCCACACTGTTTTCCAGAGGGGCTGCCCAGGTTTACATTCCCACCAACAGTGTAGGAGGGTGCCCGTTTCTCCACATCCTTGCCAGCATCTCGTGTTCTCTGATTTGCTCATTTTAGCCACTCTGACTGGCGTGAGGTGGTATCTCAGTGTGGTTTTGATTTGTATTTCCCTGATGAGGAGGGGTGCTGAGCATCATTTCATATGTCTATTAGCCAACTGTATATCCTCTTTGGAGAAGTGTCTGTTCATATCTTCTGCCCATTTCTTCACTGGATTGTTTGATTTTTGGGTGTGGAGTTTGGTGAATTCCTTATAGATTTTGGATATTAACCCTTTATCTGATATGTCATTTGCAACTATCTTTTCCCATTCCGTTGGTTGCATATTAGTTTTATGGATTGTTTCCTTTGCCATGAAAAGCTTTTAATCTTGATGAGGTCTCAATAGTTCATTTTTGCTCTTGATTCCCTTGCTTTTGGGGATGTGTCAAGTAAGAAATTGCTGTGGAGGAGGTCAAGGAGGTT
Source organism: Proteles cristata cristata (assembly GCA_017311185.1). Taxonomy (NCBI): domain Eukaryota; kingdom Metazoa; phylum Chordata; class Mammalia; order Carnivora; family Hyaenidae; genus Proteles; species Proteles cristata. The sequence continues at coordinate 1,961,935 of JAESUZ010004792.1, forward strand.
GTTTCCTGCTTTCTCCTCTAGGGTTTTGATGGTTTCCTGTCTCACATTCAGGTCCTTCATCCATTTGGAGTGTATTTTTGTGTATGGTGTGAGAAAATGATCTAGTTTCATTCTTCTGCATGTTGCTGTCCAGTTCTCCCAGCACCATCTGTTAAAGAGGCTGTCTTTTTTCCATTGGATACTCTTTCCTGCTTTGTCAAAGATTAGTTGGCTGTATACTTTCGGGTCCAATTCTGAGTTCTCAATTCTATTCCATTGATCTATGTGTCTATTTTTGTGCCAATACCATACTGTCTTGATGATGACAGCTTTGTAGTAGAGGCTAAAATTTGGGATGGTGATGCCTCCCGTTTTGGTTTTCTTCTTCAATATGACTTTGGCTATTCAGGGTCTTTTGTGATTCCATACAAATTTTAGAATAGTTTGTTCTAGCTTTGAGAAGAATGCTGGTGCAATTTTGATTGGGATTTCATTGAATGTGTAGATTGCTTTGGGTAGTGGTGACATTTTAACTATATTTATTCTTCCTATCCATGAGCATGGAATTTGTTTCCATTTCTTTGTGTCTTCTTTAATTTCCTTCATAAGTTTTCTATAGTTTTCATCATAGAGATCTCTTATATTCTTGGTTAGGTTTATTCCTAGGTACTTAATGGTTTTTTGTGCAAATGTGAATGGGATCAGTTTCTTGATTTCTCTTTCTGTTGCTTCATTGTTGGTGTATAAAAATGCAGCTGATTTCTGTACGTTGATTTTGTACCCTGCAACTTTGCTGAATTCTTGGATAATTTCTAGTAGGCTTCTGGTGGAGTCTCCTGGGTCTTCTATGTAGAGTATCATAAGCAAAGAGAATTTTAAGCACTAATTATATAGGTAATTGCCCTTGATCTCTGCTTCTTTTTGTTGGTAAAGACCAAAATACACTGTTATTTGGGTGATTCATTTCTTTCAGTATCTCATTTCTCATCCCCTAAACCATACCTATACTGCTAAATGCTAATATAAAATGCTAAATGTTTCTAAAACAATACCTGCCATACTGAACACAAGAAAGCACAGCCTTGCCTTCAGAACTGACAAAGACAAGTGAGAGAATACAGTCAACCTCTGAGAATGTGTGAGAGAAAGATATTTCTGATGGTGAGTGCTTTTCCTTGTGAGACACCATGCCCTGAACTTGCTGCGTCTTCTCTGTTAGTGCCAACAAAGTCCCTTCTTAGGAACAGGAAAGTTGAGGAAGGATGTTGAACACACCAGGCAGGGAAATGGGAGCTGAGAGGGGGGGTCACAGGTTTTACTATTTTCTTTGTTTTGCAGCTGTATACTCTGCCCCAGAAGAAGAGCTCAGTCTGGTCTCACAGCTAATATCAGAAGGGGATGTGAGAGTAAGGACAGGAGACATAATGGACATGAGGAATAAAGGCAAAGTTAGTTTCAGAGGCTGGTTCTTTTCCAAGCCGTTGTGAGGCATCATAGTCCCTGGGAGTTTTTGTGTACTGTGGTGGGATTTCTGGAGAGGTTGGAGGCTGTATTTCACAAGAACTTCAACAATTATATTCTTGAGTTCCTAGTAAAGGAGATGGATAAAGGCAGGCAGGATGATCCTATAAGAGGTGGATTCATATACATTTGGGCAATTTCATCTAGAGGAGGCTGCTGGTGCCCTACCTTCTGGAACACTAGGTTCAATAATTTAATCAGAACTTCAGTGATGGTTTAGAAAGCACTTTGTCCAGCACAACCTTCCTCTGCCCTGGGTTGACTACCCATGCCTCTGGTTCTAACTAGTCAGTCTAAGAGAGCACAGACCAGCTCAATTTCAGAGACTTGCTGTTTTTCCTTATCTCTCTCAGGGCTTGTTGGTTATCAGTTCTCTGTTTCCATTCTGGGCAGTTTTGATGTAATCCATCCTCTGGCCTTGGCATCTGCTGCTATCTGCAAAGGACTTCCTACTATCATCCCCAGGCCTCCTTCACTCATTCCAAAATTTGTCCCCTTTGTCAGAGCCCCCTGGTCTGCTAAAGAAGGACGCTGAATGAGACAGACAAAGGAATGAGTTACAGGCAAAAAAAGAAGAGAAGAGGGATGGATACACGCATACATACTCATGCATATACACACATATCTAAATTTGTATACAGTTCACGTAAAAATAGAATAATCTTATTTTGCATAGAAAAATATCAGTCATGCAATGTGGAAAGTGGGAAAACTTTGTATATAAAAGAACTTCTGAAAAGACCTGGGAATTTCAACTGAGCACAGGTTAAAGATTAGCAAGTGCTTGTTAGCTACTTAACTATATGCCAGGCACAGTTCTAAGCACTTTGTGTATTAGCACATAATTGTCACATTAAATAAATTAGATGAGTAATATTATTATGTTTCTTTTATAGCTGTGGAAACTAAGGAAGAATTCATTGAAATAAAATTGTACAAGATTGTTATGGATCTTGGAAGTCACAGTAGGGACTTGAAATACAGGCAATTTGGCACTGGAGTCTAGGTTCAATAAACTTGAAGCCATTTATTGTTGGAAGATTTTGAAAAAGCAAACAAATAAATCAAAAGCAGAATTTTCAGCTAAACTTGAATTTCAGATAAGCAACAAATACTTTTTTGTATATATATTCCCCATAAATATTTGAGATGAAATTATACTTAAATGTTTATCTGAAGTTCAGATTTAACTGGGCATCTTGTGTTTTACCTACCAACTTCTAGTACAGTATGTTAGGTATTATGGTGTAGGCATGAAACTCTTTTTTGTATTGTGGGCTGTATTATAAGACTCAGAAATGCATAGATCCTGTCTGGTGACTCATCTCTAAGCTCAAAGTAACACTATTAATGACTGAAATCATCAACTAACACTTAATGAAGAACTTGGTAAAGATCATATGGCCAAATATGAATTTTAGGCTCATGGCCAAGTGGGGTCCAGAAATCAAACCCTCCCTCTAACCTAAATCTAAAGCTTCTACCCTTCTGACCAGTAGAATGCCAGAAATAAGGAAAATCTGCACTGCATATCTTGGTTCAAACTTCTCACCCACCTCGAAGTAGAGGGAAGTAGAAAAAGCAAGAAAAGAGATGATTTACCCTCTCCCAACAAAGCAGCACAGATGTGAGCAAGCAGAGCATGATTATATGACCAAGTGAAAGAAAGAGCATGCAAAGAACAAGTTTCTGTGTAAAATTTTCAGACCAGAAGTAAATTTGGTGCATAGGACCTGCCCCCTATTGCCTCCGTCCAGTGTCAGCAGCGTCAGCAGCCCCTGCCCAGAGTCAGCACAGAAGAGAAGTCTCTCTTCCCATTTAGGAGCTCAGAAGAGACTGTTAGTCAAGGACTGAATGCCTGAGGGTGGGGGCTACGTAACCAGCTGGGGTGACTGGAGGACGAGGTGTCAAAATAGGAAAGGAAGCACAGGCTGTTCCCAGTTTTAGGTAGAGTTTGGGAAGGAAAACGCCCCACCCTTCCAGTGATATTCTACACCTGGCCAGGAAGAACAACTTCCCTGAGAGCAAACAGAGTTTTATAAATCCCAAAGTTTTCTAGAAAAAAACCACTGAAGTTTCAGTTTAGTAATTTGCTTTGCCAGATCCTTTAAATGACTTAAGTAATCACAGTGATCAAAGGATCAAATTTGTCCTGATGGACAAATTAATGCTAAAGTATCAAAGTAATAGTAAGACTCCTACCAGAAATAAGTTCAGGATAGCAGATGTAGACATTAATGTACCTATTCCTTGAAGAACTTTGATAGAAGATAAAATCATAATTCAGTGCAAAAATACCCATAATCATTTGTCTAGAAATTATGTATCTCCCATGAGAAACAAAACTGAATTTTTTTATTGGACATCGCTAAAAACATACAATTAAGCTTCCTCATTAACTAGTGTTCTTTAATAATTGTTGAACAATTTAATGTGTGTCTTATAGTGGAAAATCATAAATGGAACTCTGGTAAATTGGTTTGAAAATACATTTTCTCCTTCACAGTTCTCCACCTATGTTCTCTCCAGAAATAGCAGATGATATTGTTGGGTCACAGAAATGTGGAGAAGTCAGTAGCATCAATCTTTATTATTGTTGTTGTTATTATATTATCATTTAGTATATACTCACTCTACTGCAATAGACAGATGGGAATGTTCCAGTGCCAGATTATAGAAAATTTGCAGTAAATGACTGATATAGTAAGAATGTTGCATATACACCCACATACACACATGCACACACACAAAAAAGTGCAGAAGTCCTAGGCATATAAGCGCATTTGCCAGAATCAATATTCTCTTTGGGACTTTGTGTTTTTCTATTTTTCCTTCTTTCCTTCCTTCCTTCCTTCCTTCCTTCCTTCCTTCCTTCCTTCCTTCCTTCCTTCCTTCCTTCCTTCCTTCCTTCTTTCCTGTGTGTGTGTGTGTGTGTGTGTGTGTGTGTGTGTGTGCAGGAAAATACTCAGAGTTTGATGATAGGCTATTAAAAGGAGATAATCTGAAAATACTGAAGAAGGCTAATCTGGGGAAATGCTGAACTGGATGGAGATTCCATCTAGGTTGACAATTCAGAAGTACTTTTAGGAACAGCTCCTGCTGAGACTGTGGGGATTAAGGATGAATGGAAACAGATTTTTCAGTTATCATGGTGAATTTTATTCCCCTGCCCCCTTTTTGTTTTACCATTCCTCCACCCATCTCTCCTTTCTTATTTTCCTACCTTCTTTATTCTGAAGATTGGGAATATAATAGCATAAGGAAGTCCTGTGTTTCTTCCATGAGAGACTTGAACTCAAGAAGATAAAGCAGAATCTCACTGAGATCCAGAAAACCCAGGGGCAGAGGTCAGAATGCTCTACAATGGGTCATGGGGAGCATGCATCCTCTTCATTCCTCAAATGAAAATCAGGTTAATTCAATGACCTCCCCCCACTTCCAAGACCCTGACTCTGATCTGATGCGTAATAGGCATTCACAGATGTTTTTGTTTTTGTTTTGCGTTGTGTTGTTTTTACCACTTGTAGTACTACTAGGAAATCATTCTATAGGCGCACTCACATTTTGTTTTTTTTTTCCAGTAATGGATTTATTTATTTATTTTTATTTTTTTATTTTTATTTTTTTACAAATAGTTTATTGTCAAATTAGTTTCCACATAACACCCAGTGCTCATCCCCACAAGTGTCCTCCTCCATGCCCATCCCTCCTCCCCCCACATCCATCAGTCCTCAGTTTTTGTCAGCATTCAAGAGTCTCTCATGGTTTGCCTCTCTCCCTTTCCCCCACCATTTCCGCCCTTCTTCTCCCCCTTGGTCCTCTGTTAAGTTCCTCCTAATCCTCCTATACGTGCACACTCACATTTTCTTATGCAAAAAAGAAAAAAGCCCAATATAAAATAAGAATAGGAAAAGTAAAGTATTAGTATTTGGATTCAAGACTGTTCAAATGTAGTTACCCATCCTTTTGACCAACTTCTGTGACGGAAAGCTCCATGCACAATTACAGAGTCCCACTTTGAATGCAGAATCATCTATTTTCTTAGCATCAGGCTTTCCCTCTCCCCATAACTTCAAAATAAATGAAGAGAAAGCTGACAGATCTTAAAAGAGAATTTTAAAAGTTCATAAGCATAGCTGTATATTTTAGCAAACCTCCCTCAATAATTGATAAAACAGACAAAAATAAATAAGAATTTATTAACCAATTAGACATAATTAATATCTATAGAACACTACAACCAACTGAGGAATAAAAATTACTTTAAAAGACTCATTGGGAAACTGTATATGTTTAACCAATGCCAGATCACAAAATCAGTATCAGTAAACTTTAAAAAATTAAAATATTATAGAATATATTAACTATATTTGAATTTAATTAGGTATCAATGAGTATCTGTCTACAAATATGTGAAAATTATGTAGTCTGTGTTGATATAAACCAAGGATAAAATAATTAATCATAATCACAAGGGAAATTAGAAAATATTCTGAACAAATGATATTTGAAAATACAGTAAATCAAAACTTGTGGAATTTTCTAAACCTTATAGAAAATTTATGACTTTAAAAGCTTATATTAGAAAAGGAGACAGACTTAATATGAATGAAGTACATTTAACCAAAAGGAGATAGGAAAAAATTAAATCCAAAGTAGCAGAGAATGGGGCACCTGGGTGGCTCAGTTAGTTAAGTGTCAGACTTTGGCTCAGGTCATGATCTCCAATTCGTGTGTTTGAGCCCTGTGTAGGGCTCTCAGCTGACAGCTCAGAGCCTGGAGCCTGCTTTGCCTTCTGTGTATTTCTCTCTCTCTGTCGCTCCTCTCCCCCCCACTCTCAAAAATAAATAAAACATTTTTAAAAATTAAAAAAACAACAAAGTGTCAAAGAAATAACAATCATAGATAAATGAAATACAGAACAAAAAAAGAGAAAACTTACAAAGTCGTAAGTTAATTCTTTGAAAATTGAAAAGTCAATCCTCAAATTAATATGGAATTACAAAGACTCCTGAACAGACAAAACAAGAGTGGAAATGATAAACAAATTTGGATGACACATATGTCCTAATTTCAGAATTTACTACAAAGGTGCATCTCTCAAAGCAGTGTGGTAATGACATAGGGTTTATATAGATACCAATGAATATAACTTAGAGTCCAGAAATCTAAACATCTTTGGCTAATTGATTTTTGAGAAAGGTGCAGGATCATTCAATGAGGAAGAATAGTCTCTTCAACAAATGGTGCTTGGAAAACTGGATAACTATACAAAAGAGCAGAAAATTTGACTTCTGCCTTATTCATATATAAAAACTAACTTGAAATGAATCAAGGACAAACATATGAGAGCACCGACTCAAACTATTACAAGAAGACATGGGGGTTAATCTTCATGACCTCAGATTTGACAATGGATTCATAGATGAATATCAAATTCATGAAAATAACACATTAATAATTGCTATAACATGAGTGGATCTTGTTACAGACTAAATGTTTGTATCCTCCCCAAATCCAGTGTAGAATCTGAACCCTCCATAAGGCTGTATTTGGAGAAGGAGCTGCTAAGGAAGTAATTAAGATTAAGAGAAGTCATTTAACCTTATGGGGGGTGGACACTAGTCACTCTGACAGGATTAGTGTCCTCATACAGACATCAGAGAACTCACCCTCCATCCTTTTCTTTCTATGAGTACTGAAGAAAAGATATATGAAGGCATAGCGAGAGGTTTCTGCCTGTAATCCCCAAAGGGAATCTTCACCAGAAACCAACCATACTGGCACTTTGATCTTGGGTTTCTGGCTTCCATAACTGTGAGTAAATGAATTTCTGTTGTTTAGTCCACCAGTCTGTGGTATTTTGTTATGACAGCCTGAGCAAAGTAATACAAACTTTGGAAACAACATACTAAGTTAAAGAAGTCAGATACAAAAGGTCACATACTGTATGACCTCATTTTTAAAAAAGACTTTATGAGCACTGGGTGGTATATGGAAACCAACTTGACAATAAACTATTTTTAAAAAATAAATAAAAAGGCTTTATATTTAAGTAATTACTACACCCAGTGTGGGACTCAGACTAACAAGCCTGAGATCAAGAGTCACATACTCCACAGACTGAGCCAACCAGGCATCCCTGTATGAACCCTTATTGGTGAAATATCCTTAATGGAAAAGCCCTTAGAGATTAACAGTAGATTAATGGTTATTTGGGGATTAGGCAAAGATGTGTGAATGACCTGTGAATGAAGAATGACGTGTGATTACTCAGTGGGTAGAGGGTGTTCTTCTGGGGTTTTGAAAGTTTTTAAACCAGAAAGAAGTGTGGTTATACAACACTGAATGCACTAAATGCCACTGAATTATGTATTTTATAATGGTTAATTGATGTTATGTGAATTTCACTGCATTAAAAACTTAATTGTTTGAAGAGAATAATACATTTGAAAAGTTCTTGGTAAGAATGGTTAAGAAAAAAAAAAGAAAATACAGATTATCAACATAAAAGTAAGGATATCACTACATGACCTTATAGATATAAAGTGATAATAAGGAACATAAGAAAAATGTTTTTATAATAACTTTGCTAACTTACATTAAAAGAACAAATTTAGTGAAAAATAGTCACTTTCAAAACAGTTTTAAGAAGGAAAAAGCTAAATACTCTATCTGGAAAGAAATTAAAATTTTAAAAAAATGTCTTCTCATAAACTAAATTTCAGGCTCAGATGATTTTATTGGTTAACTCTATCAAAAATTTAAGGAAGAAATAATACCAAATTATACAAACTCGATGCAAAAAACAGAGATAAGGTTTTCTAACTCATTTTATAAGGCCAGCAAAACTCTAAACCAAAAGTTGACAAATATTTCACATGAAAATAAAAATAAAAATATTCTTCATGAAGACAGATGTAAAACTCCTCAAAAACTAGTGAACAGATTCCAGCAACACACACAAAGGATAATAAAGCATGATGAATGGGGTTCTCTCAGGGATACCATACCTGTAATGAAAGCAGTTATCTTTTTAAAAATATTTTAATGTTTTATTTATTTTTGAGAGATAGAGACAGCGTGTGCCAGGGAGGGTCAGAGAGAGAGGGAGTTACAAAATCTGAAGACAGGCTCCAGGCTCCGGACTAGCTGTCAACACAGAGCCCGATGCGGGGCTCAAATCCACAAAACCGTGAGATCATGACCTATGCCAAAGTTGGGTACTTAACCGACTGAGCCACCCAGGTGCCCCAGCAGTTATCGTTATCTTGTATTTCTTCAGTAGCTTGATCACTAGTATCCTGATCCTGCTTTTGCTCTAAGCTTATAAACCGTTCCCTATAAGGTGGTTGGAGTAAGCCTTTAGCGATACACATCAGGTTATGTCCTACCCCTGCCTGACACCCTTAAATACATTTTATTGCACTTAAAACAGCATCCAAAGCCTGGACATGACCCACAGGTGCCACATGGTTTGACTTCCTACTGTCTCTGTTCTTATTCTCACCTCTGTCTCCAACCATGACTCCATCCATGCCAGTCATGCTGTTCCTCAAAAGCCAAGCACATAACTCTGGGACTTTGAAAATGTTGTTCTCTCTATTTGGACCCTCCTCCTACTTCTGCTCATCACAGATTTGGTTCATTCTTATTTTTTTGGTTTCAGCTCAACTATCCCCTCCTCTCTAAAGAGCATTGCTTGAACAATAGCTGTCTTAACTTCATATTTATTTTCCTTTATGGTACTTGTCCCAAGGTAAAATTTTCTTTTTTGTATATTTGTTCACTTGTTCATAGAAAATTCCCACCAGAATATACACTCAATAGGAGAGGAAACTGAGTTTTTTTGGGAGGCCCACTTCCATTCCTGCCACTCAGCCTGAAATAACACTTAGCATTTAAAGGCACTTAATAAATATTTTTGAATAAGCAAATAATTGAATGATCATAAGATCCCATAGGTAAGGTAGAGCTGAATTATGCTTCAAAGTATCAGTATAATTTGGGTTCGAGTGGCTGAAGCAAGATGGGTCAAAGTCAGAGTGGTGGCCATGGCCCTGGAGGTGGCAAGAAGGATGACCAGGACAAGAAAAAGAAATACGAACCTCCTGTACCAACTAGAGTGGAGAAAAAGAAGAAGAAAACAAAGGGACCAGATGCTGCCAGCAAGCTGCCACTGGTGACACCTCACACTCAGTGCCGCTTGAAATTACTGAAGTTAGAGAGAATAAAGACTACCTTCTCATGGAGGAAGAATTCATTAGAAATCAGGAACAAATGAAGCTTTTAGGAGAAAAGCAAGAGAAGGAAAGATCGAAGGTGGATGATCTGAGGGGGCCCCAATGTCGGTAGGAATGTTGGAAGAGATCATTGATGACAATCATGCTATCGTGTCCACATCTGTGAGCTCAGAACATTGCGTCAGCATACTTTCCTTTGTAGACAAGGACCTGCTGGAACCAGGCTGTTCAGTCCTGCTCAACCACAAGGTACATGCCGTCATAAGGGTGCTCATGGATGACATAGATCCCTTGGTCACAGTGATGAAGGTAGAAAAGGCCCCCCAGGAAACCTATGCTGATATTGGGGGTTTGGACAACCAGATCCAGGAAATTAAGGAATCTGTGGAGCTTCCTCTCACTCATCCTGAATATTACGAAGAGATGGGTATAAAGCCCCCAAAGGGGGTCATTCTCTATGGACCACCTGGCACAGGTAAAACCTTATTAGCCAAAGCAGTAGCAAACCAAACCTCAGCCACTTTCTTAAGAGTGGTTGACTCTGAACTTATTCAGAAGTACCTAGGTGACAGGCCCAAACTCGTTTGGGAATTGTTTCGAGTTGCAGAAGAACATGCACCGTCCATCGTGTTTATTGATGAAATCGATGCCATTGGAACAAAAAGATATGACTCACATTCCGGTGGTGAAAGAGAAATTCAACGAACAATGTTGGAACTGTTGAACCAGTTGGATGGATTTGATTCAAGGGGTGACATGAAAGTTTTTATGGCCACAAACCGAATAGAAACTTTGGATCCAGCACTTGTCAGACCAGGCCGCACTGACAGGAAAATTGAGTTCCCCTGCCCGATGAAAAGACTAAGAAGCACATCTTTCAGATCCACACAAGCAGGATGACTCTGGCTGATGATGTGACCCTGGATGACTTGATCATGGCTAAAGATGACCTCTCCGGGGCCGACATCAAGGCAATCTATACAGAGGCCTGTCTGATGGCCTTGAGAGAAAGCAGGATGAAAGTAACAAAAGAAGACGTTAAAAAATCTGAAGAAAATGTTCTTTATAAAAAACAAGAAGGCACCCCTGAGGGGCTCTACCTGTAGCCACAGTTGCCTTCAAGGAGATGGTCAGGAAGCTGCCAGAGGAACCTCATCCAGTTGATCTTTCTTAGCAAACCCCTCCATGCCCCTTTCTGGGCCTGATGTGTAGGGCGCCCCCCAGGCTGCCTTCATGTGTCAGCCACGTGCAGTGTTCTCCTCTCAATAAAGCGACTTCCTCCTCAGAAAAAAAAAAAAGTATCAGTATAATTTGAATAGGTGGAGAACAGTGAAAAAAATAATCAGCCAAAAGAACAGCATCCACAAAGACATTTAGTTAGCAACATGAAAGTTAGCTTGAAACATGTTTCATGTTTCAATAAGGATTGGGCTGAGAGTCTAGAGGCTCCCCACTAGGACACATGGTTTGTGGATGGGGCATTTAAAGAAAAAGCAGCAGAAGTATTTCAAGTAAGAGATGAAGGTCCCTTCTTGCTCTTTTTAGAGAATCTCCATTCTCCACCAGAAGTGGAGGAGTAGGGCTAACCCAAACCTATCCATTCCCCCAGTTGGGCAGATGATTGTTGCTTGACCAATTACATTAATTTTCCTCTGGTTCCAGTGATATGCGGATGTTACTGAAGCAAGAAAAATCATAATCCTTAATGAGATCTGATGTATAATCACTTAAAAGGAATGCAGTCCCTCTTTATGAGAGATTTTCCATGAGCTATAAGAAGGACATAAGCACTTGTCTTCACCTCTCCACCTATATGTGTATTATTTTACAACTCGCTTTACAGACAGGCATGTGTATGCACGTGTTTGGTGCATATATGGGTAAATTAAAAGCTGTATATATATAAATGCCATAGCTTGATTAAGAGTCTCTTGCTCTATTGACTGAGATGGGTGCGTTATGATGAGATTAAATAACATGTGTTGCTTTCCATGTTAATGTTTACAAATCCATACTTGAAAGTTATATACAGTTCTGGTCAAAGGGGAAGGCTCAACGTGCCTGGATCCACCACCCACCTCTATCGTTTTTCAAATCTGTGGCCCTGTGAAAGTTATTTAACCAATCTGATTCTCAATTTTCCTCAAGTATAAAAAGAGAGGCAAAAATACTGCCTACTTCACAAAATTATGTGAGCTTTAAATTAGATGGTACAAATGCTTAGCACATAATAGACACCTCAATAATTTCTTATTTATTATTTTTAGAGGTTGTTTGTTGTTGTCATCTAGGGATATGAAGTAATAGCTTACAAAGATTGCTGTTGCAATAATGCTTCGTGGATTGGAGGTGGCAACAAATAGAGGCTGTTGTTTTTCTCCAGAAGATGAAGACCTGACCTTAGGAGTTTGACTAGATTTAGTGACTAAGTTCAATGCTTGTATCTTACTTTCTTCTGGATGCAATCTGTGTTCTCACAGTCCTTGGTAAAGTGTTTTCTGGTCACTGGAGATATGACCATTCAGGATGGCAATGCTGGAGAAAAGCTATGATTGCAGCAGGGACAGTCTAAGAACCAATGGAGCAGCAGGAAAGAAAAGAGACAAACAGGAGAATAATGTAATCACAGATCCCTGGGCAATTTCCTCCCATCGTGCAGAAGAGGTGGGAGTGCAGGAAGAAGGTAAGTGTTCAGGCAAGGAATCAAAGAAAGAAGAGATAGGAAGGCAACATCCAGGTATCTTGGACATGGATACCTTTTCATAGAAAATGAAAACTTGAAGAAGTCTCATAGATCAATTGAGAGGCTGAGTGAGTTATGCTGGAGAGTATGAGAGTTTTACAGACAAGGACACAGCAAAGATAATAGCAAGAAGAAAGGTAGAAATGAGAACTTGTTAGAGACATAAAAGACCCAGTCTCCAGTGAGGACTCCTGTATATTCTGAAATTCATCAAGTGTAGGGAGAAGCTGTCTCTTTTATTCCATGAGAAGGTACCCATTTTCTCATGGGATCCATTAACTCCTAGCTGTAAGCAGAGCCTGAGCCCTCATGCAATTCAGAGCTGGATATGCAGGCTGGGTCTACAGCTAGACACAATTTCTTATTGTCTCTGATAGGGCCAGGGCAGGAAGATTTATCAAGCCTGGGCCCAAGAGTCTATTTGCCTATTGTAGAAATTAACCGAAGTATGATCAGTGTATTCATCTGGGGTGGCTACTAGGAAAAGTGGGTTTTGATGTAATAGGTCAGGTGGCTCTACCATAAACTCATCACCAGGGTACACAGATGAGACCCTGTCACTTCTTCTGAGTCAGAAGTCAGAGCCACAGGCTTGAAGAAGCCTCTTTCTCTCTCAGTGTGAGATTGTCATTAGACAAACACTTGAGGAAACATCTGTGGTGGGGTCCCCATACCTCTGAATTTCAAAACTTCCCTTGCACACTCAGTGTGTATTTCAATATTGTGTTTTGAACCAGAGGGGCCTAAATTCAAACCTAAGTTGCTTAATTTTTAGAGTCATATCGCTTGGATTCAATTCAGGGTCTGCCTTCTTTTATTGGCTGTGTGTTTTGAACTGTCAAAAAACAAACTTTGCATGCTGAATAAAACAAAACATAAAGGTGAATTTATTACAAAGTTGTTGACCTGTAAGCCAGGAAATTCAAGGCTACTGAAGCAATGAATTCCAAGTTGTTTATAGGCTAGGGGATTTTTATGGGGTAAATGTGAAAGTTATTTAGATTTTTCAACCAACTCTGGTTGGTTACCTGGTTGTCTTCTTTCTTATTTGGATCAGGCTAGCTGAGTCAGGGGAAACAAGGAAGTCCAGAGAGGGCAGGAACAGACTTGATTTTGGGGAATTGGCTGATTTCCTCTACTGATTACTGAGAAAAACTGTAAACTCCTATAAGGTTAGGCTAAGTTTATTTTATGCACCTGTGTTGACTGTTTCTGGTTTGTCCCTGATACAATGTCTCCATTTTAGCTTGGTTTTATATTCCTCCCTTTTGATCAAGCCCCTATTATGGGATGCTGATCACTCAATATATTGCTAGGTGTTTTTTTTCTACATGGACCTTGCCTTTTGACTGCTTACTCATTTTTTTTATTTTTCCTCCACCATTCCATGATTGGACATCTTTCTTCAGGGTGAAAGATGCTTTCAAGATTAGTACCAACCAAAGGCCATATTTGAAGCAACTCTTTAGATTAGGTCAGAATAGAGTGAAAGCAGGGAGGCTTTGTGAAGAGTAAACATTAGTCAATCAGGTTTGTTGGTTTTATAAAGGCTGGATAGATAACAACTAAGTACTTTAAATTTTTTTTAACATTTACTTATTACTGAGAGATAGAGACACAGCATGAGCTGGGGAGGGGCAGAGAGAGAGGGAGACACAGAATCCGAAGCAGGCTCCAGGCTCTGAGCTGTCAGCACAGAGCCTGACGTGGGGCTCGAACTCACGAACTGCGAGATCATGACCTGACTGAAGTCATATGCTTAAACAACTGAGCCACCCAAGTGCCCCCAAAACTAGGTACTTTTAAAACTACAACACAAACTATTATGAAAAATAAGATAGAAAGATAAAATTGTAGTATAGATCTTAACCATGAACCCAATCCATTGGTAACCAGTTGAATAAATCACAATTCCAAGAGGAGTCAGATTAGACTTGCAACCAATGGGCTTGTTCTCAGATTTTGTGTGCCTGAGCTTCCACATCCACACAAATCTCAGTACAAATGCAGCAAGTGGTGTTGGCTATGGCACAGACATCTCCTTGCTCAGCCACAAGATAATCTAAGGCTATTTAATGAACAACTTTGGCCAGAGGTTAGGAGTTTTAGAGGGCCACTTATGGCTTTAGTGGGGGCTCTGCAGTTACTCCAAAGGTTAAGGAGAGATTCCTGATCATAGCCTCTTTTTGCATTTATTTACACCCAGGAAAGTAGTAATTTATCAAAGAAAGCAAATTTTGAATCATGAATGCTTCCCAATAATTACCTTTTGAGTCTGGCTCAGGACTGGAAAGATGATGGCCATGAAAGCCAGTCAATCTTAAGGGTATGCAGACTACACAGGTGGTTTTATTCTGGTTACCCTTGCCTTGTGTCCCTTTCTACAGAGCTTGGAAGCAAGGTTCCAAGTTTGGGACTGTTGATCATAGATAGGGAAATGAACCCTCAGTGTTAGGGAATCTGATAAGAGAGAGAGAGAGAGAGAGAGAGAGAGAGAGAGAGAGAGAATGAGTTTGTTCCAGAGAAACTGAGGCATCAAAAATAAGGGAGAAGTTTGTGATGGGCAGAACTATAGAGTCATCAGCATCATGGCAAATAAATAGTTAATTTGAAGGTTGGATTATCCCACTTTGCAATGATCTGAGATATGGAACATTGGCATTATCTTTCCAGGCAAGGAAAAGGTGGACAAAAGAACCATAAAAACTTTTGTGATATAAATGCTAAGAAAAAGGTCAGAGAGGGAAGGAGGAATGGAAAGAAATGTTCCTGATCCAACATCTTGGGGGAAAGCAGTATAGCTTGATGTCAGCTATATCTTTTCCTTGTCAATTTGATTTTGAGGTCTCCAGCTTTTGCACAGGGCAAGATAGCAGGTGGAGACTATTTAAGTTGTGAAATATGCACCCAAGCTTTGATACCATGTAATTTGGTAGATTGTCATTAGTTAAGAATGCTTGGTAAGGTCCTCTCCATGAATCAAACCTTTGCAAAAACCATCAGAGCAAAATAACTCTGTAAATGACAAAAGACTTTAAAATGCCTATGTGTTAATGAGAGTTCATTATAATGGAATTGACAAGGAAATTTGGTTATTTCTGTGACACATAGCATTTTAAGAATACAGGAAATATGACTGCAAACATTATACTAGGACATATGAGATCTAGAGATTTCACACAATTTCTAGAACATTTACATTAATGACATGTATCCATATAAATATACGCTTAAACATCACTTTTTATTTATGTTTAACACATAATTTAACATATCAAATAAACCTGATCGTTTAATATTTTTTTCTTTTATAGTTTACCGTCAAGTTGGTTTCCATAGAACACCCAGTGCTCATCCCAACAAGTGCCCTCCTTCACTTCCATCACCCCCTTTCCCCTCTCCCCCACTGCCATCAAGTCTCAGTTTGTTCTCAGTATTTAAGGGTCTCTTATGGTTTGTTTCCCACCCTTTCCTTAACTATGTTTTTCCCCTTTCCCTCCCCCATGGTCCTCTGTTAAGTTTCTCCTGTTCCCCATATGAGTGAAAACATATGGCATCTGTCCTTCTCTGCCTGACGTATTTCACTTAGCATAACACCCTTGCCAGCATAACATCTACGTTGCTACAAATGGCCAAATTTCATCCTTTCTCATTGCCATGTAGTATTCTATTGTATATATAAACCACATCTTCTTGATCCATTCATCAGTTGATGGACATTTAGGCTATTTCCATGATTTGGCTATTGTTGTTGAAAGTGCTGCAATGAACACTGGGGCACATGTGCCTCTATGCATCAGACCTTCTGCATCTCTTGGGTAAATTCCTATCAGTGCTATTGCTGGGTCATAGGAAGTTCTATTATTAATTTTTTGAGAAACCTCCACATTGTTTTCCAGAGCGGTTGCACTAATTTGCATTCCCACCAAGAGTGTAGGACGGTGCCTGTTTAACATCCTCACCAGCATCTATAGTCTCCTGATTTATTCATTTTTTTAAAATTTTTTTTTAATGTTTTATTTATTTCTAGGAGAGAGAGAGAGAGAGAGAGCGTGAGCAGGGGAGGGTCAGAGAGAGAGAGGGAGTCACAGACTGAAACTGGCTCCAGGCTCTGAGCTGGCAGTCAGCACAGAGCCCGGCGTGGGGCTCGAACCCACGAACCGCGAGATCATGACCCAAGCGAAAGTCGGACGCTTAACCGACTAAGCCACCCAGGCGCCCCCTGATTTATTCATTTTAACCGCTCTGACCGTGTGTCAGGTGGTATCTCCATGTGGTTTTGATTTGTATTTCCCTGATGATGAGGGACACTGAGCATCTTTTCATGTGCCTGTTGGCCATCTAGATGTCCTCTTTGGAGAAGTGGCTGCTCATGTCTTCTGCCCATTTCTTCACTGGGTTATTTGTTTTTCAGGTGTGGAGTTTGGTGAGGTCCTTATAGATTTTGGATAATAGCCCTTTATCCAAGGGCTGCCACTTTGGTTTTCTTCATCAATATTACTTTGGCTATTCGGGGTCTTTTGTGGTTCCATACAAATTTTTAGAATTGTTCTAGCTTTGAGAAGAGTGCTGGTGCAATTTTGATTGGGATTGCATTGTATGTGTAGATTGCTTTGGATAGTAATGACATTTTAACGATAGTTATTCTTCCAATCCACGAGCATGGAATGTTTTTCCATTTCTTTGTGTCTTTTTCAATTTCCTTCATAACTTTTCTATAGTTTTCATCATAAAGATCTTTTGCGTCTTCGGTTAGGTTTATTCCTAGGTATTTAATGTTTATTTGTGTGTGTGGTTTTTTTTTTTTTTTTGGTGCAATTGTGAATGGGATCAGTTTCTTGATTTCTCTTGATGTGGCTTCATTATTGGTATAAAAATGCAACCGATTTCTGTATGTTGATTTTATATGTTGCAACTTTGCTGAATTCATGGATCAGTTCTGGTAGGCTTCTGGTAGAGTCTGTCGGGTTTTCCCTGTAGAGTATCATATCATCTGCGAAAAGTCAAAGTTTGACTTCTTCATTGCCAATTCTGATGCTTTTTATTTCTTTTTGTTGTCTGACTGCTGATGCTAGGACTTCCAGCACTATGTTAAACAACAGTGGTGATAGTGCACATCCCTGTCGTGTTCCTGATCTCAGGGAGAAAGCTGTCAGTTTTTCTCCATAGGGGATAATATTTGCTGTGGGCTTTTCATAAATGCCTTTTATGATGTTTAAGTAAGTTCCTCCTATCCTGACTTTCTCGAGGGTCTTTATTAAGAAGGGATGTTGTATTTTGTCAAATGCTTTTTCTTCAGCTATCGACAGGATCGTATGGTTCTTATCTTTTCTTTTGTTAATGTGATATATCACACTGATTGATTTGCCATTACTGAACCAGCCCTGTTCAGGAATAATCACTTGATCATGGTGGATAATTCTTTTTATATGCTGTTGAATTCGATTTGAGTGTATCTTGATGAGGATTTTTGCGTCCGTATTCATCAGGGATATTGCTCTGTAGTTTTCTTTTTTTCCTGGGTCTCTGTGTGATTTGGGTATCAAAGTAATACTGGCTTTGTAAATGAGTCGAGAAGTTTTCCTTCCATTTCTGTATTTTTGAACAGCTTGAAAAGAATGGGTATTAACTCTGATTTAAATGTTTGGTAGAATTCCCCAGGGAAGCCATCTGGCCCAGGGTTCTTATTTGTTGAGAGATTTTTGATAACTTATTCTATTTATTCACTAGTTATGGGGCTGTACAGATTTTTTATCTCTTCCTATTTGAATTTTGGTTGTGTGTGTGTGTATGTGTGTGTGTGTGTGTGTTTAGAAATTTGTCCATTTCTTCTAGGTTGTCCAGTTTGTTGGCATATAATTTTTCATAGTATTCCCTGATAATTGCTTGTGTTTCTGAGGGACTGTCATAATAACAGCATTTTCATTCATGATTTTGTCAATTTGGGTGCTCTCTCTTTTCTTTTAGAGAAGCCTGGCTAGAAGTTTATCAATTTTGTTTATTTTTTCAAAAACCAACTCTTGGTTTCATTGATCTGTTCAACTGTTATTGTTGATTCTATATTGTTTATTTCTGCCCTGATCTTTATTATTTCTCTTCTTCTACTCTGTTTGGGGTATCTTGCTGCTCTGCTTATTGTTCCTCTAGTTGTTCTGTTAGATTTCTTACTTGCACCTTTTCTAATTTCTTGAAATAAGCCTGAATTCCAATGTACTTTCCTCTTAGGACTGCCTTTGCTGCATCCCAAAGAGTTTGGATTGGTGTATTTTCATTTTCATTTGTTTCCATATATTTTTAAATTTCTTCCCTAATTGCATGATTAGTCCATTTGTTCTTTAGTAGGGTGTTCTTTAACCTCTGCATTTTTTCCAGAATTTTTCCTGTTGTTTATTTCAAGTTTCATAGCATTGTGATCTGAAAGTGTGCATGGTATGATCCCAATTCTTTTATATTTATTGAGGGCTGCTTTATGACCCAGTATGTGCCCTTTTTTGGAGAATGTACCATGTGCACTTGAGATGAAAGTAAATTCTGTAACCTCAAGTAGTAGAATTCTAAATATATCTGTCAAATCCATCTGCTCCAATGTGTCATTCAGGTTCATTGTTTCTTTAGTGATTTTCTGTCTAGTTGATCTATCCATTGCTGTACATGGAGTATTAAAGTTCCCTGCTATTAGCACATTCTTATCAATAAAATTGTTTCTGTCTGTGATTAATTGTTTTATGTATTTTGGTGCTTCAGAATTTGATGCCTAAACATTTATAATTGTTAGCTCTTCCCAATGGATAGATCCTGTAATTATTATATAATGCTCTTCATCCCTTGTTACCCCTTAACTTTAAAGTCCAGTTTGTCTGATATAACTATGGCTAATCCAACTTTCTTTTGACTTCCAGTAGCATGATAGATATTTTTCCATCCCCTACTTTCAATCTGAAGGTGTCCTCAGGTCTAAATTGAGTCTTTTGTAGACAAAAGACAAATAGATGGATCTTGTTTTTTTTTTTTTTAATCCATCCTGCTACCCTATGTCTTTTCATTGGAGCATTTAGTCTACTTACATTCAGTGTTATTATTGAAAAATATGGGTTTAGAGTTATTGTGTTCTCTGTAAGATTCATGCTTGTAGTGGTGTGTCTGATACCTTTTGTTCCTTGCAACATTTCCTTCATAGAGTCCCCCTGAGGATTTCTTGTAGGACTGGTTTAGTGGTGATGAATTCCTTCAAGTTTTGTTTGTTTGGAAAACCTTTATCTCTCCTCTATTCTGAATGACACACTTGCTGGATAGAAGATTCTTGGCTGCATATTTTTTCTGTTCACCACATTGAAGATTTCCTGCCATTCCTTTATGGTCGGCCAAGTTTCAATACATAGGTCTGCAACTACTCTGATAGGTCGCCCTTTGTATGTTAAGACTCTTATCCCTAGCTGCTTTCAGAATTCTCTCTTTGTCCTTATACTTTGCCAGTTTCACTATGATATGTCATGCAGATCGATTCAAGTTACATCGGAAGGGAGTTTTCTGTGCCTCTTGGATTTCAATATCTGTTTCCTTCCCCAGATTGGGGAAGTTCTTGGCTATAATTTGTTCAAGTACTTTTTCAGCCCCTTTCACTCTCTCTCCTTCTTCTGGAAATCCTATGTTCCATTTGATTGCATCACTCAGTTCTCGAATTGTTCTTTCATGATCCTGGATCAATTTACCTCTTTTTTTCCTGGCTTCTTTTTCTATAATTGTGTCTTCTAATTCATCTATACTCCTCTATGCCTCTTCAATCTGTGCAGTGACCACCTCTATTTCATTATGCACCTCATTTATAGCATTTTTAAATTCATCACAAGTGTTTTTAAGTTCCATAATCTTTGTTTCAATAGCGTCTCTGGTGTCTTCCAGGCATCCCAAAAGAGGGTGCAAAACATACTATCCTCTGAAGATTCGAGACTGTACTCTGGGTTCTACAGACAGAGGTCCAAATCTGACTGGTAAGAATTATTAACCTCCGCAGGCTTTTTTTTGGTTTTATCAAGATCCCATCTGCAGGCTCCTGATATACTAGGGCCTAAAGTAGAGAACATAGCACTGCTTTCTACCAAAATTTGTTAAACTTTTTAATTAATTTTAATTTTAGTTTCCCCTTTGCCTTTAAAAGAAGTAACTGGTAGCAGTTCATAGGAAACCCCCCAGACTCTTGTCAACCCTGGGAGTGACCCATACAAGAGCCCCCTTCAAAGGTAGATCTGAGAGTATTGGTAGGCAACTAACATGGAAAACTTTTGTTTATGGGCTTATAGTCTCTTCAGAATGGGAAGACAATCAAAGGATTAGTATAAGGTGAATACTCAAAGGAGGCTAGAGTAATAGGGGTCATGACAGTCGTACAGTCTTTGATTTTATGGACCTCTATGTCTTTAATTTTCATTATCCTTTTTCAGTGAATATTTCAATGAAGTTATTTTGGAATTTTGAAGCCTTTTGAAAGCTTCTGTTTGATTTGGTAACTCTTACATTGCACTTATTAAATGAATAATCATGTTTAATTGGAATATTCCCCATATGGTTATTGTAATTCTAGGTTTTCTTTGTAAGAGTTTGCCATTTTTGTGGATATCTACAGCTTCTAGAACCATAGGTCTTAGATATAAAATAAACAATGTGTCAGAAAATGGCACGTTTAATTTTTGAAAACTTGAGAATCCCATTTCTTTAGCTAAGACTTGGATTTCTCAGAGCCAAATTGATACCTCAGAGAGTGTCTCACTGAGTTGGGGATTGTATGGTATTTTTCAGTGTACTTTGTTACATGGAAATTTTCTTGAAGTCAAAGGATGACAGTGTCAATGTAACCCATGACCAACTTATCCCAACATGGGAGTCTTAGAGTCAGGTGGCCAGTGCTCTAACAGCTTTTAAGTGCTCAACCTCTGTCTGTAAATTTTGTAGCTTTGGCTTCCAAGATCCCCCATAACAGTAGATCTATTATCTCTTTACCTCATGTGCTCATTAACAAAAACCAACAGTAGTTGAGGAAACATAACTGTGGATACCAGCAATAATCAAAGAGATTAGACAAGAGAAGGCCTTGTATGCACCACCAGAGCTTCCCAAAGTAGTTGTTTAATTTTGGGTTCTTTTTTTTTCTAATTTACTATGCAGAAAAATTAGTTTACTAAAATAAAAAGATCTCCCAAATGGCCGTTGTTTTCCAAATTGTTTTTAGTTAGATTGTGTGATCTAGACCAAAAAAGTTATGAATGAGAGTTCTGGAGGAAACTGTAGTCTCATTAGGTTTGCTAAACTTCGTGAGAGTACAATGTTTCAGTCATTAAAAAAAAAACTTGCAATAAAACTAGGAGGGCTATCAGTTGAAGTAAGTGGAGATGTAAGTGAAATGCTTACCTCTGGTGACTTCCAATACTCTGTGGAGATGGAGAACTGAAAGGGCTTGGTCAGTACCAACACCTATGTCTGACATCCAGAGGAAAGTCTCCCTGGGTACTCTTTCAGATGCCACTTCTGACACCATAAATATCCAAATTAAACACTACATATAGTATAAAATGAAGCAGAAAAAGTAATGTATTGCAAGCCTTTGACCTGTAACCTAGGAAACTAAGTCAAAATTAAACTTTACATATAGTATAAAATGAAGCAGAAAAAGTAATCTATTGCAAACCTTTTGACCTGTAAGCTAGGAAGTTCAGAGCTATGGGGGAAAGGAGTTCTGAGTTTCTCATAAACAACGGAGTTTTTATGTAGTAAATGCAGAAGTTATCTGCTTTCTTAACTAATTGGTTGCCTAGTGGTTTCGTTTCTTATTTGGATCAGGGTAGCGGAGTCAGGAGAACAATAAAGTCCAGAGACAGCATAAACAGACTTGGCATTTGGGTATTGACTGGCCTCATCTGCTGATTTTAAGAAAAGCTGTGAATTCCTGCAAGGTTAGGTTAGTTTCCTTTAGGCACCTGCACTGACCTTTGTCATTTTGTCTTTTTTTTTTTTTTTAATATTTTTATTTATTTCTAGAGAGAGAGAGAGAGAGAGAGAGAGACAGTGTGAGCAGGGGAGAGTCAGAGAGAGAGGGAGTCACAGACTCTGAAACAGGCTCCAGGCTCTGAGCTGGCAGTCAGCACAGAGCCCGACGCGGGGCTTGAACCCACGAACCGCGAGATCATGACCTAAGCGAAAGTCGGACGACCAACCAACTAAGCCACCCAGGCGCCCCGTCATTTTGTCTGTAACATAAGTGACTCCATTTTAGTTTGGTTATACAGAACAAATTACTTTTTTATTGCTTTAGTGTCCAATCTCTAAAATGGGACATTTATAACACATACCTTAGAGAGTTTGTGAGAGGGTTAAAATTGGAGATCTATTTATCTATCTATCTATTATCTATGATTATATTAAATATATATATGAATATCATCATAGATAGATATGTCAATATATAGGAAAAGTACTTACACAATGCTCTGCACATAAAATATTCATTAAATTATAAATATTATTCCTATGTCACAGACACTTGAGATAAGAAGAACTATGCTCCAACCCTGAAAGCCCATACTTTAATACTTTTGTAAAAGATAGGATCTAGGCAGGGATGTCAGACTCTTTTCCTATTTCTATTTTTTTTTTAATTTATTTTTTTAATGTTTTATTTATTTCTAGGGGAGAGAGAGAGACAGCGTGAGCAGGGGAGGGTCAGAGAGAGAGAGGGAGTCACAGACTGAAAGAGGCTCCAGGCTCTGAGCTGGCAGTCAGCACAGAGCCCGTCGCGGGGCTCGAACCCACGAACCGCGAGATCATGACCCAAGTGAAAGTCAGACGCTTAACCGACTAAGCCACCCAGGCGCCCCACTCTTTTCCTATTTCTAATGTAAATGTAATAGACCACATTTAGTACCCTGGTATCCAAAATGCTAGCAAGATGTTCTTCTGAAAATGTAGCAGTTGTCCCAATGGCCTTGAGAATTCGATTCTAGCTTCTCAAAAGAAACACTTGCTTTGGTTGATCCCATACTGGGGCTCAAATAACTATTTGGTCACAAGAGACCCAGGATCTTGAAAATATCAAACCATCTTCCTGCTACTCTCAGAAGAATTTTGAATGGAGAATATCTGATCCTTTGATAATTGGAAGTTTGGTTTCAAACAATCAATAAAAAGTCATAAACTCAATCATTTCAGCAAATTAATTGGTGATACATAATTTAAAAACTAATGTTCAAGAGATAGTTTCCTTTTAACCTTGCAAGAATTTTGAGGCAATTAAACATCAATGGGAAAATTATATTTGTAAAATGAGACAGCAAACTGAATACATTTACATTTTATTAATTGAGAATGTTTCCTGAGGTTATCATGAAACTTGTGTATTAAGTGCAATAAACACAAACCACAAATGAGGCAGAGTAGGAAAGGCAGAGCCTGGTGAGCAGTGAGATAGGGAGTGTTCCTTTAGTGAGATTTTTGCCCCCCACCACTCTACACACACAGACACACAGACACACACACACACAGACACACACACACACACACACACACACAGGCACACACAGATGACCTTCTGTGGCTCCCCCTACTGGCCTGGTCATTCAAATGGTCCTGCACTCTGTTTTGTATTGTTATTGTTGTTTGTTTTTGGCTGTCATCCACAGACATTTGGTCTCTCCTTTTCATTTGTGGTAGATATCCATACCTCCTTACATTCTCTGTCTCTACCCCTAACCCTGCCATCATTTTTGAATGCCTTACTATGCACATATTTTCCCAACTAAAGCCTCTCAGGTTGTAACTTCATCTTTAGTGACTGTCTTCTTCTTCATGGCAGACACCACCTGTGCAGTCTTATCCTGGAACTAAACGTCTTGAAGAAAATGTGAAAATGAATTCAAATTGCCCACTCTGATCTCAGCCTCTTATCATATCCTGCTTATGTGCTCAAGTGCCCTGAGTTCATTGTTCACCCTCATAAAGATCTATCATTTATTCTCTTACTCTACTCATCCATTTGTATGCCTTTCTTATTTCCTATCTTAAATCAATGGGCTATTGTTATAAATACTTTTTAAAAATAAAGTTCATTTCTCTCACTTCTCTATAGGTATTTTCCTAAACCCTAACTTGTAAAGATGTAAATCACAGAAGTGTTACTGTCTAACAAAGGTCTGACAGAGCTTAGCTGGAAAAAACCCCCCCACAAGATTGACCCATATGATTTTATTTTCATGACCCCCTTTTTCAGTATGGGCAGGAAAACTACCATGTTTCTCAAATGAACTCACTCTACCACTCCTTTTGCCAAATTTTTATATACTTTATACTTTATTCTGATTCTTAGAATGCCCCTCACTCCCAGAATTAGGTTCTTGCCTCTCTTCATACCCTATTTATAAAATTGAAGACATCGTATTGAAATTCAAAGTCCACTCTCCCCCAAAAAAAGCTACACATTTTTTTTTTTGCTTTTCATTTATTATCTTCTCCTTCCCATTAAAAAAAGAGGAAAGAATTTTGCTCCTCTTTTATTTTTTAAAATGTTTACTTATATTTATTTTGAAAGAAAGAGAGCAAGCGGGGGAGAGGGAGAGAGAGAGAATCCCAAGCAGGCTCCAAGCTGTCAGCACATAGTCTGACTCAGGGCTCAATATCATGAAACATGAAATCATGACCTGAGCCTAAATCACTAATCAGACACTTAACTGACTGAGCCATGTCAGTTAAATGCCTCATGCTACTCTTTTAGAAATTAGCTGGTATTTATGAAGATTTTTCTATGGATCAGCCATTGAACACCTAGTATCTAATGTAATAACCATGACAAATCTGGAAAGAAGACATTGTTATTATTCCTTTTTCTTCCAGATGAGGAAGCAATAAGCTAAACTTTCTCAAGTATATAACATATATTAAATAGTGGAGTTGGCAGTGAAAGTTAGAAAATCCGGTGATAGAGCCCATGATGTTAATATCAGACTATATTATCAGTCCTTGCCCAGGTGCTCTGGATATCATCTTGCTTCACTTTTCCAAAGATTTTGCTTCTATAGCAATCCCTACTTCTCGTACTATTTTTCCTTTTATACTGGACCATTTCTATCAGTGTTCAAACTTGGCCAAGTAGATTCCATCTAAAGCAAACAAACCAACAACAAAATCAAAGTCCCTTGACATCATTCTATAATTGAGCTGCTCTGTATGGTCAACCAGTTAGTTTCATGCACTTCACCACAGTTCTAAGCCCCCACCCATTACAATATAACACAATAAATTTAAAGATATATTAAATGAAAGTCAGCGAAAGCGAAAAATATGCATCCATAAGCAATGTGATATTTTAACAGATTTCTGGAAGACAGAAAATATTTGGAAACATATTTATGGATAGCAATGTGGTAAGTCACAGTGTCAATCAAGTAAAAACTGAGATAAATGGGATAAGAGACGTCAGTCAGCCTGACATCCCTGGAAGCAGCTCCAAATTGAGATCAACAAGAGTGGCATATAATAGGAACCAAGGAAGAAATAGAGGGCTTATATGAAGGTATGTGTCCCAAATAGTTGACTTCTATCACTTACCCCTTCCTTTTACATGTAGCATATATTTCAATACTAGACAGGAGGACCAGAAAACTATTTTATAATTAATAATACCAAGCATGTGGATAAAATTAAAGCAGCTAATTTAGAACCTAAATTTCTAGATCCAATCTTGGCAACTTTATCTCGGTTTCTGCCCCAGAGGTTCAGGTCATGTTGTTCTTTATGCTTAGAAACTCTTGCCTCTATTCCTTCCTAACTTCTCACCAGTCATCCTTCAGAAATAAACTTAAAGATCTTTTCCTGGAGAAGAGGTTTTGGTATTCCCAACTTAAATAATTTCTGTGGCCACCGCTGTTTATTTTCTTTGCAACACTTATCATGAAATGGAGCCAATTTTTAAAATTGAGTTGTTTATGTCTCTCTTCTTCACTAGGCTTGGGTACCCATGAAAGCAGGTCCATGTCTGTTTTATTTCTCCGCTGTGATCTCAGCATATGTGATAGTTCCTGAATATACAATTAAAGTTGAGGCTAGAATAGAGGAAATTGAAAGTTTCTCTAGGGAAGAGAGGAGATAGAGAGAGGACATAGAGATAGATTGTAGATAGATGATATAAATAGATTGTAAATAGAAGTTAGAAAGACAGATAGATTATAGAGACTCTTTTTTATGCAAATTGATTCCCATGCATTATTAATCACAGCCCGATTAATGATCTTGATAATGTCTTATCAGATTAGTACCCCTTGTCTTGAGAAAGTACAAAGACTGGGGGGACAGAGGTTTATTTATTTATTCAATTATATTTATTCAATACATATGGGGTTAGTAATAAATCATTTGGAAGGTGAAAACTTAGTCAAAGATGATCAGTTTTATTACAACGTGGGTATGAAAAGACTGCAAGAGAAGCTAGGAGAAACTAAGATCTTGTTACCAAGATAAGTCCTTATGCGACCATGGAAAAGATAAGGTAAGGTAAAATCTATAAACTTGAATGAAAAAACCAAATCAGCAATACTAATATACTCAATTGGTTAATATTTATTTTTCAGTCAAGCATGTTATAAACAAAATCAAGAACTAACTTGTACAATAGGCTGGGTCCTTTTTAAATCCCCCATGGGAAAGAAATGGTGATCCCAAAGTCCAGGACAGGATTGACATGCCAGGAAGTGATGAACTGTTTATAGTAGTGTCTCAGAGGGCCATATGTAGTAGGTCAGACAATTCTTTGTCTTCTTTTCAGTACTAGAATTTGGGGTCAACCCATGGCAGAAATAGTTCAGTTTAATGGAATATCCTGCTTTCCTCTAGTTTTACTAGTCTATCTAATAGTTGTACTGGGACTTGTGGCTCACTTTGGCCATTGTGTTCTGACTATAAGTCACATATTGAGGCTGAGGCAGTTAAAAGCTGGTGTGCCAACTCCATTTTCTCTTTTTTGTGGCTGCAAAGAACACATATGGAAAAGAGTGGGCCACAAGTCAAAACAGCTTGGATACCTAAGTAATGTCAAGAAGAAAAGAGCTTCCTTGGGGAAGAGAGCTTCTCAACCCACATCACAATTTGCATGAGTGAAAAACATGTCATTCTTGTGTTAATCTGTTGAAATTTTGTGTTTTTCCAGTGGTGGTAATTATCCTGATTCATACACACCCTTAAAATGTCCTAGAGCCTCTCTCTCACTGCTTCACCCTCAAACTGATATTCACTGCTTTAATTCCTTTCTGGTGATGGTTAAATAACCTTGACCTCAGCAAAATATGAAGAAGCAAGAGTTTTATCTGTCTTATTGGTGACAAGGGCTGAGGAAGCCTTGCCAGGCTGGACTAAAAGTGTTCCTTGGGTATTAGGCTGCCTGCAATTAGCTCCTTAGACAAGATCAGGTGTTCCTAAAGAGGCACAAGACCCACCTCTGAGCCTCATAAAAACTAGTACACTTCATTCCATTCATTTACAGTGAGGGTGGTAGAGCATTAGATGGGAAAGGAAGGTAGCCTTGGTCTCCTTATTCTCTTGTTCCAGTTTGGGTGTTATAAGCCTATAATTAAGGAGGAGAGAGGAAAGAAGTCACTGGATATGTGTATGTGAAAATAAATAAGGGATAAATACCTCTGGGGTCCTTCACTTTCTCTCTTTTCCCT
Source organism: Proteles cristata cristata (assembly GCA_017311185.1). Taxonomy (NCBI): domain Eukaryota; kingdom Metazoa; phylum Chordata; class Mammalia; order Carnivora; family Hyaenidae; genus Proteles; species Proteles cristata. The sequence continues at coordinate 1,990,119 of JAESUZ010004792.1, forward strand.
AGAAACTCATAATTTCATACCCATGTTACCATCCCTTTAAAGTACTTCATTGATTTCCCCAGTGCTTTAGGATAAATTCTAAACCCTTCCCATTCCATAGATCACCACTATCACCATGGTCCAGTCATTGCCTACACTGAATGCCTCTTCTCTTGGGGTCTCCTGGAATACTCTCTATGTATACACAACGATTCCCTATCCAGTATGCAGCCTTCAGCAGGGGGATCACATCTGCACATCTGTCCTGTGTCATACGCAATATACTGAACACAGTGCTTAACAACTATTTGTCCAGTGAATGGATTACATCATCAAAATTTCCCAAACATGGCATGCCACTGCAGTCTCCTTCCTGCTCTATCTCACAGCGGTGCTAACCTGTAGACATTCATGGATTCCTGTACATTGTTGTTCATCTATCCTTGTATGCCCATGCCATCTGTATGCTGCTCTGTCAGGATAGCCTATGAAACAATTTTACATTTGTATTTTCAGCATCTCAAAACTGTGCCTGATATTGACAGGTGGTCATTAAGTAAGTTTCGGGTAACTTAGATATGAACTGATCAGCAACTAGTGACAGGATGCCTCTTTTGAAAGGATATATATTGACAATCTTCTTGGGTGGCAGACTTTCTGCTCCCCACTGCCCTCCAGCCCCTCACTTCAGCCAGAAGGCTCTCCTGTCTAAGGTAGATTTCTGCCTTTGGCTGGGATGGAAGTTGCTCCTTTTTGCTCTGCCTTTCTTCAGTGTTCCTGCATACCCTACTTGGCTTGCAATGACCTTGCCCTTCTGGTACCCAAATGCTATTCTAGGCTTTGAGACATCTACTTTGCCTAAGGTATTTACCCCATTACTTTTGCTTGATTTGCGACTGGAAATTTCATCTTGGCCTTAAAGTCATGTGCACTTCTGGTTTATTGCCTACCTGCCACGTGGCTAACCCACCACCTATCATTAAACTTCTAACTCTCAAGTATGCTCAACTCAGGATCAGAGTTGCTTTTTATTCTCCATCAGATACAGACCAAATTCTACAGGGTTTAGATGGAAGGTGAAGAGGAATCAACACTGTTGTCCTCTACTCTCAGAGCAAAACACACCTCCATTCATTAGCTCCATACACTAGAGTTTTACTCAGACAGCTGCTTCACTATTTCACAGAAAGAGCCAGGGAAAAGGTGTCAAAAGCTGCATAAATTCATACCCAATGCAGAAAACATCTTAAAATAGCACATCTTAATCAAGGGCAAAATGCCCTATGCTCTCCATGAATATTGGGGCATCAAAATGAAGAAAGCAATGAGAAAAAATATAGTTTATCATATCTGTTCACAGAAAATAAAAAATTGCTTTTTCACCTATAATGATTTTTACAAACTACCAAATGCTAGAACAGTTTCACCTTTTCTGCTCAGAGATAAGAATTAGATAGAGAACTGTATACTAGGGATGCAGAAATAACAATCATCTACATATACTGAGAAAAACCAAGCCAGATGGAAATCCATGGGCTCAACCCCTTTCCCACTGAGCTTGAAGTCAGAGCTGCATATGGGAAACCAAGTAAAGTCACTAAGACCACCAGTCTACTTTGTGCAATCCACCTTTGAATCTTTATATACTGATGAAAAAAAATGTTAAAGGAAGGGAAGGAAGTATTAAAAGGAAGAATAACTAAAAGCTGTAATGATTAACAAGCTAAAAAGATGGCCTGTTAAGGCGGAATGAGACTTCACAAGTTATTCAATTTATTCTTGTCCTCATTCCCATTTTCTAATTTTCTATTGAAGTATACTTTAAGTTTAGTAAAGTACATATATCAAATGTACAGCTTGATCAGTTTTCATAAACAACACATCCATGTAATCAGCACTCAGATCAAGAGCTCTTTTGTAGTCATGTCCCTCTCAGGGGTCACTAATCTATCTAACATATACTAGCTTTGTCCATTTAGTACTTTATAGAAACTGAGTGACACGACATGTACTTGTTTATATCTGACTTATTTTCTTCAACATTTTGCTTGTGGAATCCATTTATCTGGTGGTGTATGTTGCTGCTCTTTGCAGTTTAGTAACATTTTGGTGATAACACCATATTTTTATAGTATACTACTGATAGGTAATCTCATCATTTTACCTTTAATGAAAATGGAGTGCAGTAGTTTGCCTAACTGTCTAAAGTTGTACAATGAGAATGTACCCAGCATAGGATGTTCAACTGGACTCTAGTCCAATGCTCATTGCATTTCATAGGCTACTTCCCACCTCCAACTTGTTTCTTACATGCTCTGTTGTGCATACGTATCATATTATCTTTATATAGATTGGAAACCAGATCACCACAGGTGCAGAGAGGTGTTAATCAAAGCATATTGTGTCACTATACTCCTTCTCTGGAAGATACAGGTAACAAATCTGGATATACATAAAGGTGCATAACACCAAGAGCCAGGGTAATATTTATCTATTCTGAGTGCAATCTGTATTTCTGGATCTATTGACTTCATGGGGATTTATCCTATTTAAGTTATTTAAATAAATTCTCCAGGGAGGAAGATGAATTTATTTCCTAGAAATTCATTGTTGAAATGAAGAATACATCACCTATCCTTACTCTTGCCGGGACAGATCAGGTGTTGGAGGCAGGGGAGGTCAAGATCATGGCAAGCAAATATGGATCTGCTATAGGAGCACAGTTATGTGTGGGTTTTCTCTCTCCATAGCTCTGCACAAACCCTCCCCACTTCTCCTTTTCTCTCCACCTCCAGCCTCTGCCAATCACCCTCTCATTGTCAAGGAGTACTTGATTCCTGATGAGAGGTTTATATTTTTGTTGAACCAACTACCCCCTGACCATGTCCATTATTTTCCCCTGTACCTGTGACAGGGACGTCTATCATTATTTCTCTCCCTCTGCCTTGGTGTCAGGCCACAACTTCAGGTAGACTCATTAAAGTATCCTGTGTCAAGAAACACCTTGTTAGGAGGACTCATTGACAGTTGGAGCTCACTGGAGTCTCCACTGGAGAAACAACTTGCTCTGAGTCCACTCAGTCATCAATTTAGAAGCAGGCCAAGGCCTTGACTGGCTCCTAAGGGTGGAGAGAATGAGGAGAAAAAAAGGGAGGATGTAATAGAAAACAGTAGCTTCCTTCTGTCTTCTCTAACTTCTCTTCCCAAGCCCAGCGCCGTCCACAGGAATACAGTAGTAGTATACCCTTGACATCATTGTGGAAAGACTCCTTTGAGTTACCAAAATAAAGTGCTGTATGAAGAATTCTTGAGTGATCTCATGGTTGTTTTCCTGCACTAGGAAGATACAGCTTGGGACCTTGTATATTCATGGGGATAGCCGTGGAGGTTGAGTAAAATGAGATCTTTACCACATTCTCCCGCACTTCGGAACTCATCAGTAAAATGGGATAGTGCACTGATCTTACCTCCTTGACAAGTTTGTTATAAGGATAAAGTAAAATAATATTTCTTACATTGATTGAAAGTCTCCTCAAATTATTTATGCTGAGTACAAAAAAATTCAGTAAAGACTCCCTTAGTTCCTGAAGAAATTATCATTTTCTTTATCCTACCTATTTGCTTTGGTAGCATGGGAGTCAGATCAGTAGAATAGGAATGGCACCTAGAATTAGTGTCATGGGCAAAGAAACCAGCTGGGAGCCTCTGTCAGAGGAGAGAGCATTCTGACTTGTGTTGTGTACTTAACAGCTTCTGCCTTTCCCTGTTCATAAGCAAACCTCCAAAGAAGCTCCTGGAGGGCCTAGTGGAAAATAAATTATTATTGATAATTATAATTAACTACAGTTACAAAATACTCTGAATTAAGCAATCTAAGTGTCTTTTATGCATTATCTCATTTAACCCTCCAACAGCCCTTTGAGCTAATAACCGTATTTATTTTACAAACCATGGTATATATGGAAAATAGGTTTCTCAAGTTCAATTTGCTAATAAATGGTGGATTCAGGAGTTGACTGTGAGCAGTCTTATTCCAGAACCTATTCTGTTAAATTTCATGGTATTTTATATTGTATATGATACCCCCCTGAGAAATGGAAAATTCATGGTGATTTCACCACTCTAGATAGGGAAAAGTTAATTTCTAAAGAAAGTGCTTTCAGTCATTTTTCAGCCTGATGTTATTCAGGTATGAATGAAGGAGCCTCTGGCTTCTGTGCCTCATTACCATTAATATCAGCCATTTCCCCAAGTGTCAGAGGCCCCAGTTCTATATTGCCTCTTACACCTTCAATCATGTGTTATTCTAATTCTTCTATAGTTCATCTGCTACAACCCCTCTCAAACATTTCAACTGTTTTCTCTGGAAAGTGGTTATGCCACTTAGAAAAATAAATACAAAACAAAATTAGCAACAGCCTCCTCACTAAATGGTCTTTGCTTCTCTCTTCCAAACTGCTACCTTTCTCTCCCCTGAGAACATGGCTCCCTTGCAGCAGATCTCAGGAGGGATGGCGCATCCTTCTCCAACTCATGCATTCAGCCAGAAAATGCTCACCTAGGTCCCATGACTATTTCCAAAAGTGTACTTCCCTTGAAAGAAAAAAGGAATATCTATGCTAACTGTCTCTGTTGAAATCTTTCCTCCCAAATACCATGCAGTTGACATTACCTTCGTCCATGTACACATTTGTTCTCACTGGCCACACTCACTGAACATACTTAACTTCATTATGGCATGTGAAGCACATGACTATGTTCTACTTCTGAAACTTTGCACCCTCCTCCCACCACACACACACAAAAATATGATCATTCTTAGCTGCACTGCTCTCACTGAAGTTTCCTTTTATCTAAGGTACAACTTCTCAATGCTTTTTCCAGCATGCTTCTTCCACCCACACATCTCTTTTGGTCAATTTTGCATTCTCTGTGAGTGTTCTCATGCAAAACTCATGAGTGCAGTCACCCCCAAAGCACTGCTATCTTCTGAGTCTGAATTCTCTAGCCCCATGGCCTCTTGTGAATTGGAGCAGTCTGCTGTACATCTCCAGGTGCTATTGCATGGAAAACTGGAATGCAACATATTTGAACTGGAATTTAGGATTTCCTCTGTTTCCATCCCTAATTACATACCCTGTCCCCAATATATGCCTCAGGTCTTACTCTACTTCACCTCCAGGGTCCCATCTCCCCTTCTATCTTTTTTACCCAAATCTGTAACCTGGGGCTTTTCTGGTTACTTCTTTTTACTGCCACATCAAGTTCTGCTGACTCTGCTTTCTAAATGCCTGTTTGTCTGACCAATTTTCTCCATCCCCACCATCACTACCTGAGTTCTCACCCTCATCAGTTCCTGTGTGAATTGCTATCATGGCTTCTGCTACTGGGGCAAACTTTTTCAAACAGTAATGGGCTCTTTTTCTTCTCTTGCTCAAATCTTGGAACAAATTCCCATTGCCTTTGATTTAAAATCCTCAGTATTGAATACAAAGTCCTGCTGACTTTTCTAGCACTACCTTCTGCCAATTTTCCACAGCTGTCAGATGCTCCAGCGAGCGGGCATGTTCTAGCTGCTGTTTCTAGACTAAAAGATTCTCTCATGCACCTCTCTCATTGTATATACTTTTCCTTCTTAATAAAATTTCTATCTCTCACCTTCATTCTTTAAATAATTTATTATTGTTGAAGGCACAGATTATATGCTGTTCTTTCTTGGCAACATTTCCTAACTTCCCCTATCTGGGTTAGGTGTTCCAAAACCAACATTTATCCCTGCTCTGTAATTTTACACTTCTTCTCTTTTTTCCCCTATAGATTGTGACAAAGGCTCAGTCTTGCACCTTGTTATGTCCACTCTTTAATTTTTTTTAATGTGTATTTTATTTTTGAAAAAAAAGAGAAAGACAGGGCACGAGCGGTGGAGGGCAGAGAGAGAAGGAGACACAGAATCTGAAGCAGGCTCCAGAGGCTCTGAGCTGTCAGTACAGAGCCTGATGCAGGGCTGAAACTCATGAACCAAACCATGAGATTATGAAGTGAGCTGAAGCCAGTGCTTAACTGACTGAGCCACCCAGGCACCCCAATATGTTCACTTTTTAATACAGTGCTTAGAATTGGAGAAAGAACTAAAAAGTGCTTGTGGAAGAAATGAAAACAGAAAGCCATCTGGGTCTGCTCTTAATTTTGCCATGTTGCAAACTTAAAGGAAACCAGAGATTGTGTTAAGTGCTGTGAAGGATACACCATGGTTAAAGCAGTATTTCTCCTTTTGAAGAAATTACATTCTAATAAGATATGTAGATAAGAACCAGGTAAATTGTAAGGCAGGATGAAAAAAGTCTTATGATATGTAGCATACACATAAAACATATGCCCTGGCTTTCCACTGCTATGTAACAAACTAGCCCGAAACTTAGTGGCTTAAAACAATCAGTTTATTCTCACATAATTTTGTTGCGTAGGAGTTCATGCATGGTTCAGCTGGGTGATTCTTCTATTCATTGTGGCATTGACTGATGTTATTTAGTAGTTCTTGGATGGGAGATAGCCAAGTATTGAATATCCCAATGGCTTCACTTATATCTAGCACCTTGTTAGTAATGCCTGGACATCAGTATCTAAATCCAGATATCATTTAGATATCAATCAGATCAAGGAGAAGATAAGGCTTCTGGATATATTTTGTCATTTATAGTTCCTCCCAAAGACCTAAGTACTAAAAAGACAAGTTATCTGTCCCTTTGCACCCAATAGGCAATGGTGGGGCAGATATAGGATAACCACAATAGATCGGTTTATAAAGAGAGAGAATGTAAAGGTCATAGCAATTCTGAAATCCAGTTCAGCACATGCTTCTAATTCCTTAATTATAACCCAGTTCTCCCTAGAAATAACTATCTGTGGTTCTTGACTCTTAGATATTGTTTCTGCCCTTTAAATAATTTTTCCCTATATAAGAAATGATCTGTCTCTGCAGCTAGAAAACTTTCTCATGTTGCTTCCTTCTTATGGAAAGTTGTGGACCCAGAAGACTCTTCATTTTAAATAGCCTCTGTTCTTTTTAGTCCAAATTGAAGGTGGCTTTATTAATATAATCCTCTTAAAAGCTTTGTGGGCTTCTGTGATCTTATTTTATACAAGTATATTATTGTCAACTAGCAGAAGTTATACTGACAAATCTCTTTAAGGCAACCTTTTCCTGGCTTGGACTGAGAGACAGTGTTACATAGATGAACACCCTTGACACTCTTAGGAACATTTTTCTCTATTTGAGAGCACCTATAAGACATACTCTTAAATATTTCTGAAATCTTAGAAAAAAGGCCTATAGACACACCTTTGAGATGGTTCTTTCCTTAAGGTTATTGTTTATTCTTTGGTTCTAGAAAGGCTGGAAATAAGAAAGCTCTATTGTAGACCTCAGCAACTCCTTGATCCTTTACATTTATCTCTAAGTTTTGCTTGAAAACTTTTTTTTTGCAGTTATAATAGCATTTATTTAATGCTAACTGCTTTACTTGCATTAACACATTCAATATTCACAATAACTCACAGATATTCAAGTAATCACTGATAATATTACTTTTACCATTTTACAGGTGAGGAAAATGAGGCTTAAAGTAGTTAAGTAGTATCCTAGTCAGTTCATCGAGTAAGTAGTAGCACTGAGATTTGGACTCCAGTTCATTCTGACACTGAAGCCATGGTCTTAATATCTAAAATGTACTTCATTCCTAATTTCCAAAGGAAAACCACACTCAGTACACTTCAATTTTAGGTACTGAAAAAACTCTTCCTCTTTGGCATTGTTGATCAGCCTGTGTAGTTACTCCTCTTCCTTGAGCTTGGGATAAAATACCTGGAACTTGACCTCTTCGTGTAGGGGGCAGGGAGTGTAGAGACATTGGATAATGAGAAGGAAACTTGGCCAGTGGTGTTCAAAGTCTGATAAATTAATCAAATTTATCTATGTGAAACTATTTCAGTTTCATCATCATTGGTAGAGTTGATATATTCTTTGAAATTTCAAAAGCATAATCGATTTTTAGGGAAAAATAAGTTATATCAGCATTATTTTATCTCTACATTTATTGAAGCCATTAGCAGTACAAGAAATTATCTATGTGAGAGGATTTCATACCTTACTTTAAAATATCCTCCCTTACTCAGTGCCTACTGCCTGAAATCCTATTATTAGCTTCTCATTCCTTGGTTTTGAGCATTGCCCATATAATGTCAGGCATTCAGATTGTGGAAAATTTTATTTTTCTTCTGGAAATCTGACTTTGAAGATACAGCCTTCATGAATCATCTAATTCAGTATTTGTGATAATAATGGACATTCTAGTCAGTACATATTCCAACACAGAACTGAGTGCAGAGATCAGATAACAGGCAAGCAGACAGACCGGCACAAAAGAGCTTTTGAAATCCATTTAATGATCAGTTTCTAAACATTTTACAGCTTCAGGTGGTGCCAAGTTGGTCAGAAAAGAAGACAGTCTGAAGACATTGTAGTGGAGATCTCTGTTCTTTTAGGTGTGCATATTCCCATGAGTGAGCTCTTTTACCTTTTTCTCCCTCCCTCCCTCCCTTCCTTCCTTCCTTCCTTCCTTCCTTCCTTCCTTTCTTTCTTTCTTTCTACTACTGAGCAATTCCTCTGTAAAGCACTCTCTTTTCTTGGTAGTACTCTTGGTACTCCTGATTTTGGCTTGGTACTCCTGATTTCTTGGTACTACTTCCCTGGCTGCTCCTTTTTTCACTTTCCTTTGTCAACTCTTTCTCTATCTGGGGTTCCATGGGCCTCTGTCTCTTTACTCTCACTCTCCATGTGCTTCTTAAATACCGTCCTCAACTTCTGTGTCCTTGAATATTATCTCTAAGGAAGCAACTCCCATTTTTATATTTCTAGGCTGTATTTCTCTTTTGAACTTCAGACCCATATAAATGGCAGCTTTATTCAAGTGTCTACTTGCATTTTTCAAATGTAACATGTTAAAAAAAACACACACACAATGCCTTGATCTTAAACATTGCCTTCCCCCAAAAGCTCTTTCTCTGATATTAACCTTCTCAGTAAATGATACCTCTATTCCCCAAATTTCCCATGCCAGAGATCTTCTCTGAAGCCTTCCTTTCTTATCATCCTAGAACAATGATCAGTACCTGTTGTTTATACACATGAAATGTATTTAAAATTCGTCTGCTTAAATCCATCTCCACTGTCTGTCTCCTAATCCTAACATACCATATTTTTCACTAATTACTGACTCCAAACTGGCCTACCCAGTTCAGTGACTGTCTATAATTTGTTCCCTAATACAACCCTTTCCATTAAATTTAAAACAAAATGAAAAGCCAATAAGGTTAGCATGTGATCTTCTCAGTGTAATTTCTTCATTGAGAACTTTTTATTACATTTCTTTTTATCCATATCTTGTTATGGGCTGCTATGAGAAACCAACTGTCACGTTTGCATTTTACCTGGAAATCTTTGCAAAATCCACCAGATTATTAGGTTCATATTCTTCATTCCACCTTATTGCAGGGGAAAATATTTTCAAATTTTACCACTATATACAAGGATTTCCTTGCATTCTGTCTTCAATAAAATTTTCTTCCTGTCCCTCCATCTTTTGCTAGTGGTCTCCTTGAAGACCTTCGAGGTTCTTTTTGTCACCAATTCCAAACAACATGCCAATGTTGTTGATCTCAGTAACCAAATATATGTGATCACTGTAAAACCTAGTGACTTAAAATAATATCCATTTATTATATCTCACAGTATATGAATCAAAAATTTAGGCAGAGTTGATTTGGTGATTCTTACGCTACTTGTGGCATATATTGAGGTCACTCAGAGGGACTTAGCTGGTGAATGGGCAGGTCTAGGAGCATTAACAGCTTCCCTCACATGTCCTGGCACTTATGCAGGGATGACTGGACGCCGTGCTCAGCTGGGATTATTGACTGGAGAACATACACATGGCCTTCTTAGCCTGGCTACCTCAGAGTCATCCTGCTTTTTCGTGGTGTCTACATTCACTTAGAATAAATGTTCCAGGAGACTGAGGTGAAAGCTGCAGGCTATCTTCCTAGCCTTGAATGTCTCCAAATTTCACTGTCACCCCATTACATAGGTAAAACAAATCAGTACAACTATCAAAGATTCAAAAAGAAAGGAATTAGACTTTACCTCTCAAAAGGAGCCATAGAAAAAGATTTACAGCCATATTTAATCTGCTACACCTTAGTAACAACATGGAGTGGGATTGTCTAGTAGCTTCAATGCTTTGTACTACCAGTAACAGAATCTCGATGGTTTTATGGCTATCCATAAATAAATATATATATTTATCACATATCTCTTTTTCTTGTTCTTTTTGATATCTTTTTCCGGAGGGTTTTTTAAAACTCTAGGAGATTAGAAGGATATCAACATTGCCAGAAGCATAGAAACAATATAATTTCCTATGCTTAAATAAACAGAATATAGAATTACATAGTAACATACTTGATTTATTTATCCATTATACTGCTGATGGACATTTAACGTCTAAAACAATTTCTGATAGGAAAGGATTTACTATTGCTATATTATTTGTTTTGTCTCTTTGTATGACCTTTGTATTCTTCATTTTCTTTCTTATTGCCTTTCTTTGTATCTAGGTTTTTTTTTTTTTGTAGTGAAAAATTTTGATTACCTTCTCATTTCCTTTTGAGTATATTCCATCATTATATTTTGCGGTTATCATAGGGCTAGCATATAACATTCTAAAGCTATGGCAATCTATTCTAAATCTAAACTTAAATAATATACTAACACTCTAACTTCCTACCCCACATTATGTTATGTTATTAATGTCATAATTCCACTTTTATATATTCTGTACCTATTTCATAGGTACACTTATACTTATTTTTATATTTGTCTTTTAAGTCCTACAGAAAAATAAACAGTGGAGTTATAAACTAAAATTACACTAATATTTGTTTTTAATATCTGTCCACATATTTGCCACTCACTAGCTGTGAGTTACTGGCTATCATCCTCTCATTTTAAACCAAATGACTCACATAAGCATTTTTTGTAGGACAGGTCTCACAGTAATAAGCTTCTTTAGCTTTTATCTGTGAATGTTTATGTTTCTCATTCATTAAAAAAAACAGTTTTTATGGATATAGAATTCTCTGTTGATAGTTTTTTTTCTTTCAATACTTTAAATGCATCATTCCACTGCCTTCTGGGCTGCAACATTTCTGCTGAGAGATCCATTGGTAATCTAGTAGAGGCTCTCTTGTATATGGTGAGTCACTTTTCTGTTGCTTTCAAGATTCTCTCTTTGTTTCTCATTTTGACACTTTAATAATCATGGGTCTCAGTGTGGCTCTCTAAGATGATCTTACATAGAGTTGATAGAATGTCTTAGATTTGTAGGTCAATGCCTTTCCTCAAATTTGGTAAGTTTTTGGCCATTATTTCTTCAAATAATCTCTTTGCCCTTTTCTGTATTTCTTCTTCTGCAGTTCCCATAATATATATGTATATATATATATAGTCCACTTGGTCATGTTACATAAATCTATTTGACCCTGTTTACTTTTCTTTATTCTTTTGTCTCCCCAGAATTGATGATTTCAAGTAACTTGTTCTGTCTGTTCAAATTTTCTGTTGAACCACTCTAGGTGTTTTTTCATTTCAGTTACTTTACTTTCCTGATTCAGAATTTGTTTGATTCTTTTAAATAATTTATATTTCTTTTTTGATATTCTCATTTTGTTCATATACAATTTTCTGGATTTTTCTTAGTGTTGTCTCTGTTTAACTTTAGTTCTTTGAGCACATTTAAGAATGTTGTTTTAAAGTCTTTGTCTAGGAAGTCTGATATCTGTCCTTCATTAGCATGGTTACTGGAGGTTTATTTTGTCCCTTTGAATGGGTCATTTTTCCTCTTTCTTTGTATGCCTTGTGATCTTTTGTTGAAAATTGATAGACTGGCTTCATGCAGGGGAAGATCTTCACTAATTACCAGGGCTTGTTCTGTGCTTTTGGGTCAGGCTGAATAGAAACCTGTGTTCACAGATATTTTCTCTACATGTGCCTTTCCGGTTTTCTGATTCCTCCATACACAGGGCTGATTTTAAATGTCCTCAGAATCTCGCTCCTGCTTCTCTTGTGGCCTTAGCAGTTCACTTGTATTACTCAGTCTGTGAATGTGCTGTTTCTTTTGCCTCCTGAAGCTTTGCTTAACCTGTTATCTCAAATGTGCCACCTTTAGCTGCACTAATGTTAAGTTGAATGACACAGAAACCAATTCCTCTGGCAGTCTCTAGACAGGTTAGATAGTTGCAAATTATGCACCCCCTATTCTCTCCACTTCACAGAAAGGAATTCAGCACTAGGCTACTGTTTTCCTCAAACCACAGAAATGCCAGATAGGGAATGGACCATGAGTGAGTAAAAATGTCATGAAATTTCTTACTCTTTTACTGGCTTTTTCTTGATTGGGTATTCATTGTTGCTATAGACCTTTGACTGATTTTCTTGACTCATCTAAAGTTATTTTACCCAGTCTCTAGTTGTTTATTTAATGTTTCTGTGTGGGAACAAGGACATGGAGCTTCCTATCCATTGTCTTGTTGACATAATTCTCTCTTCATATTGTTATTATTATTCCTCAATAACTCTGTTCTTAGGATCATTTTTGCATCTTGCTTTTTTTGTTCTATCCAACACTGCTCATGCTGCTGAGTATAGTCATAATTTGTTTCCTCTGACTACTGTGTAGTCTGTTTAAATGGGCATCCACCACATTTTATTCATGCATTTCTATATTTGTATATCCTGGTTATTTTCAATTACTGAGAACAGTGTTGCCATAACACTCTCTTTTCAGCTAGACTTCAAAAAGAACATTCACAATGGCATTGCTATACATTAGAAATGATCTTGGAGTAATTACATTTATTTCTCCTGAAGATCTGTAGGATGATGGTAAACACTTTGAGATGATTAGATGCTTCTGATTAAAATGAATAGATATGTTATTCCTGTCCTTATTTTGACTTCTACATCATATGATACCAACTTAGTTTTATGAAATGTTTGCTGCAGAAATACAATGTTTTAGCTTTGTTTTAAGGCAAATACCCAAATAGCATGAGTACATCATTTGTGTCCTGGTGATGCCAGTTATGTGCTAGGCACTAGAGAGGTATGAAAATCTCCCACTCTATAATGGTTAATTTTATGTGTCACCTTGACTGGGCCATTGGATCCCCAGATATTTAGGCAAACAACATTTTGACTATGGAGTCATTTTTGGTAAAAATTAACATTTGAATCGGGAGACTAATTAAAAGATTGCCCTCCCTCAAGTGGATGGACCTCATCCAATCAATTGAAAATCTGAAGATATAAAAAGGCAGACCCTCCAAAGGGTAAGAGGGAACTCCTGCCTGACTACCTAGAGCTTGGACACCAAGTTTTTCCTGCTTTCAGACTTACCTGAAACATCAAGTCCTCCTGTGTCTTGAGCCTGCTAGCCTTTGGATTGAAACTGTAACATCAATTTTGTTAATTCTCAGGTCTTCAAAATCAGACTTGAACTATAACTGAGGAGAAGCTTGCCTGGGTCTCTAACTAGTCAACTGCAGATCTTAGGACCTCTCAGCCTCCACAATCATGGGAGGCAATTCTTTATAGTAAATCTCAGATAGACGATGATAAGACAGAGATATATTTCCTATAGTTATCCTATAGCTTTCTAGAAAAGACAAATGATTACTCATCAGGATCATTTCTAGTGTATATCTTTTAAAATAGAATATAATAATATAATAAATATAATATAACATAATATAATATAGTAATATATACCCTACAAGTTCTCTTTCTTTGGAGAATCTTGACTAATACACACATTCTCAGCCATAGCCCACACTACACCTACCCCCCACCATCAGCTCAGGCACAACTCTGTTCTCATCAGGAAAACCCATACAGTGACCTTCCCATCCACCTAGCTCAGCAGAAAGAGCATGAGATGTGAAGTAAGAACATCTATATGTGAAAGAGGCAAATTCCCTCATCCATTTTGAATCTAATAAAGGAAGATAAACTGAAATAATGTCAGAGTGCTCCAAAATGGTACAGTGTGAGGCTGGGCTAACACATATAAAGTGGTTCCATTAAGATTAAGTTAGTAGATAGGAACCTTACTCTAAGGTGACAAACTTAGCAAACTTTATTCCTTTTAAATAACTTTGCTCTTTGTTCTCTGTCTGCTCCTAGTGGGCTGATTTGCTCTCAGTCTGTTCTTACTGAGCCATTCTTTTTCATGGCTCAGTTGGTCAAAGTTTTCATAGCATATTCTGTGCCTAAAGCATTGGGAAACGCCATCTGACCACAGATCATCAGTTTCACCTGGTGTTTCTTAGATATCAGATATCCTTGATCATATGGTCCCTTCAGGTCTGGGGACTCTGGCAGGTGTGTGCCAAGGCTTAGGATTTATGTCAGGATGGAGACCCTGGTGCTGAGGTAATGTCTCTTGCACTTTACACATCTTCCTTGGACATCTTTTCAACTCCTGGGACACTGCAGGCAGTTCAGATAGGCAGTTACTGCCATAGAACCCCATATCTCCTTTTTCTACCTGAATCTTTTCTCTCATCACTGCTTGCTCTTCTAAATGTCACTCTTTCTCCCTGATGTATATATTTGGCATCACTTTTCTGGTGGTTGTGGGCTTTTACAAATAGACAAGAATTGTACATAATGACACTCTGCTTTTGCTTTCTTTCTTGAAAAAAAAAAAAAGCTCAGTGATGGAATCACTATGAAAGGGTCTGAATCTGACTGAATAGGCAGGTGGGATGAGGGGGCAAAAATATTAGGATAAAAAATTAATAGTTCAATATATTATCATGGCACATTGGTAATAATCATGTAAGCCAAAGTTGTGTAAAGAAAACTGTCTGGCCTTTTGATAGACTTGAGTTCAGATCATATCAGTGCCTCCCACTAGTCTTGCAACCTTGGTAGGTTATATAATCCCTTGAGCCTGAATTTACTCATGTAACATGAGGGTTATGTTATTTACATCCCAAGGTGATTGTGAGGATTTGATGTGATAGCCTGTATAAAGTATCTGACAGTGACAAGCACTCGTTGGTTCCTGTAGCTTTAATAGTTTTTCTTTTTTTTCTTTTTTTTTTTAAAATGTTTTATTTATTTCCAGGAGAGAGAGAGAGACAGCGTGAGCAGGGGAGGGTCAGAGAGAGAGGGAGTCACAGACTGAAACAGGCTCCAGGCTCTGAGCTGGCAGTCAGCACAGAGCCCGACGCGGGGCTCGAACCCACGAACCGCGAGATCATGACCTAAGCGAAAGTCGGACGCTTAACCGACTAAGCCACCCATGTGCCCCTTTAATAGTTTTTATTAATGTACTGTCCTGGCATAAGTTAAATGTGAGCAATCATCAAACCCTTGAGATTTGATTTGGAAGTTTGCAACATGGATAGAGAAAAGTCTAACCTTAATAGCCACATAAGGATGGATTTCCTGGTGAGAGGCAGAAGCTCTGTTTCAGAACTCATGGTGGTACACAGAGCTGTTACCTGTCAGCGGTATCTGACTTCACACCACTGGGCTGATGATCCCTGGCATAGAACTCAATGTTATTAAAGCTTTCTGGGCTGATTCCAGGAGACATTACTTTTTAAAGCCATTATATGATTTCTTTTGAATTAGTAGTGATTGCTTTGTCAGAACTTCTGAATTTAGACAGTCCTTCTTCACTGGGGGCCTCTTGGTGTTCCCTTTTGATTGCTACTTCCTGTTCGATTAACTGAAAGCCAGGGGTGATGCCAGAGAAGATCAGAAAACCACTGTGGCTAAGGCTGTCTCTCCAGCTTATATGATATCATGACTGAGCATGGCCTGAGGGGAGAAGACATGAATTAATGCGTGTTTTGTGTATTACTCAAAGGTAAATAAACACATAGAAATGTAATCAGAGCTGTTGATTTAGTGTGATACTGCTTTGCTTAGTGCTTCAGTTGAATGATTAGATTGTAAATGGTGACTCAGAGCTGACTCTTCTAGAGTCCTCTTGCCAGAAGAATTAAAAGCTAAGGACAGTAGTGTTTTCTGTGTGATGCCAAATTTTCAGATCCAAGTAAGTACAAGAGAGGCCATGAGAGATAGAAAAAAATCTGCGTCAAAATGGTTTATGAGGTCCAACACATCTGTCTCCTGTCCCCTGGTGTGTCTTTTCTCTTCTGTATCATGCCTATCCGTTCTTCATACCCCCCTTAGGGCTGCCAAAACAGCCAAAAGCCAATGTTGGGGACTGATAATTTCATAGCTATACAGCTCCCATGACCACTACAGCTAAATGAGGCTGGCATCACTGTGAGATGCCAGGCCCTCAGAAGAAAGACAGGTACAAATTGGCGGATACGTCTGTGTGAAATAAAAGTAAGTAGGGGACAGGGTCTGGCAGGGATGGGAGCATTTTGGGGGCACCATTTGGCCCTGCACTATACCAGGTGCAACCTGGAGTACAGAGTGAATAAACGCAGATAGAGGCAAAGTCCCTGCATACAGGGAGAGCAACAGCTCTTGAGGGAGATAAGATGAGCACAGCGGTAACCTGAAGACTAGTGTGGGACCCTGAAAATACTGCAGTCAGGGTTAGATTTGTTAAAATCTCTTCTGAGATAAGAACATGGTGCCTGTATCTCTTTGCAAATCACCAGCCCGTATCTGAGGCTAAAGTCTCTTTAAAGATTTCACTGTTTAATAGAAACCCAAGTAGGGGCGCCTGAGGGGTTCAGTCAGTTAAGCATCCAACTTCAACTTGGGTCATGATCTCCTGGTTTGTGAGTTCAAGCCCCACATCAGTCTCTGTGCTGACAACTCAGAGCCTGGAGCCTTCTTCAGAATCTGTGACTGCCCCTCTCCCACTCACATTCTGTCTCTCAAAAAAAATGTTAAAAATTTTTTTTAAAGAAACCCAGGTATATTCCAAACAGATGGTTTTTATTTTATCATGCAGCTCTGTGAAGCTCTATCTGTATAGCTATGGGAATGTACATACATACATCTTTATGAGGGAAAGGGTATGGCCTGTTTCCAGCCAGATCTCTGCTCTAAGCTTTGGCAACCCATTGAGGGGTGCAGAGTCTTTTCCGTCTGTTCCTAGCCCTGATCATGGATCCTCAGAAGCATGGTCCTCATCTTCTTAGCACCGACTCTGTCACCTGCAGGCTCCTGAGAAAGAGAATAAGCAGCAAGGTATTAGTTAAAAACCAGCAGAGGTGGAGTGTAGATACTTAATATTTGTTGCTCTAGTTTTTTCAACTGCAAAGAGGGCTTAGGGCTGGTATTGATATTTTGTGGTCAGATCATGTCATCTACTACACTGAAGTATTGTACTGTGTCCATAGAGGCTAAATGTTCAAGGGGAATGGGACATAATAATCTTTGGAAAGATACATTTTAGGTTTAAACTTCAGTTTAATAGGTGATGGAGATGTAGGTATTTCATTTGTGATCACAAAATCACTTGCTATGCCTCACTCCAGCTCAATGGTATCTTCTAGAAAGGAGCTTTTACCATTGTCTGGTGCCATGATTTTTGTGGGTGCTGCCAGGGGACACCTTTCTATCTCTTGGCTTTGGTATCCAGTGAAGTTCACACTCACAGGTCTCACAAGACTGTATCTTACAGGAAAAGTGTTCTTAAATGGCGATCACACCTAGGGCACAGCAAAAGGCAACAGACCCAGGAGCTCTGTCTTCTGTGAGAGAGTTCTATTAGCTTATCATTATAGCTGTAGGCTGAGGGACAGGCATCTAATTAAACACATACCTGAGATTTGACAGCAAACCTTTTCTGAGACCTCCAAGAGTGGGAACTAATTTTGCATACTCCTTCTGTCATGCCCCAGAGTGCCAACTTCTTGGCAGAGAGCTCTTGGTTTTTATAACTGGTACACCAGTTTTATGGCTGTTGCCTAGGGAATATACATTGATCACCTGGCTCTTGCAGCCAGGGGTCTTGTTTTCAGGTCCTCTGGGACTGTAACAATCAAGAGAGACAGTTCTTAGTAGGATAGCAGCCCCAGGACATTGCAGAGACAGTAGATTGAAACCTATGCCTAGCCTTTCTGTGAAAGAGGCCTACAACTCAATAACAAAGCAACAATAATAAGCAATCCAATTATAAAATGAGCACAAGATATGAATAGACATTTTTCCAAAGAAGATATACAGATGGCTCATGTGAAAAGATGTTCAACATCAATAATCATCAGGGAAAAACAAATCAAACCACAATGACATACATCATACCTGTTAGAATGGCTATTATCAAAAAGATAAGAAGTAACAAATGTGGCAAGGATGTGGAGAAAGAGGAATGCTCTGCACTGTTGGTGGGAATGTAAATTGTTCTTGCAACCATTATGGAAAACAGTATAGAGATTCCTCTAAAAATTAAAAATAGAACTACCATATGATCCAACAATTCCATATCTGGGAATATATCCAAAGGAAATGAAAACACTAACTCAAGAAGATATCTACAACTCCATGTTCATAGCAGCATTATTTATAATTAGCCAGGATATAGAAATATTCTAAGTTTCCATCAACATATGAATGGATAAAGAAAATACAATATATATGAAATATATATGTATATATATGAAATCTTGCCATTTGTGGCAACATGAATGAAATTTGAGGGCATTATGCTAAGTGAAATAAATCAGAGAAAGACAAATACCACATAATCTCACTTATATATGAAATCTTAAAAATAAAAAAAAGCTCATAGATATAAAGAACAGATTGCTGGTTGCCAGAGGTGGGGGTAGGAGATGGGTCAAATTTGTAAGAGGAGTGGAAAGGTATAAACTTCCATTTATAAAATACATAGTCATGGAGATGTAATGTACATCTTTCTAGCTATAGTAAATAATACTATATTGCATATTTAAAAATTGTTGAGTAGACCTCTAAAGTTCTCATCATAAGAAACAAAATCTGTAACTATTTAAGGTGATGGATGTTAACTAGGCTTAAGTAGTAATTATTGCATAATATATACAAATATCAAATCATTATGTTTTACACTGGAAATTAATGTAATGTATGAAAATTATACCTTAATAAAAATAAGAGAAATTTACTTTCAGAAATTTTGCCCACTTTTTAATTGGGTTAGTTGCCTTTCTATTAAGTTGTAATTCTGAATATTAACTCCTTATCATATATATGATATGAAAATATTTCTCCATCTGTGAGGTGTTGTTTCACTTCTCTGATAGTAGGTCAAAGCACAAAAGCTTTTGATTTTTATGAAATTCAGTGCACCAATTTTTAACTGCTATGTTTTTGGTGTCATATCTAAAAAACAATTTCCTAATCCAAGAGCACAGAAATTGATATCTATATCTGCCAAAAATTTGATAATTTGCTCTCTTACATTTAGGTCTTTGATCAATTTTGAGTAGATTTTTTCAAAATTATTTATTTGAATTCAAATTAGTTAACATACAGTGTAGTATTTGTTTCAGGAGTAGAATCTAGTGATTTATCACTTACATATAACACCCATTGCTCATCCCAACAAGTGCCCTCCTTAATCCTTATCACCCATTTAGCCTATCCCCCCACCTCCCCTCCAGTAACCATCAGTTTGTTCTCTGTATATAAAAGTCTCTTATGGTTTGCCTTCCTCTCTATTTTTATCATTTTTCCATAGATTAATTTCTATATATAGTGCAAGATGAGGAAAAGTCCAACTTCAGTCTTCTGCTCTTGGATATGCAGTTGTCTCAACATTATATGTTAATAAGACTATTCTTTTCTCCCATTGAATTGCCTTGGCAGGCTACATAACAGCCAGTTGACTATAAATGTAACGGCTTATTTCTTGTCTCTAAATTGTTTTCCATTAATATGTATGTGTATCCTTATGCCAGTACTGCACAGTTCTTATACTCTATCTTTTTTTTAGAGTTTATTTATTTTGAGAGAGAGACAGAGACAGAGACAGAAAAATGAGGGGAGGGACAGAGGAACAGAATCCCAAGCAGGTTCAATGCTCAGGAGGGAGCCTAATGCAGGAGTTGATTCCATGACCCTGGGATCATGACCTGAGCAGAAATCAAGAGGTAGATGCTTAACCAACTAAGCCACCCAAAAGCCTCTGATTATTCTTTTGAGAAAAGTTTTGAAATTAAGAAGTACAAATGAATCTTCTAACTTTGTTCTGTTCCAAGATTCTTTTGGCCTTTCCAGATCCTTCACAATTCCATAAAAATTTGGGGGGATAAATCTTTCAATTTCAACACAGTAGACTGCTGGAATATGATGAGGGTTGCATTGAATCTCTAGGTCATTTGGGGGAGACTTGTCATATTAAAATATTAAGTATTTCAATTAATGAATGTGGATGTATTTCATAATGTAGGTCTTTAACTCTTTGAAATACCTTTTTAAAAAATTTTCAGTGTATAAGTCTTGTTCCTCTCTTTTATATTTATTCCTGAAAATGGTTGGGGAGAGAGAGGGAGGCAAACCATGAGAGACTCTTGAATGCTGAGAACAAACTGAGGGCTGATGGGGGTGAGGGAGAGGAGAAGAAGGGTGATGGGCATGGAGAAGGGCACTTGTTGGGATGAGCACTGGGTATTATATGGAAACCAACCTGACAATAAACTACTTAAGAAAAAAAAATTAATGAAATTGATTTTTTAAAAATATCTTTCTAGGATTGTACATTGTCACAGTATATAAATTCTGTTGACTTTTTGTACATTGGGATTGTATCCTGCAATTTTGCTGAATTTTGTTGTTGTTCTAGCTGTTTATTTGTTTAGGGGCTTTTTCAAATGAGTTCTTTAAAATATTTATTTCTTGTAGTATCTGGCCACCTCATTTAGCTGAGTGGTCAGCTAATAATTTGGAGGACAGAAGTTATCTGATATGTCATTTGCAACTATCTTTTCCCATTCCGTCAGTTGCCTATTAGTTTTATGGATTGTTTCCTTTGCGGTGCAGAAGCTTTTTATCTTGATGAGGTCCCAATAGTTCATTTTCGCTCTTGATTCCCTTGCCTTTGGGGATGTGTCAAGTAAGAAATTGCTGTGGTTGGGGTCAATGAGGTTATTTCCTGCTTTCTTCTCTAGGGTTTTGATGGTTTCCTGTCTCACATTCAGGTCCTTGATCTATTTTGAGTTTATTTTTGTGTATGGTGTGAGAAAGTGGTCTAGTTTCATTCTTCTGCATGTTGCTGTCCAGTTCTCCCAGCACCATCTGTTCAAGAGGTTGTCTTTTTTCCATTGGATATTGTTTCCTGCTTTGTCAAAGATTAGTTGCCCATACATTTGTGGATCCAATTCTGAGTTCTCTCTTCTATTCCACTGGTCTATGTGTCTGTTTTTGTGCCAGTACCATACTGTCTTGATTATTAGAGCTTTGAAGTAGAGGCTGAAGTCTGGGATTGTGATGCCTCCTGTTTTGGTTTTCTTTAATTTCTTTACATTTAATTTTTTTATTTAATTATTTTTTTGTAGTAATATATAAACAATAAAATATTTAATGTTTTAGCCCCTTATTAGTATATAATTCAGTGGCACAAAATGCATTCATAATGTTATATTATCATCACCAATAACTATACCTCCAATTTTTTCATCATCCCCAACCTAAAATGTACTCATTAAACAGTAACTTTTCATCCCACCTTCTCAACAGCACTGCTTAACTTCTATGCTACATTTTGTCTCTATGAATTTATCTATTCTAGGTAACCGATATAAGTGAAGTCACAATATTATTTCTCCTGTGTCTGGCCTATTTTGCTTTACATAATTTTTTCAAGGTCCATATGTGTTGTAGCATTTGTCAAAGTTTCATTTATGTTTTAGCGCTGAATGATATCCCATTGTATGCATATACTGTATTTTGTTTACTCATTAACTCATTGACAGATACTTTTGTAGTATCTCATAGTAGTTTCAATTTGCACTTAATGAATAATCCTGCTGAGTATCTTTCATGTGCTTATTGTCAATTTGCATATCTTCTTTGAGGAAATGTTTGTTCAAATCCTTTGCATTTTATACTTACTTTATTTTTTATTTTCTAAACTTTTAAAAATGTTTGTTTATTTATTATTTCTGAGACAGAGAGTGAAAGAGTGCACAGGGGTGCGGGTTGGGAGCAGCAGAGCAAGAGGAGAGAGAGAATCCCAAGCAGGCTCTGTGTCGTGCCAATAGAGCAGAGTCCATCGTGGGGCTGGAACCCACGAACGATGAGATCAAGACCTTACCTTTAATTAAGAGTTGGACGCTTCCAACTGAGCCACCCAGACATCCCCAAATCCATTGGATATTTCAAACATTTGGGTTGTTTTTGTTTTGTTTTGTTTTGTTTTGTTTTGTTTTATGTTCAGAAGTTCCATATATATTTTGAATATTAATCCATTCTCATATACATGATTGGCAAATGATCTCCATTTTGAAGGTTATCTGTTTCCTTTCTTGATAGTATCATTTGACACAAAACTGTTTTTAATTTTTATAATGTTTAATTTATCTATATTTTATTTTGTTTCCTGAGCTTTTGTTGTCAGATCCAAAAAATTACTGTCAAATGTAATATTATAAAAATTATCCCTAAAGTTTTTTTCTAAGGGTTTTATTATAGTAGTAGCCCTTAAGTTTGGGCCCCTCATCTATTTTGAGTTAATTTCTCTATATGGTATAGGAAAACAGACAACTTTTTATTATGTATGCATATATACAATTTTCCCAGCACTGTTTGTTCAAAAGACTGTCCTTTCCCTATTGACTAGTCTTGGAACCTTTGTTGAAAATCAATGAATCATGCATATGAGGATTTATTTTGGAGCCTCTATTCTATTCCATTGATATATGTCTGTTTTAAGGCTAGTATCATACTGTTTTAACTACTAAACCTTTCTATCTTTAAATACTGTAAGTTTTGAATTTGGGAGGTGCAAGTTCAATTTTATTCTTCTTTTGAAAAATAGTTTTGAGTATCAGGTTGCCTTGTAATTCATATGAACTTGAGGACTGACTTTTTCATTTTTCTAAAAAAGGCCATTGGAATTTTGATAAGGGTTGTGATGAATGTGTAGATCACTTTGGGTAGTAGTGACAATATTAAGTCTTCCTGTCCATGAACACTAGATGCCTTTCTATTTACTTGCGTCTTTTTACATTTCTGTTAGCAATGCTTTGTTTGCAGTGTACCAGTCTTTTACCTCCTTAGTTAGATTTATTCTAAGTATTCAATTATTTTAAATGTTATTACAAATGAAGTTGATTTTGTTTCCTTTTTGGA
The DNA here is from genome assembly GCA_017311185.1 of Proteles cristata cristata. Taxonomy (NCBI): domain Eukaryota; kingdom Metazoa; phylum Chordata; class Mammalia; order Carnivora; family Hyaenidae; genus Proteles; species Proteles cristata. The sequence goes on from JAESUZ010004792.1 coordinate 2,013,490, forward strand.
CTATCCAGTACTGATGTAGATAAACATAACTTATTTTTATGTGTTGATCTTCTACCCTGCAATTTTACTGAAATTGTTTATTAGCCCTAATAGCTTCCTATGGATTCCTGGAATGTTCTATTTTATGGTAAAATGTTATCTGTGAATAGAGATAGATTTTCATCTTCCTTTGCAATTTGGTTTCCTTTTATTTCTTTTATTGCATATAGGTCTGGCTAGATCTTCAGTACAATATTAAAACACAGCAGTGAAAGTGACCGTTTCTGTATTGTTTTTAATCTTAGAGGAAAAGTTTTAATCTTTCACCATTGAGTATGATATTATTTGTGTTTTTAAAAAATATTATTTACTGTGTTGAAGAATTTTACCTCTATTCATAATTTTCTTACAGTTTTTGTTATGACAGTATGTAGAGTACTATCGAATACCTTTTTTTGCATCAGTTGAAGTGATCATGTATTTTCCCCTCTGTTCTATTAATGAAATACATTACATGGGTTGATTTTCTTATGCTGAACCATCTTGCATTCTGGGATAAAGCCCACTTTGTTATAGTAAAAATTATTTTAGCATATTTGCTACTGAATTCAAGTGCTAATATTTAGTTGGATATATTTGCATCTATATTCATAAGGTTTATTGATCTACAATTTTCTTTTTATCTGGTTTTGGTATCAGGGTAATGCTATGCTCATAGAATGAATTACCAAGTACTTCCTCCTATTTTACTTTTTAGATGAGTTTCATAAGAGTTGCTGTTAGTTCTTTAAATATTTCATAGAATTCTTCTAATCTAGAAATTTTCATTTTTGGAAGGTTCCTGATTATTCAATCTCTTTGTTAGTTATAGGTCTGTTCAGATTTTGTATGATTCAGTCTTGATATCTTGCATGTTTCTAGAACTTTGAAGATTTCATGTAGATCCTCTGTTTGTTGCTGTTCAAGTGTTCATAGCACTCTTTTATAATCCTTCTGTAAAATTTCTGTAAAATTGACTATAATGTTTTGGCATTCATTACTTAACTTTTCTCTTTATTTTCTTTCTTTCTTTTTTTTTTTAATGTTTTATTTATTTCTAGGAGAGAGAGAGAGAGAGACAGCATGAGCAGGGGGAGGGTCAGAGAGAGAGGGAGTCACAGACTCTGAAACAGGCTCCAGGCTCTGAGCTGGCAATCAGCACAGAGCCCGACACGGGGCTCGAACCCACGAACCGCGAGATCATGACCCAAGCGAAAGTCGGACGCTTAACCGGCTAAGCCACCCAGGCGCCCCTTCTCTTTATTTTCTTAAGCAAGCAAGCAAAAGATTTGTCAATTTTGTTGATATTTACAAAAAATCAAATCTTGTTGGTTTTCTCTATTGTGTTTTTATTCTCTATTTTATTTATCACTGCTCTAATGTTTATTTCCTTCTTCTAGATTTGAGTTTAGTTTGCTCTTCTTTTTCTAGTTACTTAAAATATAAATTTAGGTTTTGATTTTTGACCTCTCTTCTTTTTTAGTGTAAACATTTGTAGCTACAATCTCCTTCTTATATTGTTTTTGCTGCACTCCTTAACTTTTGGTGTGATTAGTTTTCATTTTCAACAATGTCAAGATATTATCTAATATCTTTTGTAGTTTCTTATTTAACTTAATATTTGGGTGTGTGTTATTTAATGTTCACATATCTGTGAATCTTTCAGCTTGTATCTTGACCTCATTATGGCCAGAGAAGATGCATCTTATGGTATCTACATTTGTAAATGCATTAAAACTTGTTTTGTTGCCTTATCATATGGTCTATCTTGAAAATTTTCCCATACTGTACTTGAGAAGGATGTGCAGTATGCTGTTTGTGAATAGAATGTTTCATTCTAAACATGTGCAAATCCAATAAACTCAACAAACTCCAATTAGGATAGATTGGACCAAACAAGTCTGTTTGGTCTTGTTTGTGTATTGTGTTATCAAGTTCTTTATTTCCCTATCTATTTTTTGTCTAGTTATTCTATCCATCATTGAAAGTGAGATATTTAAATATCCAACAATTGTTGTAGAATTGTCTATTACTCCCTTCAGTTTTTTCAGTGTCCACTTCATATATTTTGAGAGTGTTATTAGGTGTATAGTTATTCATAATTTTTATATCTTCTTGCTATAGTGAACTTTTTGTTAATATATAATGTCCTTTATTGTAACTTTTGTTGATTTAACACCTATTTTGTCTGATACTGGAGTAAGCATCCAGGCTTTATATTTACTATTTGCCCAAAATGTTTTTTTCCCTCCCTTTCACTTTCAACCTACTTGTGCGGATATGATTTGAGTCCCTTGTTGAAGAGTACACTGAATTATTTAAAAAAGTCTTCTCATTTCTGTCTTTTGATTAGAGATTTAATCAATTTACATTTAAAGTAACTACTGGTAGGAAAGAGAATAGTCGTTTTGCTATTTGTTTTCTATATGCCTTACAGATTTTGGTCCCTTATTTCTTCCATTATATTCTCTTGTGTCCAGATGCTTTTTTTGTAGTGAAGCATTTTGGCATTTTCCCCATTTCCTTTTTATATATTCTATATGTACTTTTAGTGATTACTATGGATACAACAATGTAACTTGAGTTACCAACTTAATTTCATTGTCATACAAATCTCTATTCTTTTACAGCTCAATTTCCCTTCTTTCAGTTACTAGTGTCAAAAATTACATCTTTATAAATTCTGTGATCAGCAACATTGATTGATGATTATTTTTACACATTTGTCTTTGAAATCACATTTAAAATAAAAAATGGAATTACAAGACAAAATTACAATAATGCTAGCTTTCATAATTTCCCAACTATATATAGCTTTGTCAGAGATCTTCATTCCTTTATATAGTTTCATGTTGATGTCTCATGTCCTTTAATTTTCACTTGATGGAATCCCTTTAACATTTCTTGCATGGCAGATCCAATGGTAATAAATTATCCCAGCTTTTGTTTATCTGATAATATTTTAATTTTACCCTCAGTTTTGAACAATAGTTTTACTGAATATAAAACTCTCAACTGACAGTGTTTTGGTTTTCTTCAGCACTTTGAATAAATCAACCCACTACTTTCTGTTTCCAAGGTTTCTGATGAGAAATCAACTGATAATTTTATTGAGAATTATTTGTAGATGACAAGTCATTTTTATCTTACTGGTTTCAAGATTCTCATTGTCTTTGTCTTTTGACAGCTTGATTGTAATTTGTCTCAGTGTGAGTCTGTTTAAATCTATCCTAATTGGAGTTTGTTGAGTTTATTGAATTTGCACATTCATATATTGTATCAAGCTTAGAACATTTATTATTATTATTTCTTCAAATAGTTTTTCTGCTCCTTTCTCTCTCTTCTTTTAGGACTCCAAGAATGCCTATGTTCATATTCTTAATGATGTTTCACAGGTCCCTTAAGTTTTGTTTACTTCTCTTCCTTATTTTTTCTTAATGTTCCTCAGACACAGAGATTTTAATTTTTTATCTTAAAGTTTACTGATTTTTTCTTCTGACAGCTCACATTTTCTTTTGAATTTCTCTAATGATTTTTAATTTCAATATTATACTTTGCAGCTCCAGAATTTTATGATTTGTATCTCTTTATTGATATTCTTATTTTGTTCATACATCATTTACTTTTCTTTGGCTATGTCTTCCTTCTCTTTAAACAACTTTCAAACGGATATTGTCTAATCTTTGTCCAGTTGCTTTAGTGTTAAATTTTCCCTGGAAGGCTTCTGTCCATTCATTTTGTTCCTTTAAAAGGGCCATGCTTTCCTGTTTCTTCATATACCTTGTATGTTTTTGTTGCTGTTGAAAACTGGACATTTGAAACTTTATGGTAACTCTGGAAGTCAGATTATCCCCCCCTTCCCAAGGTTTGATTTTTTTTTTAATGTTGGAGAGTGTCTCTTTGTCAGAGATCAGCCTGTAGTGAAAGTTTAATGTCTTCTCAGGTCCTTTCTAAGTTTGTTCTTTTCCTTGTGATGGATTTCTAAATTTCTGCTTAGATATAGTTATTTTTAAATGTTTTAATACTTACATATCTGTTTCTCCAAATGGGAAAAAGGAAAAGAAAGTACACAGCAAGTACAAATGATTTTATTACTTTAAAAAAAATGGAATCCCCTTGTCATGGAGTAAATCTCGGGATAACTGAGCCTGGATGCATTGGTCACCCCCTTCTCATTCCCTGTATCTAGTAAGAGGAATATGAAATTCTTCAGAAAATACTCAGCTGTTCACAGCACTTGGTTAAGGAAGGACTGGACTTGGCCATGTTCTGACAAGCCCTTGTAGAGCAACCAGTATGTCCTAGCAGGCCAAAAGTCAGACTCTCTCACACAAACTGTGACACTAGACAAGTCACATAACACCTCAGATGAACTCACAGAGTAGCCATGAGTACTGAATAAATAGGACAGGTATATCACCTATGACATTGTCTAGGACATGGAAGTAGCCTTATAAATGACAGCTATTCAAAAATAACTCAGGGGACTTAGAAATTGAGAAGATTGGGCATATACATAAGCAAGTTAATCAACAAAACAGATTTTTTTTTAAGTTCAAAAATGTACACTTGATGCTAAAACAGCACATAACTAAAAGCAATATAAGTTCAAAAGACAATTGCTTTCTCATTTCTAGGCATTCTTTACACTCCCTGTGATTCTCATATAATAATTTTATAACATACAACAATCATGAAGCAGGGTCATTGTCTCTGCTTCAACCATGGCCAAACATGGCGTGCAGAAAGCCTACAGCTGGGGGTCCTAATCCCATTCAATTTAAGTATACTTAAAGATTGAACAACATGGGGTTGGAAATGTTTAAAAAATGAAAAAAGCTACCTTTGCTTTTAAATTTAGAAGAAATGACCATGAAGAATGAGCACTGTCACTACTATTGGTACTGGTTTCTCTCATGATTGTACTGTTGACCATGGGAGAGGTCAGACCTTGGGGCAGTTGGGAAGGTGGCCCCTGAAGGAGGTCAAGCTATTTTTCCCCTAGAAGAGACTGATTGTGAGGCAGGAAACCAGGCCTAGAATGTGGGCTTTCAGTTCAGTTGTGAACAAGGAAGTGTCTTTCTCTGGGACTTGTGGTTTGGTTCTGGATGCTGAAGGAACTCTAATTGTGCATAATGGTCCTTTCTGGGGTCAAAGGGAGGCTGACTTCTTCCAAAAGAGTGAGTGTTAACCAGCCTGGAGGCTTCACTGTGAGAAATTCCAGGGAAGCACACCAGGCTCTATGGCCTCTGAGAACAGCCAAACCAAACCAAAGCAGTAGAAGTCTGAGGTCTGGGAGCTACAGGTTCAAATCTGTTTCCTTCCACTGCTTGTGAGACCTAGGAGAAGTTACTTCACCTCTAAAAGACTCAGTTTTCTTCATCTCTAAAAATGAGGACAACTGTCATAGACTCTAAGTCTAAAGTTCTCTCCTGACCAGCAAGAGAGGGGATAAAGGATTAAAATGTGAGAGATGGCTAATGTCCAGGAAAAGACAAGAGCCCCGAATAAGGGTCTTTACCCTATTTTTATTAGGATCAGAAGGCTTACAAACATAGTGATGGACGTGCACAAAGAGACAATGAAACTGTGAACATTAACTTGGGGACGTGAGGGAAAGTGGGTCTTGAAGATATTTGGGGTTAGGGGTTCGAGTTAATACAAAACAAAATCCTGGCACTGGGCAGTTGGGCAGAAGGTTGTTTACAGTGGACACGAGGCACTATCTCTGTTTATCTTAGCTAGCCTAGGGGATGAGACAGGTAGGACATGTGACCTCAGGGTTAACAAGGCACCTTTTCTTTTGTAAATCAGCTCCACTCAGAGAAGCATCACCTGGAGTTCAGCGGTCTATAGCTCTATTTATCTGTTTACCTAATTTGTTCTTTCCTTTCTGTGAAAGCAGCTGTCTGCTATAGTACTAGATTTGGGGGCGTTTTCGCCCTGAACGCCTAATCTTACTTACCTCATATACCTTTGTATTGGGGGTCTTTGCCCCCCTCTCTATTCTAGGTGCCTTTGCATTCCTCCCCCTCTATCCTGGGGGGCCTTGACCCCTCCCTCTATCCTGAAGGCCTTTGACACTTCCCCACTCTATTCTGGGGTCCTAATCTTGTTTACTCAAACTCGGTGTCAGCATCCTATGGCTTTGTACTTCTTCATGCCCTGTTAACCTATTGGTGCAACCTCAGGAAATTCCTAAGCTTATTCCCCACAGACAACAATATCAGGTAGGATCACCATGGAGATTAAATAAGATGAGCCTCAGAAATGTCTTGTGCAGTGGTCTAGCATGATGAATTATAACAGTAGCAAGAAATCCTCAAGCATCTTTGCTCAGGTGTTTCCTACTTCAACTGAACTGTGGTACGCCTGGGTGGCTCAGTTGGTTAAGCTGCCAACTTCGGCTCAGGTCATGATCTCACGGTTTGTGAGTTTGAGCTCCACATTGGGCTCTGTGCTGACAGCTCAGAGTCTGGAGCCTGCTTCAGATTCTGTGTCCCCTTCTCTCTCTGCCCTTCCCCTGCTCACGTTCTGTCTCTCTGTCTCTCAAAAATAAACAAATATTTTTTTAAAAGTTCAAAAAAATACTTCAACTGAACTGATGCCATGGACAGTGGCCCCCAGGACAGCATGGGAGCATGAAGATTGTGCTTCTAGGGCCAGGAGTATCATAGAGCATGGGACTTCAGAGTCAGGGAATGTCCAGATAACTGAATGTGACATCCTTGGTGCTCCTAAGTGAGTGAAACCTGAGCAACTCTCAGGTGACCTATACTTAGTCTTACCTGTGATAATATTTAATTTAGCTCTTTGTGTGGTAGCTGGGCAGGCAGAGATATCCCACTGGAGGGAACAGAGGCTCAGAGAGATAAATGGTTTGCAGTGGTTGGTGGGACTGGGAAGGATGTGACAAAATTGTGGTAGTAACTTCTGTTTTCTAGCACAGTTTCCCTTGTATGGTGGTATCTCTCCTAGTCAGATATCCTCCCTGCTTTCCAACCCCTGCCAAGTGATGGTAGCCCCAGCAGACCCCTGGGGTCTTGCCTTGCTCCAGCTCCTCCCCAGCCCAGGGGAACCAGAGGTTGTCCACTGTCTCAGTGCCCTTGGACCATCTATTGACTGGCTGGGAGAAGGTTGTCAGCAATTAGTAGGTGGGGGCTCCGATCAGCTGGTACAGCAGGACTGCTTTCATCCACTAGAAGAAGTTGGTGAAGAAGGGAAACCTCAGAGGCAGAAGATTGTGCAGAGTGGGACAGCCACCTGCTGTGAGTCCATTGCACTTATAAGGGACAGCCATACTCAGTCATGGCCTTTGTGCAAGTTGAATATGAGAAGCAGATCATGGTGGGAGGGAGGAAGTGAGGTCCAGTGAGTTCCCAGTGAATACAGAACAGTCCAGATCAGGGAGCTACCTCCAATTATGAGCAGGGAAGAGGGCAGGGGTGATGCTATGCCAAGACCAGATCGATTAGCTGAGGCTGTTTCTGGGGTTATGCTAAAAGGCCTCACAGAATCAGTCAATGATGACTTCCTTGTCTCTCATCCTACAGCACCAATAAATTAGAGACCTGTACTATCTGAATGTGAGAGTCCCATTAAAATGACAAATGGCTTCTCTAGCTTCCAGCATCATATAGACAGATGGAGGGAGGCCAGTCTCTCTCAGCAGCAGCAAACATGCCAAGACTGAAATTCAATAAGGGAAGAATTTTGGGGTGCTGAGGCACAAGTAAGGCCTGGAAAAGACTGAGCAAGCACTGTGCAGGAGGATGAGGAGTTGGTTTTGAGGAGGGCTCTGACCTTCACTGACCTCTCTCTCAGCAACTGGAGATCACTGGCTAAAGGCTTTGGGGCCTGGCTCTGCTTCTAATCTAATATTCGTTCTTTGCCCTTGGATGAAGTTCTTCCTTCTGGGCCCTGGTGCATTCATTTGTGCCATGCTTTCTTTCAAAGGGTGACAGTAGGTGATTGATCCTTTGAACATTGTTACGTGGTCAAAATCCTTATGAAAAACAAAAATATCACTCCCCTACCATCCATCTTTGACCTACAAGAAGTGCTTAGCATCCTTGTTCACATTGTACAAATACAGAGTACCTGAAATTTCCAAAAAATCAGAGGTTTCTAGATTTGTGGCTCCTGAGCTGTTTACCTGTCCATGCACAGCAAATTTTCACAAGTGCCTTTATAAGTAATAATTAATGTTTGCTCATCTTCATTCCACAAACACGCATGGCTCCACATAGGGAGATGGAGAGTGAGTAGAATTAAGACCACAGCAGATAAATGGCATGTTCGTTGACCTGTCGTTCCTGAATGGCCCTGCGTGATACCCACACTGGGCCTGGCACTCTTAGGGTAAGGCCATAGGCCTCAGTGAGCCTTATGAGCAGAGAGAGGAAGGGCCAGAGGTGCAGATGTGGAGGGCTCAGCCACACTGACATGGGACTCTTTGGGGCTCCCACAGCTCCTTTTGTCTTGTCCCTTTTCCTCTTGGCATTTCCATAGCCATTTACTTTCATGGTGGCCAGATGCTCAGAGGCTTTTGCATTTTTAGGATCTGGATTTTTGGGTCAGGCCTCTTACTACTTTTTCTCTAGCTGTTCTCCTGCCACAGTAGAGCACATTTATTCTATGTTCCATCCCAGCAAAAGGCCGCTCTCAGCTTGCTGTCCCACAGTGGGAAAAATGAATTCATTAATTCATAAGGCAAATTCATGGTGTAGGGTTGCTTCTGGATTATCTAGCCCCGAGAGTAGCAGACACTTGAGGAAGGAAGATATAGACTCAAGCTTAGAACTATGATGAGGAATTTTAGGCACTGTTGCAGGCTTGAAAAGTAATATTTGGGAGGGGAAAGGCTTTCCCAGCATCCTCTACACACAGCACAGAGTTCTGCTCACTCAACTAAACAAGAGGCAGACCCTACTTGTTACCTGTCATCTGAGTGGTCTCAGGAGCCTGCCCCTGCTGGGTCTGGAGAAAGTACCTATTAACAGCTTCTTTAATCATCCCAATTTAAGTTAAGTTTTGTGGGTCAGCCGCACACATACGTATCTAAAGGCTCTTATATCAGCAAAGCTAAAGGCTCCTGATATTTAAGGATAATGAGGTTTTTAGAATGTTTAACAAAAGGTTTTAGTAATTAAAAACCATTGCAGTTATTATTAAGAGAAATCCTTGTTTTTCAGCTTTCTGGCTGAGTTTCTCTGTGTGTCTGGCTTCTCATTTCTTAAAATTATACCCAGCTTCCATTACATACAGCACCTTCCATGCTCTTTTAGGCCATACTCCTAGTCTCATCCTTCCTTCTTCATCCTTTCCCTGGGAAGGCTTGATGAGAGCCCAAATCTATGTCCTTAAGAAGGATCAGACCCCAACTGGCCTTTCTCCATGATCCAGAACGCTCAGTCAAAAGACCAACTCTGTGTTCTATCATCTCCTGCTGGACTGGTCAGCTTGAAGAGACAGGAAAGGGGTAGAGAGTTAGATGAGGGGGATCCACAACAAGGGAATGAGACTTTTCTGTAATGAATAAAACAGATTTATTCGTTTACTCACTAATGATTGATTATGTGATTACTGTGAACAAAGCATTAAATGGTACTCAGGACACAATAGAGAACAAGGAAGGGACTTTGCTCTTTATACAACTTAGGATGTGTTTTAAGAAATAAATAACCTTTGTCTATATAGACACACTTACTTTGGAGAAACTCATGACATATTTTTCTTAATGCATTTTCATGTGTGAATTAGACAGGTCCTGCAAGTGATGCTCAAGAATGTCTGAAATGCCTTGGCAGTTGTGTTACTGGCTGCTCACTAGGACCAATTAAATGCTTAACTGAAAATGCATCATCTTACTCTTCTTGTGGATGCCTGGAAGAAAACAGATAAGGTCATGGATTATAAGGCATAAGAGAATTACAGGCTCTGCAAAATGTAAGCGATTTTCAAGGACACCTCTATACTCCAGGGAGCACTGCAACCATCATCTTAGACAGAAAAAGCAATTCTACTGTATTGCAAAACACTTCCACTGCCCAGAATATAACTTGATCATTTCCCCTACCACATGCTCTGGTGTCTTGCTCCAGAAAGCCCGGGAGACTGTTAGCACATACAATTTCAATCCCAGGAATCAAAGGTAGAATGGTTCCTATTTGTTTGCATCCTATATCTATAAGTATGAAAGCCCATTTATTTTAGGATTAAAGTGTTTTCTTTTGAATGCCTCTTGAGTGGTTTAACATCAATGCAGAAAGTCCATCTGTCCAGTAGACAATGAAGAAAACAACACAGCTTTGTCTTGGGAAATAAGCACATCTTTCTGTCTCATGTTCTGATGCCTCACAGAAAGTCAAATGCCTTTCCAGGACACTGCATAGAATATGAAAGCAGGAACTAAATCCCACAGAGAGACAGGAAGCCTTTATTGAAAAATAACTACATTTTTTTTATGTTTTGCTTTCTATATTTTATAACAACTCCCTAGTAACTGATACTCCTTCCTCTTCTAATGTTCTGTGCTCCTTCTCCTTCCTCTGCTCTCTCAAACGTAACTGACTTGGCTGTGTCTGTCCCTTAGAAGCCTGCAGCTGAGTGAAGGCTTGGCATTAGATATTTATCATCTCAGGATGTCTTTCCTCAGATAGCTGGCTCTCTACCCTCAGACCTCTTTATCTTATTTTGCTAAACAAGGTGAGTTTCTGTCATTGCTGAAAATAATTGACTTGTTTTTTTTTAATATATATCAAGTCCCAGGTTAAGAACTGGACAATGCAATGCATTTATTATTCTCTCTCTCTTCTGTTTATTCTAGTGTGAAATTGTTTTCCAGGTAGTGAATAATTCTGCCAAGATTCTGTGCCCTTGCTAGGTAATTTGCTGTATTTGGGAGGGAGACACTAACTGCATGGGTCTGCTATCAGAGGTGTCATTACAGTTTTGTCAGACATTGCACTACCATTGCCTTCTGTCACTCAAATGGGCTCATTATCCTTTATTCATTTTGGATCATTTCTCATTCCATGGGGATGATTTATGCTTGGTGTTCTTGGAAAGCAAATGATTGAAAAGGCACTGGCTACACAGAAAGGATCTCCCCTTAAGTCACATTAGAAGGCTTTCACCTAGATGGGAATTTGTAATTCAGTATCCAGAGTGTTTCTGTGTGGTCAGCCATCCCGCTACCAGGCATGTTCTGGGACATATGGTGTGACAACCAGCTGATCTTTGATGCCATCTGTTGATAGTAGGCTCTGTGACCATGGAGTGTGACTCCCTGGGCTACACAAAAAGTATGCTGAGAACAAGGATCTTATTCAGGGATTAAGAAATCATCTTGTACATCTGCCCCTCTCCTTAGGGTAAAAAGTGATAATAAACTGACCCTTCAGAATGCTTCCTAAAGAGACTAAAGGAATAGGGATGTTTGGGGAAGCAGAAAGATGAGCTGATGAAGGCTTCCTACCTGACTTATCAGAGGAGGACATTCCATTATGGTAAACCAGGGCATCTTGACCTCCACATTATCAACATTTTGGGCTCAATAATCTTTGTTCTGGCTGTTCTGCGCATGTTAAGGTACTTAACATCTCAGACTTCTCCCTACTAAATTACTATATGCCAGAAATACTTGCACCTTTCCCCAACTTGTGACACTCCAAACTCCAGACCCCACCAAATGTGCCCTGAAGGGATGCCTTCTCTTCTTGAAAACCATTGCTGTAACTAAATGAAGGTGATGCATGAGCGTCTTTCCTTGAAAGGTACTTCCATGGGTTGTCTAGTCTAGGTGGCTTCATAGTATGGAAGATTGACTATAAGATCTGGTAATAATACACTTGGATCTGAATCCAAAGCTCAGTTATTAGTTTTGTGACCCTGAAAAAACCCATTTACTTGAGTCACAGTTCTCTGGAGAGTGTAATGGTTCTGGAGAAGCCAATGAGCTATGGAAGAATAAGAAAAACAACAAACAGAACACCATCACCTCACCTTCCCTTAAGTTGACTCCAATGGGAAGTTCCTGAGGATACTTTCTCCCTCTTCTGTACTGCTGTGCATGTGGCACAAATCTGCTGTACACATGTGCCTTGTATTTTGAGTTTTATAGTGAGCTCTGCCCTGTCTGGGGCCAATGCTAAGTGGAATCCTCACTATCTTTGGCTATAACTTCACTTCTCTGCCCCCTTGACCTTCGACAAGAGCCACCCTGCTCTGTCCTTCTTTCTCTGACAGGGCACATTTCATCCTTGGCATGATGTCTAACCATCTGGGTCTGTTCTCCCCTTATTGTCACTGTAGGTCATTTATCTTGGCTTCTTTCTAGATTTCCCTTTTCCTTCTCTGTTTCTCCATGAGCCTGTTTGAAGTAGTATAAGATTCTCCTACTTTGGCTACGATTTCACCAAGTGATGTTTCCCCAGCCTCCCATCTCAAATGCATCCTGCTGTGGGATCCAAGCACATTTTTCTTCCATGTGGTGCACACACAACTTTCAATATATATACATCCAGAGATGCAGAGGTGAAGAAGCCACTTGCCAGAGGCTTCACGGCTAAGGAGTGGTAGAGTCTAGGTGTGCACCAAAGTCTGATTGCACCAGGAGTCTCACCATGATGACTATGTGAACATCACTGTGCCCTAGGCCTCATATGCACAACTACTGCCTTCTTTTAGAGTTCCTGGGGCTCAGGATGATCTGGCCTCTCAGTCCTCAATCTTTCCTTTGAATTGGGCACCTAAGGGCTGACTCCTCCTCTTCTCTCTTCCTCAGGACCCTGGGAAAATGTCTGACATCCTCTTGGGCTCATTTTCCCACCTACTAACCTCCTTTTATTTGAGGTACATTCATGTTTGTGAGCAGTAGGTTTCTGAACTTCCTAGGGCTTTTTGTGGCAGCATATGAGGCTTTAAAGATGAGGCCGATCTAGTTGGTCTGAGGTAAGGAGGTCTCCTCTCCTCAGGTCAACAGAAAGAAGAAAATGCAGCCTCTAACCTCTTACCCAGCCCGAACTATGGGGTTTGCACTAGTTCTGCCTCAATGATGCAGCCCTTAGCTGTGCTGACTGGGGATTTTCTGCCCATTTTGTAGCTGCTAGTACTTTGGAAAAAATACTAAGACATGAGAGCCAGAGTTTCTTCTACCAGACTTTTAAGCAGGGCTGAAGTGTAAATTGTAATAAGTTAATGCTTAAGTGGTACTTTACATGCCAGATTTTTTTTACATTGTTTATATGTATTACATCATTTAATTGTCAAAAATGCTCTGTGAAGTAGATGTGATTTTTATGCCATTTATCCGTGCCATGGAGAGGTAAAGTGATTTGTCCAAGGTGATGCATCTTGAAATCTGATTTCAAATCTCACACTGTTAATCACTAGACTTAATTCCTTCTAGAGGGGTAAGGTTGGTCCCTGGATAGCATGACACATTCTTTCAGTTGGATGTGCAGTCCAATGGGGGAAACACCCAAATTTATCATCCAGAAGAGATTCTTGCTTTGACTTTATTCTATATTTATTTTTGTCATCAGATTTGTCTTCAAAATGGAATTATGCCTACAACAATATTAAAATGAGTTTGGATTCCTTGAGCATTCAATAGCAATGGTATGTGTGTGTCTGTGTTTGTGTGCCTGTATGTGTTTTTGCCAGAGCTGGGAGAGTTGAGTGTCAAGAAGAGCTGGCCCAGAAATGAGCAGAAACAGTGAGACAGAGAGAAGCTGAAGGGCATCACAAACCATTATGGCTGAGCCATAAAATAAATTCTTCCTGCTGACTAATCAACCTTTACCCCTCACCCTTAGAGAATGAGGGAGGTGTCCTGCATGTGAGAAAAGTCTGAGTCCTTTTTATTATATTCTGCAGCACAGCATGTCTTCTCTTCTCATAGTTTATTTTTAAAGCACCAGATGGTGTGTGGTTGCATACATCTGTGTGTGCTTGGGTACATGTTTGTAACATCGTGGGGTTCCTGTCAGAGCACCTTTGTGCAGGGTAACTGGGACCAGGCAATATCACTCTTATCTTGGGCAAATCACTTTACCACACTGTGACTCTTTGTGGCACCCATAAAAGTGGTGATAAAAATCACATATGCCTGACAGAGTGGTCCTAAAGATGAAATGATGTAAGGTGTGTAAATCCTGCCATCCTAAAGTAGAGATATTATTTTCTCTATAGAGCTTTTCTTCCCTGTGGTTTGTACATTTAATTTCCCCCAATAACTCTTTTCCAGCCTGCTGATACTCACGATTCAGCTCCTTTCTAAAATGAATGTTCTTACAGGCTTTTAGAGAAATCCTTACTGCTAATTTGACAAACCAACTCCCTCCCCTAGCACACCAAATACTCTTTACATTCAGAGAAGGGAGAACTTAGGTTGGGACAGTGCATCTAACGGGATAGCTGGATCCAATGCCACCTCTGACCTCAAGGGCTGAGACTTATCCTGTAAACTGAACACATGGACTATCTTTCTGGTTCAGATTGGCCTTTAAGGGGTCAATGATTGCTCAGCCAGAGTGTAATCCCACAGTGGCTTGTCCTACTATTTCCAGGCCTTAAAACACCAGAGTGGGATGAAGCTATTTGTTCTTTTCACATGTGAAGAAGTAATCTTCGCTCAGAGCACATGATGAAGGCTGTTTGAGAATGCCATGTCACCTGAAGGCAAGAGATAATGTCATGGGCTTTGGAATCAGAAAGGACTACATTTCAGAAAGCACTCCATTGGACCCCCAATTCCACCATTAAGTAGTGTGTGACCTAGAATGAGAATTTTAACCTCATGGATCCTTTCAGATCCTCCTCCTCATCACCATTGTCACAAGCAGCAGTATCGTTTGGAAGCTTCTTGTGCCAGGGAAATGTTTTCCAGATCTGATGACAGAAGGGAACCACCACTGTGATGAGGTTATGAATGTGTGCCAGAAATTTAGGCAGTACTCCACTCCTGGAAACTGATTTTGCCCTCACAATAACTCCACAGGGACGATAATATTATCTCCATTTAGAGATGTGGAAACTGAATTTAAGAAAAAAATGACAAACTTGATCACAGTTGCAGTTAGTTAATGGTGGAACCAACTTGACATTCTTCTTGTGGACTATGGTTTATGTTTATCCCAGTGTAAGATATTCTCTCCTGAGCATTTGATCTCCACCCAAAGAGTACATGGAACTCTCTCTTGGGCTCTACCCAAGAAACAAGTGGCAAAGTGAACAAGAAAGCCAGCCTTCAAGGTTACCAACTGTGCTATGAGCAGAGTGGGTTTCACCACACCATTCGCAGTGCTTTGTGTAAATTAGTCTCTCTTCTCATTTACCACATTCTAACTTATTAGCTAAATAGGAATGTATTTAAAATTCTGATACTACTCTCCACCCATCTATTCCCTTAAGATCTAAGTAGGAAAGTTTGGAGCAGGAGTCTTAGTGTCAAGCTACAGATCTGTGATGTGGCAGCAAACCCACTCTCTCCCAGGCTTCCCAAGTAGCCATATCTGTACCAAATGCATCTCTACCCCAATTTTCTTCTCCCTTTTCTGTACTTTTTCACATCTCCTCTCCAACCCAGAGCAGAGACCACATCTCCATTCCCGGAGTTCCAGTCTACTATGGGCACAGCCTGTCACAAATACATTGAATGGCCACAGGATAAATAATAAGGCATCGTGCAGACTGTGCTAACGGGACTCCACAAGAGTTATGCAAAGGCATTCAAATTCACTGCATATGTGATACCATGTACAATATTCGAAATCTAGATCTGGGTAGCGATTACAATTCTGCAGTACTTAATGGACAATTTCCTTGGTTTTATACTGAGAATATGGAATTCCTGAGGCAATAAGTGGTAACACTGATGCTAGAACCTAGGGCTGGTGTTCTTCCTTGACAAGATGTGATACAATACATCTGAAGTGCTTATATAAAGTTTAAGGTCTTCTTAAAATAAAGACATAAGTATATTTGAATGAAACATGTCTCTCTCACTCCAAATTTACCATTTTGTTTATCTCTCTCATCAGGAGTAAAATTGCTATAGAATTCATGGGTGCCAGAGCCATTCTCGCCCTCTGCACCATGACTCAAAGGTGGTGTCTGCTACCTTCAGTGGTCTCTCTGTCCACAGCTCCTTCTTCTATAGCCCATTCTGTTTTGACACCTCAGTGCTGAGACCAGCTTGCTGTGTGCTTTCCAGAGGGAGTTAAGTGGAGCTATGTTCCTTGCTAGTCTCCTCTCTACAGGGGAGAGATGACACTGGAATAAAAGATTTAGTCTGTGAGGCTCAGCAAAGATAGTGAGGGCAGAATGTAAAAGAAAGAAATTTAGAAGTGAGAACCCAGGAGAAAAGGAGCCACCTGGAGAAACAGACAGACAGGATGATGATGTCCTCCTAGGGAGAAAATCACAAGGAAGAAAAAGAGACAGAAAAAAAGAGAAAAAAATGTAGAATAACCATGTGAAAGAAGGGTAAGAAAGGTACGCAGAAACACACTCACTCACAGCAATAGTAGAAAGAAATAACCATAAAATGAAATATGGCAGTTCTCTACCAAATTACTATCGCTTTCAATATACATGGTATGCTGTTATTAGCAAGAAAACCAAAACATCATTTTTTAATTATTAGATAATTTCGCACATAGTAAGACACTGAAAATCAACTGAACAGGTCCCAATAGCGTTTTCCACTGAATTATTTAAAACAAATTAATTAATATTGAAATTCATTTGCTTTGACCATAGTACTTCCACATCACCTGTCCTCATTATTCCCATGAGAATCCCTAAAAGATATGATTTTATAACGTCTTGGTTTTCCCCTTTCTTATGTATGTATGCATGTACATATGTATGTATGCATTTATGTATGTATGTGGACTTATTTCTTTGTATTTACTTAGTCCTGCCAAGCCTGTTTCAGGATGAAGTGCCTGATGAGAAAGAATAGAAACTGTGATACAAACTTTGGGTATTAAAAGCCACTGCTGCCACTTATATTACTCAGTGGACACCTATCAGGTGGAATTGGTGGGGAAAGCAAAGAAATCATAAGGATGAAACTGCTGGTCAATTAAGATAGAAAGAGTATCCATCAAAATATATGCAAGGGACACTAAGAACAAGCTTGACCTGGTAGCTCTTCCAGCTCCTTGACACCCTGCAAGTATCATTTGCTGGCCCAAACCACTTTTATGCTCCCATCTCAGTGCCCTAATACAAGTAACTCCTTTCTGCTGCAGGTATTCTTCTTCAGAGCACTTTTGCATCTGTTATCTTATTTCTGCTTCTGATAGTTTTGTGAATCAAGGCATGAATTGCTTTTCCAATTTGACACCTGATGCGTAGCTGGAACTCAGTATACAAGGCCATGTCACTAGCTAGGATAACTGAGATCTAAAGAGATAGAGGAAAAAAGAAAGAAACATACCTAAAATTGTGCTTCCAGTTATTGGTGGTGGTGGTTGTGGGCCCCACCCACAACATCACTATATTTGTCTTCCATGCTGCGAACCTGCTCCAAACTCTACTAGTTGAATTTGGATTTCCTTCGACTTTTTAACCATTGGACTGGGTAGGGTGGTGGCGTCGCTGCCTGTGCCCATCAAAGCTATAAATGTCTGAATCCTTCTCCTCCCAGAACTCCCTAACATACAGGTACCTATGATCTCCAGTTGCCTTGCGGCAGGGGCCTCCCCTGACTTCTCATCATCTTCTCTAGAGTATCTGAGGTCTGGGGAGAGTGGGGAGATAGGGAAAACAGATTTGAACTGGGAACATTTACTTTCGGTTCTGAGTGGCACAGAGGCTGCTCACAGCTCTATTCTACTTCTGAAGCTTCCCATCATCAGTACTAAAACCGTACATTTTAGCTGTAGGGCTACCCTCACTCAGCTGCCACAGCCACATGGCTTCCTGCCTTACACAGGCTTGACTAGCACTGTGGCGATTTTTTTAAAAAAAGAGTCCACATTAATCTGGGACACTGGCTGCCTTGCTATGGTAATAATATCTCGTGTGTGTGTGTGTGTGTGTGTGTGTGTGTGTG
Organism: Proteles cristata cristata; assembly: GCA_017311185.1. Taxonomy (NCBI): domain Eukaryota; kingdom Metazoa; phylum Chordata; class Mammalia; order Carnivora; family Hyaenidae; genus Proteles; species Proteles cristata. The sequence goes on from JAESUZ010004792.1 coordinate 2,031,578, forward strand.
TGTGTGTGTGTCTGCTTTTAACATGGGAGATAGAGGTTTCCTAGGACATAGGGGCTGAACTTTAAGAATCTATCTAGATCCCTTCAGGTCAGTTCCTCATTGTCCTCTCCACCTTCATTACCTCTGTCAGCACTAAGAGCCCAGATACGAGCCAGTATTTCACCTGTGCTTTCCAGTGAGAGTTTGTGCCTTGGGAACACAGGGAGAGGGCCAAAGCTTCCTTACAGCAGACACAACCCAGTGGGCAATGGGCAGAAACAGTGAGACCGCTGTCACCTTCAAATGATCCCCGGTTGGCATGAGAGACCGTAGGAGACACTGAGCTTCAAGACAGTCTAGCTACCACCTTCTTCCTTTACAGCATTCCTCATTTCCTCACAAATCAGCCAGACTTCTAAGAATTGTTTTTGCTGCCTTCCCTCCTCTCACATTCAAGGGCAGACACAAGTGCAGATGCGTGTCTCTCTAATTACTGTTGGAAAGGGGCAAAGCCATCTGCCCACCCATGATGAATGTAGGTACTAGTTTTTGAAATAGGGGAGGCTCTAAGGTTCACTACCAGATTGGCAAATGAGTGCCCCATCTTAAGGAGAGCTAATAATGACCAACACACTGTTCAGGCAGCTATCTTTGAACAATTTGAACCTGCTTCCATTTTTCAGCCTGCAGCCACCTCCTCCTAATTTTCAGGCAACACTGTGAATGTTATGACCATTGATTACCTGGTGTACCATACCGTTTAGTGAATATTTTTGTTACTAATTCCTATGGACTTCCCTTAAATCCTGTCAATAGACCCTTGAGGTCTTCCTACTTCCTCTTACAGAAAGCCATGTTTTGGTCAACATTCTATCTTCTTTACATCAACTGCCAATAACTTCATAGGGTCTGAGGTTTTGTTATACTTGCACTCTAACAAGGTAGCTCACCCCAGTTTCAAGAGCAGTAGTAGAAGGCACAGGATTCATGGATCAGAGACAAAAGATAGATTATTACTCATAGCAACAGCAGTAGCCAGAATATCAGAATTTTTGTGCCAATTTCCACGAGCCCCAATTCTCTTCAGGGTGATGTGAAAAGGGTCGGATGATATCTGCACATGCAGTATATTAGGTCACAGGAGAGGAACCCTGAACTCAGAGAATCTGAATCTTTTAAAAGAGGGTTAAGCATGCTTACTTTTTGTTCCAGAAGGAAACATTATCTCCATTCTGTTGGAAAATAAGCATACATTCCCTTTGCTCTGGAGGGTGATACATATTCATAGTTTAAGGTTGTCTGCTGCACTAGCATCATAGAAAATATTGGAAAAAATATTGGTCAGTTCTTTTCTCATAATTTATGCAAGAATGGTAGAGTTCCCTGGAGAAATGTCTCTCAGCTGACTTCCAACACTTCACCTCAATACTTTTGATTTCTTCTTGAGCTATATCCACCATGTTCTGTGTAAAGTAGGAAAATACCCTTGGGGTAAAGCTGAATCAATGGTGGTGTCTCCTAATATAATTCCCTTCTTACAGCTCTCATGCCTTTTCTAGTTTCTGCCTGCTTTGCAACACTCTTCAGTGTGTGTGTGTATGTGTGTGTGTGTGTGTATGTGTGTGTGTGTTCCTGAGCTTTTGGTTGTTTTTGGCAGGATGATTAGTATGATACAAATTACTGTTATTACCTGATGCTTTAATTTAATTATAGTATCTAATTTATCCATTTTTAATTTTCTTTCTTTGTGTCCTATTGAAGAAACCTACCTATTTGAAGGTCATAAAGGTATTGCCTATGTTTACCTCTGCAATAATTCATCTTGGGTTGATTTCTGTGCATGGTTATGATGTAAGTCAGATACACACACACACACACACACACACACACATACTGTCTGAGCACAATTCACAGAAAAGACTATCCTTTGCACTCAGTGCTATTTTGTCATAAATCAGATGATCCTATATGTATGTCCTTGTTTCTGAATTTTATTTTCTATTCCACTAGTTAGTTTGCTCACTCTTGAATCAATAACATATCATATGAATTAATATAGCCTTATCATGTGGCTTGGTAGCTGTTAGTGTAAGTCCTTTAGTTTGTTTTTGTCATTCAGTATCATTTTGGCTATTTTCAGACCATTACATGCCCATAAGAGTTTTAGAATAATCTCAGTATTTTATATGAATAATGATGGTATTTTTGTTGGGGTGGCATTGAATCTATGAATTAATTTTTATTAAAAAAACTGGTTTTGCACTATCTTAGACTCTCTTTGCTCATGTAACCCTGTTTATGGAAAAGGGGCTGATATATTTGTTTATAGTTCTGGAGGGAGAAGAGATGGCTGTCTTTCAGTGCCTATGAACTCATTGGAATGAACAGATCGAGATATATGGGACTTTGGACTGGCTTTTACTGACAGCCATATGCTCCCCCAATCTTCATACTCTTTCTCATTCCTGTGCTCTCTCTCCTGTCATTTGCTATGCCATGGAGAAACAGATGTTGTATCTGTCTGACATAGCACCAGATTGGTTTAGCAGACTTCTGAAATCCATTCTGAAACTTTCTTTGGAAGTATATCATAACTTTTTTATTCTTTTATACAATGTTTAAGAGGAACAGAAAAACAAAATGAGCCTCAGTATTAAGGAGTCATTATGTTATCTTCTCCAGGCAAGACTGCAAGAGGAAGCTTAATTACAGCTCCTTTCCCTATAATGATGTGTTTGGGCTCTTTAGTCTGCTTCATGGGTTTGCTCTTTTCCTCTTTCTCCATCTTATCTTCCCTGATAGGTTGGCTGGCCAGATGTCCATGACCATCATGGAAGTCATGCAAATGGCGCTTGAAAGGGGTGAAGATGGAGGTGGAGAGAGACGGTACCTCTCTTCCCTCAGAGGCTTTTTCATTTAGTAAGCAATATGAGATGATTCCGTCCTTCCTCCCTCCCCTCATGTGTTCCTAAACAACTCTCGTTTTCCAAAATGACTACTCAAGTCAAAGTCATACTGTCAATTCCTACACACTTCATGGCCTATTGCAGGCAGTCAACAGGCAGGATAATTTCCTCAGTAGGCATAATATTGTTCTATACTGCTTGGCATTCACACATGAGGCTCACAACCCCACTACTCTCCCAGTTTTCTAGACCATCCCTGTGACCTGAGACTGTTTCATTGTTTCTGTCTTCAACTGACTCTTCCCATCCTGAGAACATAATTGGATGATTTTAACTGCTCTGGACACTTAACTCACATGTGGATGAACTTATCCCCAGGAAAACTGGTACATTTTAACAAGTAGCTAGCCATTTTAATAGCTGGCTCTCCCCACCAGACCTTTGTGTATCTAAAGAAAACTGACAGATTGATATCATTGTTGTCGTTTTTTTATGACACAAAGCTATTTATTTCACATGATTATACATATATCCAAAGATGTATTTATTTTTTCTTAGTTTATTGTCAAGTAGGTTTCCATATAACACCCAGTGCTCATCCCAACAAGTGCCCTCCTCCATGCCCATCACCCCCCTTTCCCTCTTCCCCGCCCCCATCAGCCCTCAGTTTGTTCTCAGCATTCAAGAGTCTCTCATGGTTTGCCTCCCTCCCTCTCCCCAACTATTTTCCCCCCTTCTTCTCCCCCATAACTTTACTCCTGTAAAGTTCCTCCTATGCACCTATATGTGCAAACACATGGTATCTGTCCTTCTCTGCCTGACTTATTTCGCTTAGCATAACACTCTCAATTTCCATCCACATTGCTACAAATGGCCAGATTTCATTCTTTCTCATTGCCTTGTAGTATTCCATTATATAATATACCACGTCTTCTTGATCCATTCGTCAGTTGATGGACATGTAGGCTCTTTCCATGTTTTGGCTATTGTTGAGAGTGCTGCTGTGAACATTGGGGTCCATGTACCCCTAGACATCAGCACTCCTGTGTCCCTTGGGTAAATTCCTAGCAGTGCTATTGTTGGGTCATAGGGGAGTTCTAGTGTTAATTTTTTGAGGAACCTCAACACTGTTTTCTAGAGGGGCTGCACCAGTTTACATTTGCACCAACAGTGTAAGAGAGTGCCCATTTCTCCACATCCTCGCCAGCATCTAGAGTCTCCTGACTTGTTAATTTTAGCCACTCTGACCAGCGTGAGGTGGTATCTCAGGGTGGTTTTGATTTGTATTTCCCTGATGATGAGGGACATTGCACATCATTTCATGTGTCTGTTGGTCATCTGGATGTCCTCTTTGGAGAAGTGTCTGTTCATGTCTTCTGCCCATTTCTTCACCGGATTATTTGTTTTTCGGGTGTGGAGTTTGTTGAGTTCCTTATAGATTTTGGATACTAGCCCTTTATCTAATATGTCACTTGCAACTTATTTTTCCCATTTCATTTGTTCCCTATTAGTTTTATGGATTGTTTCCTTTGCCGTGCAGAAGCTTTTTATCTTGATGAGATCCCTATAGTTCATTTTTGCTCTTGATTCCCTTGCCTTTGGGTATGTGTCAAGTAAGAAATTTCTGCAATTGAGTTCAAGGAGGTTGTTTCCTGCTTTGTCTTCTAGGGTTTTGATGATTTCCTGTTTCACATTTAGGTCCTTTATCCATTTTGAGTTTATTTTTGTGTATGGTGTGAGAGAATGGTCTAGTTTCATTCTTCTGCATGTTGCTGTCCAGTTCTCCCAGCAACATCTGTTAAAGAGGCTGTCTTTTTTTCCATAGGATACTCTTTCTCTCTTTGTCAAAGATTAGTTGGCCATACATTTGTGGATCCAGTTCGGGGTTCTCTATTCTATTCCACTGTTCTATGTGTCTGTTTTAGTGCCAATGCCATGCTGTCTTGATGATTGCAGCTTTGTAGTAGAGGTTAAAGTCTGGGATGGTGATGCCTCCCATTTTGGTTTTCTTCTTCAATATTACCTTGGCTATTCGGGGCCTTCTGTGGTTCCATACAAATTTTAGGATAGTTTGTTCTAGTTTTGAGAAGAATGCTGGTGCAATTTTGATTGGGATTGCCTTGAATGTGTAGATCACTTTGGGTAGTAATGACATTTTAACAATATTCATTCTTCCGATCCATGAGCATGGAATGTTTTTTCCATTTCTTTGTGTCTTCTTCAATTTCCTTCATAAGTTTTCTATAGTTTTCATCAAATAGATCTCCTATATCTTTGGTTAGGTTTATTCCTAGAGATTTTATGTTTTTTTGTGTGCAATTGTGAATGGGATCATCTTCTTGATTTCTCTTTCTGTTGCTTCATTATTGGTGTATAAAATTGCAACGGATTTCTGTACGTTGATTTTGCACCCTGCAACTTTGCTGAATTTGTGTATCAGTTCTAGCAGGCTTCTGGTGGAGTCTGTTGGGTTTTCCAAGTAGAGTATCATGTCATCTGTGAAAAGTGAAAGTTTGACTTCTTCTTTGCCAATTCTGATGCCTTTGATTTCCTTTTGTTGTCTGATATGCTGGGACTTCCAGCAGTATATTAAACAACAATGGTGAGAGTGGACATCCCTGTCATGTTCCTGATTTTTCAGGGAGAAAGCTCTCAGTTTTTCCCCATTGAGGATGATGTTAGCTGATGGCTTTTATGATGTTTAAGTAAGTTCCTTCTATCCCGACTTTCTCGAGGGTGTTTATTAAGAAGGAATGCAGTATTTTGTCAAATCCTTTTTCTGCATCTATCGACAGGATCATAGCGTTTTTACCTTTTCACTTGTTAATGTGATGTATCACATTGACTGATTTGCGAATATTGAACCAGCCCTGTAACCCAGGAATGAATCCCACTTGATCATGGTGGATAATTTTTATGTGCTGTTGCATTCAATTTGCAAGTATCTTGAGGATTTTTGCATCCGTATTCATCAAGGATATTGGCCTGTAGTTCTCTTTTTTTGCTGGTTCTCTGTCTAGCTTGGGAATCACAGTGATGCTGGCTTCGTAGAATGAGTCCGGAAGTTTTCCTTCAATTTCTATTTTTTGGTATAGTTTGAGAAGAATGGGTGTTAACTCTGTTTTAAATGTCTGGTAGAATTCCCCAGGGTAGTCATGTCGCCCAGGGCTCTTATTTGTTGAGAGATTTTTGATAACTGATTCAATTTCTTCACTAGTTATGGGTCTGTTCAGATGGGGGCGAGTGAAGTGTAGGGAGGTCCCTACTTCTCTGCCATCTTGCCTCCTTCTCGGATTAGAATCATTCTTAATGGAAGAAATTTTTTCCTTTCTCCTACGGGCAGATTGCAGCTTCCTGGCCCAAGCACTCATATTTTGTTCTCTACCCTGGAGTTTGTCCTCCAATATCTTCTGCTTGCCCTGGCTGACATTGTGACATTTAATTAGCTGGTAATTTCACTCCTTTTGACACAGAAGGAGTCAGCCTGGGAAGGTCTGAAGCTCCACTCTCAGGGTTCACTGGCCCTAGGAGTTACGGAAAGTTATTGTCAAAATGGAGGGCCAGTGACTTGAGCCAAAGAGTCAGCACAGTCTTCAAAGGGCTGCTTATTGCCTTGCTGGGAGGTAGAAAGTAGCTGTTTTTGTTGGTGCTATATGGTTGTGGTATGGTTTGTTGTGCTGTAAACTGTTTTGGGCTAAGGTTCTATGGAACTAAAGTTAGAAAGCCTGGGCTACAATCCTGAGTCTGCCTCTCTGACCTTCAGCTTTATCTTAAACTGGATTCAGTAATAACTGCTGTCAAAGTTATTATGAAACATCATGAGGTACCTTATTTTAAGGGTTTAATGTGATGTGTGGCACTTTGCAAGCTGGTTTTCCAAAGTCCCTTTGGGAGTAAGCAATTCATTATTATTCTAGACAATGTCTGACAGACATTACCATTTAGTATCAGGGGAAACCAAAACCTTATCCTAAGAATCTCTTAGCTATTGAAATTGTTAAAAAACAAAATTCAGGGGCACCTGGGTGGCTCAGTTGGTTAAGCGGCCAACTTTGGCTCAGGTCATGATCTTCCAGTTCAAGAGTTCGGGCTCCACATTGGGCTCTATCCTGACAGTTCAGAGCCTGGAGCTTGCTTCCGAATCTGTGTCTCCTTCTCTCTCTGCACCTCCCCTGCTCACACACTCTCTCTCTGTCTCTCAAAAATTAAAAAAAATTATAAATGATCTGGAGCACCTGGTAGCTACCTGGTTCTGGTAGCTCAGTCAGTTGGGCATCCGACTTTGGCTCAGGTCATGATCTCCCAGTTCATAGGTTTGAGCCCCACGTTGGGCTCTGTGCTGACAGCTAGCTCAGAGCTGGGAGCCTGTTTGGGATTCTGTGTCTCCTTCTCTCTCTGACCCTCCTAACCTCATGCTGTCTCTTTCTCTCTCTCTTTCAGGAATAAATTCTTTAAAAAACATCAAAAAAAAAACACCCAACAACAACTAACAAACAAAAAACAAAAATCCAACTGAGTATATTTTAAAGGTATTAACAGCTTTATTCAAGCCTTCTTCAGGCTTAATTCTCAGCATATAGACCACCTTCCATGACTGTTTTCTCTGCACCTATCCACATTCTACATTCTTTCACAACTTTTTCTGGGTAGGGATCATTTCTTGCTCATCACTATATCTCTCAAAATACTTCTTATGAAGTTTTATTCATAGGGATGTTCAGTGTGTGTCGATTGTATAAAATCTGTGCACCCAGTGTGTGTGTGTGTGTGTGTGTGTGTGTGCACAGAATATGTGATGTGTGTGTGTGATATGTATGTGTGAGATGTGTGATGTGTGCATGATGTGGTGTGGGTGATGGATGTTTAGTATGGTATATATGATATGTTTGTGTATGTGTATGGTGGTGCATATGTGTATGCACATATGTGGTATGTGTGCCTCTGTGTGTGGGATGTAAGTGATTTGTGCATGTGTGTGGTGTGTGATTTGTGGTAGGTGTGTATGGTATGTGAAAGTAGTGTGATATGTGTGCATGTGTGTATATACTTGTGCCATTTGTGGTGTGTATGTGGTGTATGGGTGCTGTGTATGGGTGCATACATATGTATGGTGTGTCTAATTTGTGGTATACTTGTGATACGGTGTGTGTGTGTGTGTAATGTGTGGTGTGCATGTAATGTGGTGTCTATGTGTGTCTTGTATGCTGTGTGTGTGATGAATGTGTATATGATGGGGAGTGTGTGAGACATAGGGTGTGTGGAAAGTGTAGGATGTATATGAGACATAGGGTATGTATGGTGTGTGGGGACCTGTCTGATGTGCTGGGTGTGTGCATGATATGTATATGAAGCATGTGAGATGTGTCAGATGTGTGTGAGATGTGCTGGGTGTGTGTGATGTGGGGCAGATGTGTGATGTGCTGGGTGTGTGCATGAAATGTGTGTGGGGCATGTGAGATATGTTGAGTGTGTGTGTGTGGTGTGAATAAGAAATGGTGTGTGTGTGATCCATGTGATTTGTGTGATGTGTATGGTGTGCATAGGGAGTGGGGCCAGAAGGTAGGGTGAGGGTATGCCAAGCACAAGGCCTCTGTCAGAGCTCACAGAGCTTGTCTCATCTCTGTGTGCACTGTGTACTGTGGACACTTTCATAAGATGTTCTTCCTCCTTTCTCTCCTTCTACCTTTCATTTCTTAATAACTACCTGCACCTTCTGACCTTTGCTTATCTCTCCCTCACCACCAGCCCTTCCTTTCTGTCTTCTTGTTGACCTGTTTGAATGAGAACCAAGCCCCTGACAGACTAAAAGTATCTAATTGGTTTTTAAGCATCATCACACTATGGTTTGTTAAGCAACAGCAAAAAAAAACTTAGTGAAAAGTTCCAGGATGAAAAAGATGTGCAGAGGAGGACATGTATGCCCTTGCAAACACCATCTTACAAGAGCCCATGCCCTTCCACTTCATAATCCAGTCCCTTTTCCCAAGAACAAAAAAAAAAAAATCTACTGTGTGTCAGTGAGATGGGACACAGCTGATGAAGTGGTTTCCATGGAAATGCTATCACATGCTTGGCAAAAGCAGCCTGTTTTGCAGAAGAAAGAGATGGGAAAAAGTGACCTAAATCACAAATGGTCTGACCTATCTCTGAATTTAGCTCTTGTCACATATATATTCCTTAGCTGTGTAAAGGCCAGAGTTTGGGATCCAGAGCCTGTCCTCAGACTGCTCCTTGTGGCAGAGACTGGCAGACTCACAGAGCCCCCACCTTGGCCACAGCCATTCATTTCCTCTTGCGTGCTGCAACCTGGGCCCTGAGTTTCCTGAGGGCAACCATTGTTTCTTGAGCTCTGTTGCTGTTTGCTCCATTTGTTGTGTGTTTGCCAGACATTTTAATAAGTGCTCGTGAAGATCAGAGGTACAAAGTAGGTGTTATTGGGTCCTTTCTAAAGTCAAAAACACTCAAAGTCACTTAATTGCTTGGCCAAGTCTTCCTAGTTAATATGTTGAACAGGCAGAGGTCAAACTCACACCCACATTTGTCAATGTCATGTCCCAGACCCCAGAGCCTTGCAGAGCATCTGGGCATATAGGTGCAAAAGAAGGAAGGAAGGCTGGAGGGAAGGAAGGAAGGAAGAATGAAAGGAAGGAGGGATGGAAGGGTGATATTGGACATAAAACATGCTAGTTATTCAGTAATGAGGCAGAAGTTGGGCCATTCTGGGCATGGGAAGATCAATGTTGATTAATTGACAGTAAAAGTTCAAGGTCCTAATCCCTGTCCCCTTCACCCTCACTCCTCTACTGCTGTTACTGCTGTTTTTGCTAGAATGAGCAACCAGCTTTGGATGGTTGAATTCTGACTGCTCAAATCTTCTAGAGGAGCTTCCACAGTTGGATTTTTTTTTCTAGAAACTTCTCTGGAGACTAGTCTCAACACAGACACTCAGGACTCTTGACAGCAAGCCCATTCACAGCCAAGTTGTCATCCCTCACTCTGGTTTTCTCCCCAGCTCAGAATGAGGATATTTATGAATGATTAGGAGCTGATTATAGAAAAGATGAGTTGGTCTTTAAAGTACCTAGGCAAGTGGCACCAATGTGGAGAGACACTTCCTGAAACTTTCTGAGACTGTCATCTCTTTCTAGGTAAGTGAAGAGTAAAGCATGAAGAAAATGTACACCTGTCTTGATGTTGACAGAAATGTATTTTTCCTGACCTGTAAAGGAAGATGAAAAAGCACTCTATATTCTTCCTGGAATCATGGCTGGAGCCTCTGTTTGAAGGGTCTGCCAAGTAGAACACTGAACAGGGTTCTTCTGATTCTCTACTGTGGCTTTCACTTCTTCCCTCTTTGGACTTCTGACCCATGACTTGTTTTTCTTGTGAGGGAGAATGTGAAGGAGGGGTTTGAGGCCAATAGCAGAGGCAGATACAGGGACCAAGACCAGATGAGCAATTTACCTGCTGTTATAGTTAAATGGTGTTGTATAACAAATTATCTCAAAACTTAATGACTTCAAACAATACCATGTTATCATAAGTCATGATTTTGTCAGTCAAACACTCAGACATAACTTCACTAGGTAATTATTTTGATCACATGGCTTTGACAGAGGTCTCCTTGAAGCACTCACCTGGAAGATGATCTGGTCCAGAGGGTCCCGGGTGGTTTTCTCATATGTCTGGCTCCTTGCTGAAGGTACGAGACTGGGCTCCAATGGACTTCCAATATGAGAATCTGAAGCTATACTTATGTGACTTGGGCTTCTCAGAGCATAGTGTTTGGGTTCGCAGAGAGAGTGTTTCCAAAGGGAACATTTTGAGAGCAAGCACTGTAACAGAGAGAAAGTAGAAGCTAATCGTTCCTTAAAATTTGGGAAGAGGGGAGATTGTAAAGGTCTTTGCAGCTGTCTTTAAATTCATCATATCTGCTTGTTTGAGACTGTAGCAGAATAAAAGACTGAGCACAGAATGTGATCCTGCAGTTAGACTGAGACATGTATTGCTCCTTTTTCTCTAGAATCAGTTGCTTTCTCAGTCCTGAAAGGGTCAAAGAATAAAGAGCCTACCTTGCCAATATTCTATATTGTAACATGCAAGCCATAGTTTTGAATGTCTGCCATGTGCAAGGCACCATATAAGAAACCTGGGGCATAGAATCAAATCATTCAGGTCCTAATGACCCTGACAATCAGCTGAGGAGGAGGAACATATGGCAACTTACTAACCTCAAGATGGAAATGAAAAATAACTTGATGTAGATCCATGTTTTTATAATTAGTCTAAGGCTGTGTTCTTACCTCCAACTAGAGAGCCTGGATTCCAAATCCCTACATCTTGCCCACATAGTATCTTCAAGGGCAGATTCTTTGGAAAGCCCACCCATTAATTCAAGGCCATTCTTCAGCACTTGGTATAAGTTCCCTATGGCAAGGCCTTGTGTGTTCCTCTGTGTGCCCTGTAATGATGCTTCCCATGGCCTCAACTTCTGTCCTCCCTTTGCCTTCCTATCAGACAGCTCTTTGGATGGCAACAGGGCCCTAGTGGATTTGACACCTATCTGAGTGCCTTGTCCATGTTACTCCCTGTGAGAGAAGAACTATCCTTTGTCAGAGCCTGGGTGTTGGGAGTGGGGAGGACCACATGCACACTGGGTCTCTGCATCCTGGATGGCATGTTGTATCCTGATACCTTGGTCACACCCCATGGGCAAAGTGGACTAGGGTGCCAGAGCCCACAAGGTCCAAGGGGGAAATGATTATTGTGCTCTGGGGATCAAATGAGAAAGATTTCCATATCAGAGGATATTACTTTATCTTGTACATTACCTGTAGCTTTGGTAATTGTTTTTCCTTTAATTTAAAAATTTTTTAATGTTTTATTTATTTCTGAGAGAGAGAGAGAGCGAGAGAGAGAGAGAGAGCAGGGGAGGGTCAAAGAGAGAGGGAGACGCAGAATCTGAAGCAAGCTCCAGGCTCTGAGCTAGCAGTCAGCACAGAGCCCAATGGGGGGCTCGAACCCATGAACCGTGAGATCATGACCTGAGCCGAAGTCAGACGCTTAACCGACTGAGCCACCCCGGCGCCCTGGTAATAATTTTTTCAAAGAAACATGTCTTTGGGAAGAAATAGAGTTTTAAATGAAGCCATCACTGCCACTGCACTTCTATGACAGAGCAGTAGCTGTGCACGCAGAGGGGAACAGCACACCAGGTGGGAGGGACAGGCAGGGAAAGGGGGCTGGCGGGGCCCTGTTCTCTGCATAGGAATGACAGTGACTTCTGGGGAGAGTCACTAGGTTAAGCCAGAATCATAGGCCCACTGTTGCCTCATTTTTAAGTCAGAAATGCACAGGGCCTTTCCTTAAAGTTTGATTTGCCTACAATCTTCCTCCTTAGTTGATCAAAAAAAAAATTTAAGTGCCAGGACATCTGCAGTTCTCTAGTTTCTGAAATAAAAATAGCCTTCCATTCTCACTTCTCTCCTTGGAGATGTGCCCAAATCTATCTCACCCCATCCCCTCCAAAACTCAAGGATGCAAAGTTGGCCACACTTCCTGTAGGACATATGGCTCATTACCAAGTGCACAGAGAACATTGTCTTGTGATGGTTCCAAATAAACATCCAGTAAACTTGATGGCTTCGGAGGCTGAGAGGCAACAGGTTTCCCCACAGAAGACAGTCTTCTCCTTGTCTACATAGTGACCTGATGGTGGCTTTAGTTGCATTGTGTCACAAGAACATGGCTTGACTTCATGCTGCAAAATTTCTGCATAGGGCAATGTTAATTCAGGGGCCCCACTGATTTTTCTTATCCTCTGTCTCACTGAGATGCTCACTTTTTTTTTAATTTTTTTTAAATGTTTTATTTATTTCTAGGAGAGAGAGAGAGAGAGCGTGAGCAGGGGAGGGTCAGAGAGAGGGAGTCGCAGACTGAAATAGGCTCCAGGCTCTGAGCTGGCAGTCAGCACAGAGCCCGACGCGGGGCTCGAACCCACAAACCGCGAGATCATGACCCAAGCGAAAGTCGGACGCTTAACCGACTAAGCCACCCAGGCGCCCCTGAGATGCTCACTTTGATATGCCCCTATCATGCTTCCTCACCTACCCTCTGCCCTACTCTCTCTCTCTCACGCATTCGTTCCGAGAATGGGGAGTGATGCGGTCCTTCCAGCTGAGGAATCTCTAGAGGTCCTGTCGCTGCCTCCAAGAGATCCCTGGTTCCAGGGTTGGGGAGGACAGGAGCTCAGAAAGAAGGTGTTTGGGATTCTATCCATGTTTCAGTCTAATTTCTGCCTCTTTAGTGGGACAATTTGAGTCAAATCACAGGCTGCTCTGAGTCATTGTCTTCACCTAGAAAGAGGGGATGACAGTGCTCCATTCAGGCATATCATGAATACTTGAGCTGATGCACATCCAACTCAGCTGAGATGACTGGCTCATCCAATGGTGCTGGATGTACGCAAGTTCAGGTCACAATGCCTCTATTTCAGTTCTTCACTAGTTATGGGTCTGTTCAGATTTTCTATAGCTTCCCATGTGAATTTTGGTAATGAGTGTGTATTTAGGAATTTCTCCATTTCTTCTAAGTTGTCCAGTTTATTAGTGTATAATTTTTCATTAATTTCCCTGATAATTACTTGTATTTCTGAGAGACTGGTTGTAATAAGTCTGTTTTCATTCATGATTTTGTCTATTTGGGTGCTCTCTCATTTCTTTTTGAGAAGCCTGGCTAGAGGTTTGTCAATTTTGTTTATTTTTTCAAAAAACCAACTCTTGGTTTCATTGATCTGTTCAACTGTTTTTGTGGATTCTATATTGTTTATTTTTGCCCTGATTTTTATTGTTTCTCTTCTCCTACTGGGTTTGGGGTGCTCCTGTTGCTCTCCTTCTAGTTCCTTTAGGTGCGCTGTTAGATTTTGTACTTGCACTTTTTCTAATTTCTTGAAATAGGCCTAGAGTGCAATGTATTTTCCTCTTAGGACTGCTTTTGTTGAATCCCATAGAGCTATTGTATTTTCATTTTCATTTGTTTCCATATTTTTTTAAAATTTCTTCTCTAATTGTCTGATTAGCCCATTCATTCTTTAGTAGGGTGTTCTTTAACCTCCACATTTTTGGAGGTTTTCTAGACTTCATCCTGTGGTTGATTTCAAGTTTCATAGCATTGTGATCTGAAAGTGTGCATGGTATGATCTCAATTCTTTTATATTTATTGAGGGCTGCTTTATGTCCCAGCATGTGTACTATCTTGGAGAATGTGCCATGCTCATTTGAGAAGAAAGTGAATTCCATGGCCTCAGGATGTAGAGTTCTAAATATATCTGTCAAATCCATCTGGTCCAATGTGTCATTTAAGTCCAGTGTTTCTTTAGTGTTTTCTGTCCAGTTGATCTATCCATTGCTGTAAGTGGAGTATTAAAGTCCCCTGCTATTAGCACATTCTTATCCATAAGATTGTTTCTGTTTGTGATTTTTTTATGTATTTTATGTTTCCGTATTTGGTTCATAGACATTTATAATTGTTAGCTCTTCCTGATGGATAGACCCTGTAATTATTATATAATGCCCTTCTTCATTCTTTGTTACTGTCTTTACTTTAAAGCCCAGTTTCCTGATATAAGTATAGCTACTCTAACTTTCTTTTGACTTCAGTAGCATGATAGATATTCCTCCATCCCCTTACTTTCAATCTGAAGTTGTCCTCAGGTCTAAAATGAGTTTCTTGTAGATAGCAAATAGATGGATTTTGATTTTTTATCCATTCTTCTACCCTGTGTCTTTTGATTTGAGCATTTAGTCCATTTACATTCAGTGTTATTATTGAAAAATATGGATTTAGAGTCTTTGGGTTCTTTGCATGCTTGTGGTGGTGTCTCTGGTACCTTGTGTTCCTTGCAACATTTCCCTCATAGAGTCCCCCTTATGCTTTCTTGTAGGGCTGATTTAGTGGTGACGAATTCTTTCAATATTTGTTTATTTGGGAAGACTTTTATCTCTCCTTCCATTCTGAATGACAAGCTTGCTGGATAGAGGATTCTTGGCTGCATATTTTTTCTGCTCATCACATTGAAGACTTCCTGCAATTCCTTCCTGGCCTACCAAGTTTCAGCAGATAGGTGTGCAACTACTCTGATAGGTTTCCCTTTGATGTTAGTTCAGTTATGTTGCTTATATCTGTTTTGAGCAGTTCTTTAGCTGTCATTTCTTCCTGGAATTTCTTTAGTGGAGAGTTCTTCCGTTTTGTCCTTTTGGTTAGCTTTCTGTCCCTTGTCAGTTTTAGAAGCTTGTTGTGCACTCTGCACCTGCGAGTACTGCTGTATTAAAGAAGGCTCTTTGACTGTCCAGGGCCTCTCTGTTCAGGAAGTGTTCTTTGAATGGTGTCTCTTGGTCTCTCTTGTTGAGACTTTGGCTATTTTATTTACCTACTCGTAGTGATATTTGGACTCTCCACCATGTGAACTTTGGTTTGTTTCTTGAGGTAGCCCTGGAAAGGAAAACAGACAGACAAGCAAATTGGGAAAACAAAAACAAAAACAAAAACAATGAAAGGCAAAAGATAGTCTAAAAGCATAAAACCAGAAATCTCAGCTACAAATAAAGGGCAGGGTGTGGGCAATGCTGATGGAAGAGCACATACAAGGAGAGAAATAATAGGGATGGGGGAAAGAGAAATTAAATATTGCCCAGGCAGAGAGACTTAAAGGCTTACTTCAGATACAGAAAAAGGAGAATATGGCAGGAGATGAGAGAAAAGAAAAATGAAGATAATGTTACCCAGAGATACTATATAGTCTGATTATTTCAGAGAGAGAAAGGAAGGTAATGATGGAGGTGTAGAACATGCATCAAGAGAATGGATTAACTATGCCTGTTTAAGCAAACCTATAACCAAAATACTGAGTCCAGAGGAGAGGAGAGATAATAATGAGATAAGGGAGAATATCTCTGAATAGCAAGAATTGATCTAGAGTTAATCATGGCAATGCATCAGTGCTGGTCTCGG
This sequence comes from Proteles cristata cristata, assembly GCA_017311185.1. Classification (NCBI taxonomy): domain Eukaryota; kingdom Metazoa; phylum Chordata; class Mammalia; order Carnivora; family Hyaenidae; genus Proteles; species Proteles cristata. The sequence continues at coordinate 2,047,471 of JAESUZ010004792.1, forward strand.
GGGAGGGGCTGTTTGTTTCTGTATCATCTATCCTGGCTCCAGTAAAAAAAACAAAACAAAACAAAAAAAAACAGCTACCCAGTGCAGATGGGCGTGGTTTGGTGTAGGCGGGTCTCACCTCCACCTTGGGTCCTGAGTGCTGCTCCCTGTGGCCCTGCCTTGGTGGTTGTGGGGAGAAAAATGGCGACCCCCAGTCCCTTCTCCAACCAGGCTTTGCAAATCACTCTTTTGGATCTGATCTCACTGTGCCACGGGCTCAGCCAAGGTGGGCCGTGTTCTATGTCCCACACCCAGCCTCCTTTCCAGATCTTACTCTGTGCACATTAATGATACTGCCTGAAATGTAATGCTGTAAGCCGGGGCACTTCTTAGCAGGGGATCGAGTAGAGGACCAGTTCTTCCTGATGCTGACTGCATCCCTTGCACACTGTCTATTCCAGAGGGAATTTCTGGGACTGGGGCACCCAGCCCAAAGAAACCTCTGCAGTTAGAGATAGGATCTCTCTCCCATAGCCCTGGATTATATATAGGATGATAGGATTCCACTCCATCCCGGGTGGGGATTTTTCTCTTCTCCAGGGACAGTTCTACAATTCCTCAACTGCACTTTCTCTTCCCTTTGTCTCCACAGAGGGGGTTCCTCTCCTCTGTGCCTCCATGTCCCCACCATGCTTTATCTTCCCCGGTTCCCAATCATGCACCTCTGAGGCTGTCTTCTTAGTGGACCCCATCTCTTTTCCTCCCAGTCTCTTGTGGTTTGGAGTCCTTTGGCTTCAGCCCTTCTTTGTTTGAGAGATGCAGGTGGGATGAACAGAACTCCCTATTTCTCCACTATCTTGCCTCCCCCCTTACAGGCAATATTTCTTTTTTTTTTTTTCTGTTACTGAGCTCTTTTTATTATTATTATTATTTTTTTTACAAATAGTTTATTGTCAAGTTGATTTCCATATAACACCCAGTGCTCATCCCCACAAGTGCCTTCCTCCATGACCATCTCCCCCCTCCCCCTCACACCCATCAGTCCTCAGTTTGTTCTCAGCATTCAAGAGTCTCTCATGGCTTGCCTCTCTCCCTCTCCCCCACTATTTCTCCCCTTCTTCTCCCCCCTGGTCCTCCATTAAGTTCCTCCTAATCCTCCTATATGTGCAAACATATGGTATTTGTCCCTCTCTGCCTGACTTATTTCACTCAACATAACACCCTCAAGGTCCATCCATGTTGTTACACATGGCCAGATTTCATTGTTTCTCATTGCCATGTAGTATTCCATGGTATAGATAAACCACATCTTCTTGATCCATTCGTCCATTGATGGACACTTAGGGTCCTTCCATGTTTTGGCTATTGTTGAGAGCGCTGCTATGAACATTGGGGTCCATGTGCCCCTATGCATCAGCATTTCTGTATCCCTTGAGTAAATTCCTAGCAGTGCTATTGCTGGGTCATAGGGGAGTTCTATTGTTAATTTTTTGAGGAACCTCCACACCATTTTCCAGAGGGTTACAGGCAATATTTCTTAAAAGTGCCTTATGGTTATCCCAAATTTCAGCCAGAGATGAAAATTACTCTGATAGACTTCTCCAGGAGTACAAAAAGAAATGAGACACAATTGAGGCTTACAACAAATTTGCTACTCAATGAGGAACACATTGCTCATACACACAGGATAAGATAATTAGGCGCATGTGGTAGCTGAGGCGAAATATCAAATGCCAACCATTAATACACATAGTAGGATCTTACTGGTCAATGAAGTCATTCAGGAGGCTTTGGGGAGGAGGTAGGATTAAGCTGGAGTTAGAGCAAGGGTAAGACTTAGCTAAATGACAGGGACATCCTTGATAAGGGATTTGCATGATTATGTGAAGGCATAAACACAAGGCTTCCATGAAGAAATGACTCAGATCCCACATGTTGGGTAGAGGAGACAAGGTATTCAGTTACTGAAGTGCTCTTTCCCTGCTCTGGAGAGATGTGAGAGTGTCACTGTTCACTCATGGTTGGGACATTGGTCCCACTTCTGTCCATGATCCACTCCCTTCCAGGCTGGAAGAGCTGAGAAAGGACAGGTAAAGTGCAGACCTCAACAGTCTCTGACTAAGTCTCTCTAGAAATTTCTAGTTTATTTTGTTAATATTTAAAGAAGAGTCTTTTTGAGAGTTCAGTGTATGACGGTGGAAGGAAACCAAAAGACAGAAGGGTTTGTTTACACCTGCGTTACCCAAACTAATGATAATTAGCATTAGCTTGGGATCTTAACAGGATGGTGGATGCAGGATACAACATGAGAGAATTCCAGGATGCAAGGGACCTGAAAAGAGATGGGCAATAAGCATCAATCAATCTCATCCAGTGTCTTTTTAGTGTTCTTCTGTCACACCCTGGAGGATATGAGGCTTTGCTTTAATTCTAGCCATAGTTCCAAACTGGAGCCTGTGTCAGATTCACCTGGAGAGCTTGTTATCAAGGTCCTGATTTAGTGGGTCTGAGGAGAGTCCTAAGAATTGGGATTCCTACCCATTCTAGGAGATGCTGGCACTGCTGGTTTGGGGAGCACCTGGAGAATTGCAGAAACCACTGTGTTTAAATGTGCCAGGGTCTGGAGAGTCAATAAGTGTGTCAGAGGAGGACCGGCGGGGATTCAAATTCTGGCCCTGCTACCACTTCCAACCCCAGCTCTATGCCATCCATCTGCTCCTTTACTATCTTAAAGCTTCATCTTCCTACTTCTGTGAAGTACCTTCTGGCCAGTTCATGGGCTTCTTGTGAGTTATTGTGAGATAACATCACAGAAAACTTTCCTAAGCTATAAATAGCCAAGAAAAATAAAGAGCTGTTGTTAAATCACTTTAAACATTTATTGCACTTTGCTCTGCACCCTGTGCCTCTTCCCTTACTGGAGACAGGATGGATTAGGATGCAGACCCTCTTCTCACAGAGCACCAGTCACTCTCGCATGCTCAGAGTCTGCTGAGCTCCAACAGAATGTGCTCAGAAGTCCAACGTGTGCTCAGAACCCTGAATCATTTTCACAATGTGAGCAGCCCATGCTCTTTAGATTCAGCAGGAGCTCCTCTCCTAAACCTAGCCCCAGCAATTCCTTTGGATGCCAGAGTGTGTTCTATTAAGGCTATGACATCTGGAGAGCTCTTCAAGCAAAGCTATGAAAAAGCTCAGTCACTAGGGGCTTGTGAGAGAAGGAAGGCCAGGCCTCATTCCTATAGCAGCAAAACCAGTTCTTATTTGCAGAAGGATTTCCTTGTGGTAGCCAGCTCAAGAAAAAAAAAATAGGCCTGTTTGGAAGTTCTGATTAAGTCACTGCAAGAGCTAGTTGAAGGGGGAACTAGCCAGTATTTATTGTGTACCTACTGTGTGCCAAAACCAACCTTGAGCCTTTTACATGCAATGATCCCCTTTGGCTCTCACAGCACCCTGTAAACATGAACCTTACACTCATGTTCAAGAAGAGAACATCAGGGTGCACATTTAAGTGACTTACTTAGGATGACAGAGCAGTTGTGGACCAGGGAAATTCACACTGAGAGGAACTAATATGATCAGGGGCCCTCCAAGTCTGACTTTCCCTCCTCCCCCTCCACTGCCACCCTTTCCCCCCACTTCTTGAGGCGTGATGAGGCCATGGGCATCTTGAAGACTAGGGATTTTGTGTGAGGGTCCCTTCAGTGGTAGGTGTTTATATAGTTTGCAGCCATTTAAGTAAACAGTTGGGAGATATACGTCTAATACAAATGGTAAATAAACCCTTGGATTATGTGATAATTAATAAAGATGAATAGGGGGTGCCTGTGTGGCTCAGCCGGTTAAGTGTCTGACTTCAGCTCAGGTCATGATTTATTGCTTTGTGAGTTCGAACCCTGCATCGGGCTCTGTGCTGACAGCTCAGAGCCTGGAGCCTGCTTCAGATTCTGTGTCTCCCTCTTTCTCTGCCCCTTCCCTTCATACACTCTGTCTTTCTCTTTCAAAAATGAATAAACATTAAAAATTAAAAAAATAAAAAGGAGTAGAACTTATGAATACGTAGGGGAAAACTATTGTTTAACAAAAGATACATTCATTACAAAAGGTAACAAAATATACACATTGCTGAATAAGGTCATGGTGACCAACAGGGTAGTGTGCGCCATTACTCGAGGGTTCCTTGAGATCAGTCAGTGTGAAGGAAGACTGGTGCTCATGAGCAGCATAAAAGGTGATAAAGGCTCCCCCTCGTTTGACAACAATCTTAAAAATGTACATAATGTCAGTAATACAGAGTTTATTAAACTTCAAAAATCAATCAACCAACTGTGCTAAGAGCAAGGACTGAATGATCTTTCTGTCCTTATAGAAAATTACATCACAAAATCACTGTAATATATCAAACAACAACCAAAAAAGAAAGAAAAAGAAAATAAAAAAATGTAACAATACCAAGAACTATAGAAGTGTGTCAGACATTTGGTTAAGTAATATGTCACTATTTTAGATTTTTGTGGGGATCCTTGGTCCGTTATTTTAAATTGGTAATTTGTTGCTATTTTTTATTCCAAAAATACTTACTGCTATAAAACTACTTTTGTATCCATAATGTTGTTTTCTCTTTCAATTTTTTTTTTTCTCTTTCTCTTAAAAAGTCTCTTTTGTACAAGCCTCAGGCTTTGGACTATTATACCCACTGTGTGGAGTGTCCACTGTCTTCCCCTGGGCAGGCACGGAGGCAGGATTGTGCAGTATGATGACACCTCTTTGGGTGCCTTCTCACCTCTACTTTCTTTCCTTTCTTCTTCCTTGTTGGCAAGACCCCTGGTCAATTTTCACAGGACCCTCGTGGCTTCCTAGTGGAATTTTCTGTGTCTTCTTGATAACGGTAAGGCAATCTAACTGAAGTAAAGTTGCTTGTATATATTTCTGTCTCTCCAATTAGACTGTGAATTCCTTAGGGGTAGTGATGGTGTCGTGCTCACTTGTCTGTTCATACGCAAACATATTTATTACAAATTAAGGAAGAAATACTCACAGCAAGTACAGTCTTTGTTTCTGTAACTGGTCACCTGGTTGCAGCTGGTATTTATAACTATCTTCTTCCACTACCCATTCTATATTCCTTTTGTCTTCAGTAAGCACTTCTGCTGCTTGTGGTTCTTTACCTGGTGGGGTGACCCATACCTACACTCCAGAAGGGTCTGGGCCATTAGCAGTCCTACCTGAATTGAATTGCTATAGTTTTCCATCCATACTAAGACATGCCCTAAGGGATCTCCCTATTCCAGATATACTCCTCCTTACCTGGAATACCAGTCCAAATCCCCCTCGGTAGTCAGAATCAGTCACAACAACCAATGACATCATTCTCTTTTTTTCCTGTTGATTCAGAGGTGTGAGGAGCCCAAAGTGACTAGATGGCATCTTAACTTCCAATTAAGTGGAATCATTGCTGTGTCTTTTGGTGGAGGCACTCCTCCCTTTGGAATTAAGACCTCTAGGCCAACAGAAAATAAGGTTTTGGGGACAGGAAGCAAAAATTTTGCTAGTGGGTCACAAGTGGTAATAGCGAGTAGGCCCACTTCCATTTTTACCACCTGATTCCTGAACTTAAAACAAAAAAACTACCCATTTACAGACATGCTTCTTTTTCCTTTCCCTCTTCTGCCAGCTGAAAGGAGAAGACCATGAGCCTCAAAGGTGTCATAGGAAGGAAGCAGCCTGGGGGTGATCTCACGGTTAGTGGGTTGGAACCCCTCATTGGGCTCTGTGCTGACAGTTCAGAGCCTGGAGCTGCTTCAGATTCTGTGTCTTCCTCTCTCTCTGCCCCTCCCCCACTCATGCTCTGTCTCTCTCTCAAAAATAAATAAACATTAAAAAAAAAAAAAGGAAGAAAGGAAGGAGGCTGGATCCAGAAAGGACCACAAAGAAGACAACCCACTATCCAAAAACACCCAATTGGATATTATGAGAGTGTTTTTGAAAGAAAAATAATTCCCAGCACCTGTGTTACTTTCTGGCAAAAGGGACTTTACTGATGTGATTAAGATAAAGATCTTGAGATCTGGAGGATATTCTTGATTGTCCAATGGCCCACTGTAACTGTAAGGATCCTTCTAAAGGAAAGAGGGAGGCAGGAGGGTCAGAGTCAAAGGGGGAGATGTAAACACTGAAGCAGAGGTGGAGTGAGGCAGTGACTGGATTTGAAAGTGGAGGAAGGGGCCCAGAGCCAGCAAACACAGTGGCATCTAGAAGCTGGACCAGGCTAGGAAGTGGATTCTCCCCATGTCCTCCAGAGGAATGCAGCCCTGTGGACACCTAGATATAAGCCCAGTGAGACCTATGTCCGACTCTGTCCTCCATAACTGTGATAATAAATTTTCTTTTTAACCTAAGTTCGTGGCATTTTGTTATATCAGCAATAGGAAACCAACACAGTGCATGATTAATAAACTGCATTATATTAAGCCATTGAAATGTTGGAGCTATTCATTTAAGCAGTTGAACTCATATAAAGAAAAACTCAGGCACTAAGAAATATAGTTCCTACATCTGGATAGTGAGATTGAAAAGCATTAGAGTCACTTTCTCTTGAGTAACTGGCCTTTTAGACCAACCTGTAGACCAGCTTCACTCTGAGTAGCCAGTTCCCATTCTCCCCTCTTGGGTGCACACATGGCCTAGCAGGCCCTTGGTATGGCATTTCAACAGCAATGCCTCACTTGATACTCATACTAGGAACAAGCAACTTGTAAGCTGTCAAAGCTGAATTTGTCTGATGCTTTAATTGACACTTATTCTAGACAGGTCATTTAAAAGTCCCCAGTTTCTGCGAGATGTACAATCAAGCTGACCTGACAAGAAAGCCAGTGCTTTCAACAAAGCACTGTGCTATAACAAAGCAACGTGCTAATTAAAGGGCTCCTGCTCTCTCCAGGTCTGAATTAATGTATTTATGTCACTTAGATATCACTCCTGGAAACCTCTGTCCTAGGACCTAGTAGATGATCAATAAACACTGGTCAAGTAAATGAATGGCTCAGTGGGAAACCTAAGAGGCTGGAAGAGTCGGATTTCACTTGGTTTAAGACATATCCAGGATCTGAAATAACTTCTCCCCTGGACAGCCAGAGGAGGTTGCACAAGCTTCCAGTATACCAGGGTGTTAAGGTGGTTGGGAAGTTTTATAACAAGGAATTAAAAAACAGCCTGGATGTAGTATGTGCCACCAACCTGTCAGAGGGCTGCAAGTCCTGCAGGTATCATGCCTTCCCAGGTATTGAATAGAAGAGCCCCAACAAGGCCAGGTGCTCTCAGAAGCCCCTGTCTCCTGCCTATGATGTGTGAATGGAAGGTATTAACATGGGTATCAGTCAGACAGACCTGAAATCCAAATCCCACTCAGGCTATTACTTACGAGCTGTATAACTCTAAGTAAGCTATACAGCATTTCCAAACTCCACAGTTTCCTCATATATAAAATGAGGACAATATACATACTTCTTTGGATTGTTCTGAGGTATAAATCAAATTAAATTGCATTAGTCTAGTGTTGGGAACTCGGTAATATCTCAGTCCTCCTCAGTCACATTGCCTGACCCGTATTCCCTTTATTGTGACTCTGTCTCTCCTCATGGTTGTCCTGAGCACAGGAACTCTGCTGTGGGGGAGACATTAACAAGCACCAGGGCAATCCTGGTGGAACCCAGCAGCTGACACACAGAACAGAAGCAAGTGACCCCGTACACACCCCACCCCAGGAGGGGGCTAATCTTCACATCACACTTCTCCTTCTTCCCTGCTATTTTCCTCATTTGCTTGGGGTGTCTGCTTTTCCTACAGAGGTGCAGCCTGCACAGTAAGAAGCCAGAGTAGGGCTCATCAGAGACTGCCCCTGTATAAGAAGTTCTTTCCAGAGTAGAGAGCAGGGTCCCAGAGTGCACTGGCCTAAAACCATGACACTGTGCATGAAGAAGCTGGAGAAGCATTAGAACTTTTCTGTTATAGCCACACATTACTGATTTGGGAATTGATCTAAAGAAAGGAAATTGCAGTAGGGGGTTATCTTTCGTGATACAACCTCCTTTCTGGAAATATGGAAGCCAAATCCTGATGTAGCACTAATGTATTCATACAGTTACCATTTGGCTCAGTCACATTAAGCACTGTGAGCACCAAGCGGCAGTGAGAGGATCAAGTGATCAGACCTTAAAGATGGGGTCTTCAGCCACTTTTGTGAATCTTGAACAAGCCCCTACAGTGACATATATAGCCATTTCTTCTAGTGCATGCAATCTGTTCATAGAATATCTCTAATCTACTTAGGATCAGGCTTTGACCTTACTTCCAGCCAGGAAGTGAGTGCACTAAAATGTAGTTTATGTCCCTACCTCAGCATTCTCTGTTAGTTCTATGTTACCTGGAAATTCATTTTTATAGTTATCATGTACTAGTTGTACTTTTTTAGTGACAGAAAATATAAGAGTTGGGATCTTTGGTGAGTTTTCTTAATATTTTAGACTATCTACATCCAGTTTCCAAAGGTGTGCAAACAGACACTCGGGTAAGTTGCCTTCATTCAGAGCAAAGGGAGGATTGCTCTTCTAATTGACACATGAAGTGGGTGGCACTTTGGCTCCCTGCACAGAATTCTCTCCATTCATTCAATCAATCCTTCAGCACATTTGCAGAGTGCTTGCTCTTAGCCAGGCGTTATGCAAAGTGCTGAGCAGGCCAAAATGAACAAGGTCCTCCCTCCCCCTAAGGAGCTCACAGAGCAGCCCGAAGACAATAATGCAAGCAATTTGCAAATAAGCAAGAGGGTAAGTGCTGCAGCAGCAGAAAGAATCAGGAGCTGGAGGCCAAGGAAAAGAGTGGTTAGAAATTTCTCCTGGGTTTGGGAGCAGGGTTAGGAAAGCTTTGTGAAAAGGAACTTGAACTACGAATGTCGGAGAAAAACTTGCTAAAGGAAGACAATGGGAAGGAAAGGAGTCTCTCCACCAGGGAAGAAAGTCATTATTAATTTGGCACACATTTCCTAAGCATCTACCACATGCTTTGAACTGTGCCCAGCGCTGGGGTTGCAAATGTCAATTAGACTTGGAGAGCGCCCTCTGCTGGTAAGATAGGGAACAGTACCTCTGGAAACTCCAGGGCTGTCTAAGTGGAGCAGCGCAGACTGGAGGGTCAAGGATGACCTCACTGAAGAGGAGACAACGGGCTGCGTTTTGGTAGATGAGGAGTTGGCCAGGAGAGGAAGTTTCCTGTAGAAGGATCAAGATAATGAAGGTGTAGGATACTGAAGGTAAGGTGACACCGCAAGGAACTCTGGCAGAAAAGGAAAGGTGAGGGACAGAGTGGTATAAAAGGAGCTGGAAATGCAGTCAGGGAACAGAACTGTGAGCTCCACCATGAAGGCAGTAGAGAACTTTAGAAGCAGCTGAAGCCAGGACGTGTTATGGTCTTGTTTTCCTTTTAACGGTGGCAATGATAACAACCAAAGTTACCAGATTTGTCAGGCTCTAGGCTGGGCTTTCAGGACCTGGTTGTGTGGGAAGGAAGCATGGAGAAATAGAAAGACAGGGAAGCGGCTCTGCCGTCAAGGCGGAGGAGCAGGGGTGCGAGCCTGTAAGAAGTGCCACCCACAGAACCCCACCACTAGTTTAGGGAAAGACAGCAAAGTGCCAGAGCCAAAGATTAGACCGTACTGTGTCATTGTGATTAGGAACCTGGGTAAGAGAATGAGCTTCTGGACACACTGCCTTTGAGAAGCTGCAGGCCTCCTGAAGGCAATGTCTACTACACAAATCTCAGGTCCTACGACAGCCCCTTGAAGTCAGCCAAGCCATCTGCTGGCAGATGTCCTGACGCCTATAGGCTAAAGCTGGGGGCTTACGAGAGAGCAAAACTTTGTAAGGATTGTTATGGAAAATGCTCTGGAAGTTCTTTCCGTGCACCAACTACTCATCCGTAAAACTGTCCCCTGGTCTTTGAAAAGCTGACCCACTGTCATCTATGAGGTCTCAGCTTAGCTGCTACCTCCTGTGAGAAACCTTCCCTGCTAGCATGAATAACCATCCTGTATGCCTAGACTCAGGGCCCTGGATGCTGGATTTTCAGTGTTGACACAGAAACATCCTGGACACTCTGGAATGCTGCTCACCCTCCTTGCTCCCTCTATCTTTATCAAAAGAAAGCATCCCCAGAGCTTCAGACAGTCAACATGGCAGAGAAGTAAGGGGACCTGATGTTCCCTGGTCCCTTAAACACAGCAGTGTTGAGGCCAGAGGACTTGGAATTTCAAGGGTCCAGGTTGTAGAGTGACAGAGACTCCTGGAGGCCCACAAGGACAACTTGGCAGGCCATAGGTGCGTGATTGTGAATTGGAAGAAATAAAACAGGGAACCTAGACACAGAGGGCAGGGATCCCTTTCTGCAGAGAGACAAAAGGAAGAGAAGGAGAGGCTGTGGAGTGTAGGATTGTATTTGGACAAGAAAAGAATCACAGACTGGGGATCAGAAAAAACGGAGAAAGATCTAACTTCTAACTGTGGGTCTTTCTCCGGACCAGGGCCATCTACCCTGTTCACACACTTGGGGAGGAGGGAAGTCAGCCCTGGGCTCAGTAAGTAGCTCAGAGGTGCAGTCTGCTGTCAGAGAAAGCAACACCCTCCCTTGAGTGCAGTGGAAAGAAGGAAAAGAGCCATTCCAAGGACAAAGGACCCTGCTTCCACCCAACACCCAGAGGCACTTTATCAGCTTGGTGGAGTGGCTCTACTCGGGAGCCGGGCACAAGGAGTGGGATCCTTTAAAGCAATGGGGTTTTGAATCCCAGCCCAAAGCTGGGAGGTGTGGGAGACTGTGGAGCCAGAAAACCCCCTGGTTTGCACTAGCACGGCACTGTGAGGAGCCAGAGGCCCTTTGTAGTGGGCCGGAGTGACTCTTCCCTGGAACCAAGGTGACGGAATGTGATCCTTTGAGACAGAGGGATTTTGAATTCCAACCCAGTGCCTAGGAGACGTGGGAGACTGTGGAGTGAAAAAAAATGCAAACAAACAAAAAACAAAAAACAAAAAAACCCGCAAAAAACCCTAGCTCGCTCGTGCCCACACAGCCTGACAGCCTGAACTGAGTGGTTTGGGACACCTAGTCCAGGGAGGAGAGACTGGAGTGTTGCCATTTTTCCCTATCACCGATAAGGTGGGACTTCAGGGAACAGACAAGGGGCCACAGTGGAGGTGGGACCCACCTACACCAAACCTCGCCCCTCCGCCTAATAACTGCGATCTACCAGAGCAAGATTGACGCTGACCAACCAGAGAGTCCTCCTCCAGACGAGTGCAGCCACCAATTCTAAGGCACCCAGCAGTTTTGCATTTTCTGATTTGATTCTTGGTCAGATATATATATATATATGTATATATAATAAAAATATATATAAATAATATATAATACATATTATATATAATATGTATTATAAATAATATATAATAAATAAATAAAAATAATATATATAATAAGAGAGAGCAAATCTTTGTAAGGATTGTTATGGAAAATGCTCTGGAAGGTCATATAATATATGTGACTATATATATATATATATATATATATATATATATATATGCTCTGGAAGGTCATATAATTTATAATATATAAATTATACATATTATATAGATATAGATATTTGTGGTTGTTCTTTTTCTTCCTCTTATTTCTTCCCTTCTCTAATCTCGTTATTGTGGTTGTTAGTTTATTTAAGCAGACATACTTACTCTATTCTCTTTACACCTGTTCTGTATCCCCTTCTTTATATTCCCCTCCATCTCTAGATTAAGCCATACAGTTTCTCTGCCTGGTCAGTTTTTTTTTTCTTTTTCCTCACCCCTGTCATTTCTTTCTTTGTATGGGATAAGACTTCTTCCATCACCACCCCTCCTTAAATTTTTTTCCAGAGTTACTTCAATAAACCTTGGTGGAGGGTACAAATCACCTTTACAAGTAGAGTGATAAAGCAATCAGAGTCATAACAACAGAGAGCACACTCCAAAAATAACTGCTGAAGGGCCAGGCCCTGGGCAGTGTATGACCCCCTTTTTAATATAGTAGTGTTCACAGATGCAGGACACATAACAAGCTATTAAAACACATAAGGGACAGAAAACTAGTCAAAATGGGAAAACATAAGAATTCTCCTCAAAAGAATTTCCAGGAAGATATGATAGTTAATGCATTGCTCAGAACAGATATAAACAATATGTCTGATCAAGAATTTAGAATGATAGTCATAAGATTAATCTCTGGGCTTCAAAAAAGCATAGAAGACAGAGAATCTATTGCTGCAGAGATCAAGGAACTAAAAAAAATAGTTATGATGAATTAAGAAATGCTGTAAATGAGGAGCAAAATAAACTAGATGTGGTGACAGTGAGAATGGAAGAGGCACAGGAGAGAACAAGTGAAATAGCAGATAAAATTATGGAAAATGATGAAACCAAGAAAAAGGGAGATAAAAAATATTAGATCACAATTAGAATAGAAAAGTAAGTGATTCAATGAAACATAATAATAACTGCATCATAGAAGTTCCAGAAGAAGAGAGAGAGAGAGAAAGGGGCAGAAGGTTTACTTGAATAAATGATGGCTGAGAGCTTCCCTAATCTGGGGAGGGAAGCAGACATACAAATCCATGAGGCACACAGAACTACCTTCAGATGTAACAGGAACAGGTCTTCTCCATGGCATATCATAGTGAAACTAGCAAAATACAAAGGTAAAAAGAGAATTCTGAAAGCATCCCATGATAAACAGGCCTTAACCTACATGGGTGGACACATAAAGGTAGTAGCAGACCTGTCCACTGAAACTTGACAGGTCAAAAAAGAATGACAGGAAATATTCAATGTGCTGAATAGGAATAATATGCAGCCAAGAATCCTTTATCCAGCAAGACTGCCATTCAGAATAGAAGGAGAGATAAAGGCTTTCCCAGACAAACAAAACTGGAAGGCGTTCATGACCACTAATTCAGCCCTGCAAGAGATCCTAAGGGGGACTCTGAGTGGAATGCTGCAAAGACTACCACAATCATGAAACCTACAGTTAACATAATGACACTAAATGCATATCTTTCAATAATAACGTTGAATGTAAATTGACTAAATGCTCCAATCAGAGCAATAAGGTATCAGAATGGATTAAAAGAAAGAACAAGATCCATTTATATGCTGTCTGCAAGAGACCCATTTTAGACCTCAGAATGAAAGTGAGGGATGGAAAAATATTTATCATGCTACTGGAAGTCAAAAGAAACCTGGAGTAGCCATACTTATTGCCTGTAACAGACAAACTAGGTTTTAAACTAAAGGCTGTAAAAAGAGATGAAAAGGGAATTATATAATAATTTCAGGGTCCACCTATCAAGAAGTGCTAACAATTATAAATGTTTGTGCATCCAATTTGAGAGCACCCAAGTATATAAATTAATCACAAACATAACCAATCTTATTGGTAAGAATGTGGTAATTGCAAGGGACTTTAATACTTCACATACAACAATGGACAGATCATCTAGGCAGAAAATCAATAAAGAAAAATGGCCCTGAATGATACACTAGACCAGATGGACTTGACAGATATATTCAAAACTTTTCATCCAAAAGCAGCAAAATACATATTCTTCTTGAGTGCACATGGAACATTCTCCAAGATAGATCACATACTGGGTCACAAAACAGCCCTCAATAAATATAAAAGAATTGAGATCATATCATGCATATATTCAAATCACAATGCTATGAAACCTGAAATCAATCACAAGAAAAAGTTTGGAAAAACTTCCAAATGCATGAGGTTAAAGGACATCCTACTAAATAATGAATGGGTCAACCAGGCAATTAAAGAAGAAATTTAAAAAATATATATGGAAGCAAGTGAAAATAGAAACATGACAGTCCAAACCCTTTGGGATGCAGCAAAGGTAGTCCTAAGAGGAAAATACATTGCAATCCAGTCCTATCTCAAGAAACAAGAAAAATCCCAAACACAATATCTAACAGCACACCTAAAAGAACTAGATTCAGAACAGCAAAGAAACCCCAAAGCCAGTAGAATTAGGGAAATAATAAAAATAAGAGCAGAAATAAACAATATAGAATCGAAAAAAAAGGAGAACATATGAATCTAAGAGCTGATTTCCTGAAAAAATAAACAAAATTGATGACCCCCCAACTAGACTTCTCGAAAAGAAAAGATAGAAGACCCAAAGAGATAAAATTACAAATGAAAAGGATACATCAAAACCAACCCCTCAGAAATACAAGCAATTATCAGAGAATATTATGAAAAATCATATGCCAACAAACTGGACAACCTAGAAGAAATGGACAAATTCCTAGACATCCAAACTCTACCAAAACTCAAATGGGAAGAAATAGAACATTTGAACAGACCCATAACTAGTGAAGAAATTGAATCAGTTATCAAAAATCTCCAACAAATAAGAGTCCTGGACCAAATGGCTTCCCTGGGGAATTCTACCAGACATTTAAAGCAGTTAATACCTATCCTTCTCAAGCTGTTCCAAAAAATATGGAGAGGAAGGAAAGCTTTCGGACACATTCTATGAAGCTAGCATTACCTCTATTCCCAAACCAGACAGAGATCCCACAAAAAAATAAAAAAAAAATAAAAAGGAAAATTACAGGCCAATATCTCTGATGAACATGGATGCAAAAATTCTCAGCAAGATACTAGCAAATCAAATTCCTTTATATTAAAGGAATTATTCACCATGATCAAGTGGGATTCATTCTGGGCTACAGGGCTGGTTCAATATTCACAAATCAATCAGTGTAATACATCACATTAATAGAAGAAGGGATAAGAACCATATGATCTTGTCAATAGATGCAGAAAAAGCATTTGACAGTATACAGCATCCTTTCTTAATAAAAACCCTCAAGAGATTCTGGATAAAAGGAACATACCTAAACTTCATAAAAGCCACATATGAAAAGCCCACAGCTAATATTATTCTTAAATGGGGGAAAACTGAGAACCTTCCCCTTCAGATCAGGAAAATGACAGGGATGTTCACTCTCACCACTGTTGTTTAACATAGTGTTGGAATCCTAGCCTCAGCAATCAGACAAAAAAATGAAATAAAAGCATCCAAATTGTCAAAGAAGAAGTCAAACTTTCACACTTCACAGATGACATGATACTCTCCATGGAAATCCCAGAAGACCCTACCAAAAGGCTTCTAGAACTGATACATGAATTCAGCAAAGTTGCAGAGTATAAAATCAGTGTATAGAAATGAATTGCATTTCTATGCGCCATTAATGAAGCAAGAGAAAGAGTAATCAAGAAATCAATTCCATTTACAACTGCACCAAGAACTATAAAATACCTAGGAATAAAATTAACCAAAGATGTAAAAGGTCTCTATGCTGAAAACTATAGAAAACTTACGAAGGAAATTGAAGAAGTCATAAAAATGGTAAAACATTCCCTACTCATGAATTGGAAGAATAAATATTGTTAAAATGTCAATATTACTCAAAACAATCTACACATTCAATGCAATCCCAATCAAAATTGCACCAACATTCTCAAAGCTAGAGCAAACAATCTTAAAATTTGTATGGGACCACAAAAGACCCCAAATACTCAAAGTAATGTTGAAAAAGAAAACCAAAGCAGGAGGCATCATGATTCTAGACTTTAGCCTTTACTACAAAGCTATAATCATCAAGACAATACAGTATCGGCACAAAAACAGACACATAGACCAATGGAATAGAATAAAGAACCCAGAACTGGACCCACAAATGTATGGCCAACTAATCTTTGACAAGGCAGAAACCAGTATCCAATGGAAAAAAGACAGTCTCTTTAGAAAATGGTGCTGGGAGAACTGGACAGCAACATGTAGAAGAACGAACCTGGACCACTTTCTTACACCATACACAAAAATAAACTCAAAATGGATGAAAGACCAAATGTGAGACAGGAAACCATCAAAACCCTAGAGGAGAAAACAGGCAAAAACCTCTTTGACCTCAGCCACAGCAATTTCTTGCTCAACATGTTTCCAAAGGCAAAGGAAATACAACAAAAATGAACTATTGGGACCTCATCAAGATAAAAAGCTTCTGCACTGCAAGTTTTGTTGATCAACAAAGACATGAATAAACATGTTCCCAAAGAAAACAGAATACATGAATAGACACGTTCCTAAGAAGACATCCAGATGTCCAACAGACACACGAAAAGATACTCACCATCAGGGAAATACAAATCAAAACCACATTCAGATACCACCTCATGATCAGAGTAGCTAAAATTAATAACCCAGAAAACAACAGATGTTGGCAAAGATGTGGAGAAATGAGAACCCTCTTGCACTGTTGGTGGGAATGCAAACTGGTGCAGCCACTCTAGAAAACAGTGTGGAGATTCCTGAGAAAATTAAAAACAGAACTACCCTATAACCCAGCAATAGCATATTAGGAATTTATCCAAAGATACAGGAGGGCTGATTCATAGCGGCACATGTGCCCCAATGTTTATAGCAGCACCTTCAACAATACCAAATTATAGAAACAGCCTAAATATCCATCAATTGATGAATGGATTAAGAGGACGTGGTTTATATATACAATGAAATACTATCTGGCAATGAGAAAGAGTGAAATCCTGCCATTTGCAGCAACATGAATGGAACTGGGGGGTATTATGCTAAGAGAAATAAGTCAGTCATAGAAAGATAGATATCATATGTTTTCACTCATATTTTGAACTTGAGAAACTTAACAGAAGACCATGGGGAAAAATAGTTTCAAATAGAGAGGGAGGAAAACCATAAAAGACTCTTACATATAAAGAAAAAAACTGAGGTTGATGGTGGGGGGAGGGGAAAGGTGAAAATGGGTGATGGGCATTTAGGAGGGTGCTTGTTAGGATGAGAACTGGGTGTTGTATGTAAGCAATGAATCATGAGAATCTACCCCCAAAACCAAGAGCACACTATATATACTATATGTTAGCCAACTTCACAATAAATTATATTTTAAAAAAAGGAAGCACCCCCATACTATTAGTATCTCCTAATCACTCTGTTACTCTGTTACTTATAGCACAAGTCCATCCAAAATCTGTGAGGTCTGTTTGTCTGCTGTGTTTCCAGCATCTAGCTCTTGCCTGGCATGTGGGTGGGATTCAATACACATTTATACACTAAATAAATAAACCACTCAGCCCTCTCCAAAACATTGTGTACTTTCTGTGCCTCCATGACTTGATGATGTCATTCTTTCTTCCTCGAGTGCTTTATCCAATCTTTTCCCTCAAAATATCTTTGTTTCTTGACAACTCTACTCAAATATCAGCTTCTCTACATTCCCAAGAATGAGCAAGGGTCCTAAAACCCAGGTGCCCTCCATAATGTTTATTGAATAAATGACTCTGCATTTATCTTTGTAAATGTCAGCTTTATTGGCTTTAGCCCATATTTTAAAAATTATTTTTGAATCCTTAGTTTGTGATCCAATCTATTAGTGACCCATAACAGTCTATGTCATCCACAATTAAATAAGTGCGCACTCTCTGTATTCATCCTGTTCATATCTGTCTAAAATACATTGTGCACAACAGGGCTGATAAATGTCATCTGCCATGTAGTTTGGGAAAACAAATTAGTGTGACCTAACCAAACTAGAGGGTTGGCAGCAGAGACTTTTCATACAGATAAATTTGGGTCCATCTTGAACCTAGATTGTTTCCCCCTCTCTGGCCCCAGAACATCCCTGCTCATCACAATCTGTGTATCCTTAAAAGAACACTGTTTATGTCATTCCATGGTGCCTCCTTAGTTCTCCAGAATCAAACGTAGTATCCCTTCACCTTAGAGTTGTTTAGGTACTTAACTTACTTTACTCATTCATTCAGTAAATTTTTATTAAGAATCTTATAATTTCATAGGCACTGTACTGTGTTTCAGGTCATAAAGAACTATGAGTACAGTTTTTGCCTTATGTTATATTCATTACATACTTGTCTTGATCCCTGCTCTATCAAATATGATTCAGGCAAGTTATGAAGACTCCCTGAACCTTAGTTTACTTATCTATAAAAATAAGGATAACATTACTTGTTTCACATACTTCTGCAGGTTACACGATATTACGAAGCAACTAGCACAGAGTCTGGTATGTGACAGATGTCTAACAATTTCTTATTCCCCTTCCTCTACACACTAGATTGTAAAAGAAAGGGGATGCCTGCTGCACGGACATTTTTCTTGCTTCCTCGCTTCCTCTAGCTGGGTCCTTGATTTGCACATGTCCCTTGTGCAGAGTGGAGTTGGAGGTGGGTGCCATCCCTACAAGTTGGCTGTCTTTCCTTTCCAGAGAAGAGGTGACTATGCTTGGCCCTCAGGCACTAGCATGGGGTCCCCATCACCATCTGGTCTGTGGTCGTTCTGAGGTAGGTTCACCATGTCTAATCTCCAAATGCTTGCAGAACTTCATGAGGTACAAGCTAGCTTGTACAATCACAGTACCTTTATGCTAAGGGAATGGGTCAGAGTCGCAGGCTTCAGGGGCTTGTGAGATTAACTTGGCCTCATGAGGTGACCTGTGAGCATACCCTAATCTGTGGGAATGTGATCAACCCCCTGACCTGTTTTTTTCCTCCCTTTCTCCCCATTTGTCTCTGTTAGCTTTCTTCATTCCTTTCCTCCCCTCTTCTGTCTCTTCTTTGCTTTCCCACTTTATTTGTGTGCTCTGTTCCTCCCTCCACTTCACCCTCTATTGTGGCCCCACTTTCCTCCCTGGCTTGGTCCCCAGCTCTGCTCTCCTTTCCTCTTCCTTTGCCCCGAGTTTGGAATCCACCAAATACTTATTTAACTTAAAAACTGTGCTTTACACAGTATTAAGTACTCTGCAGAACAAACAGAAAAACAAGCTTGCCCCAGTTTTGGAAAGCTCACTATTTTTCTGAAAATAACTTCGCCTTCTTTTCCTTCAGAGCAGCCAGTGTCAGCCTTTCCTGTTCTTCCATATCCTCCTCTTCCCTGCTGCTCCTCTCTCTCCCACTTACTCTTTCTCTATCCCTTGCTGTTCTGTGTCTTGAAATGTCATTAAAAATCTCTTAAAGAAATCTTCCTCATGTATTACAGAGCTGGTTCTCTGCTAATATCATTGCATTTGATATAAATACATTTAATGCAAGTAAAAAACTACTGAATTAAATAATGAAAAATTTACAGCAAAGCCTTGAATTTCATACAAGTCATTCAGAATGAATGATAAATCTGTTGGCAGCATGCAGCAAACATCCTTCTGCATGTTGTTTTAAAGCCCGGAAAATTAAGGGACCCTGGAGTACTTTTTTTATGTTACACACAATTTTATTCATCTCCACTGTGTTCCACCATAAATAAAAGAACACATGATTTTGTTTAGGCATCCAGTTGATATGTGAAGACATTGTATTAATTACTCTACATGTAATTAATGTATTTCACTTCCAGCTCATGATGATTCTGAAATGAGAGGGTAAAATTTGTTTTCCTATTCTCAGGAGCCATAAAGAGATTTCTCTGGCCAGAGCCCTAGTATGGGCCCATTCTGGCTAAAAGTGAGCTGAAATGGGCAAATCCCTCATGGAAAGGTGGGGCTATAGGAAAAAGTTCATATGCTAAGAATATTTCAGCCTAGTAAGAGAGGGATGGCAAGCCCTAAGATTCCACCTTTTCAGATACCCCTCAAATACTGCCTTCCCTCCCTGGCCCCTACCAAGCACACACTTTGTGGTTCACTGAACTATTGAAGTTCCCTGACCACACCATGATATTTGGCCTTTGCACATCTCTCTCTCTCTCTCTCTCTCTCTCTCTCTCTCTCTCTCCTGAAAAGATCCTTTTCCCTTGATCTGCCCATCACATCTTTTGCATCCTTGAAAACTCAGCTCTGGAGTCACCTTCATGAAATCATCCTTTAATCCTGCCTCTTTGCCCTCACTGGACCCTACATACACCTTTCCTACAGTATCAGTCACTCTGAGTATTTTATCATTATATACTTCTGTTCTCTTACTGTACTATACACTATACACAAAATTAAATCAAAATAGACCATTGACCTAAACATTAATGCTAACTCATAAAGCCTTTACAGAAACAGAAAATAATTTTTGAGACTTGATGGTAGTTAAAGATTTTAAGAGAGGTTAAAAGCATTAAAATGGGCAATAAACATATGAAGATTCTTGGCATTACTCTTCATTAGGAAAATATAAATCAGAATTATGATGAGATGTTATTGATTATTGTTGCTATTATTATTAGGGGCAGAAGGAGTTAGGGGGAAGAAGGAAAGGGAGAGTGAAAGACAGGGAAAAGGAGAAAGACTGAGAAGGGAACTAATAAGCTGTTGACAATGATGTGGAGAAACTGGAACCCTTGTATGTTGCTGGTTGGAATTTAGAATGGTGTAGGTGTGTGGGAAAGGTTGGTAATTCCTCAAAAAAATAGAATTACCATATGATCCAGCAATTTCAATCTTATGTATATATCCAAGAGAATTGAGAGTTTCTGATACATTATTCTATTTCTTTCTTTCTTTCTTTCTTTCTTTCTTTCTTTCTTTCTTTCTTTCTTTCTTTCTTTCTTTCTTTCTTTCTTTCTTTTTATATTTTTATTTATTTCTAGGAGAGAGAGAGACAACGTAGGCAGGGGAGAGTCAGAGAGAGAGGGAGTCACAGACTGAAACAGGCTCCAGGCTCTGAGCTGGCAGTCAGCACAGAGCCCCACGCGGGGCTCGAACCCACGAACCGTGAGATCATGACCTAAGCGAAAGTCGGACGCTTAACCGACTAAGCCACCCAGGCGCCCCTCTGATACATTATTCTAAATAGCCAAAAGGTGGCAACAATCCAGTGTCTATAGACAGGTGAATAGATAAACAAAGTGTATATACATCTAATAGGGTATTACTTAGCCTTAAAAATGGTGAAATTCTGACACATTCTATAACATGGGTGAAACTTGGAAATATACAAAGTGAAATGGGTCAGACACAAAAACACAAATATTGTGTAATTTTACTTGTCTGAGTTACCTAGAATAATAAAATTCATAGAAAAACAAATAGAGATTTCAAATGGGTGGGGAAATGGAAGAATAGAAAGTTATTGTTTAATGGGGATGGAATTTCTATTTGGAATGATGGAGTAGTTCTGAAGACAGTGAGGATGACTATACAACATTGTGCATATACTTACTGCCACAGAATTGAGCACTTCAGATAGTTACATGGTAAATTTAATGCTATGTAAATTTTACCACAATAAAAATATATACTGGGAAAAATCCACTACAGGCAAGAAAGATATCTAGAAGAGAATAATGCTATGAAAGCCAAGAGAAAGAGGGAGTCAGACTTTCAAAGACAGTAGTCAACTGTCTCAAGGCCTGAGATATTCTGAATAAAATGCAGAAATATTTGGCAAATATAAATACATTTATGTTGATAAGTGGTATAGTAACTACTATAGCATCCAGACTGTAGCAGAGACAATGATCAAAGGCTAATATTTCAAGGAGAGTAAGAAGTGGCTCAGTGTTATTTTGATGTGTAGGAAACTGAATATTGGAGAATAGTCATTTTCGTATGTAGAAAGACATAAGGGAAGCAAAGTCCATGCTCACAGAAGATAAAGGGATTGCAGAAAAGGAAAGTAGTTGAATTAAGCATTTGGTGAAGAGTATGAGAAAAGTCTGTGGCTTGTTTGGTTGGTTTGGTTTTTAAATGGTAGGTTTCCAGAGCAGCAGTAAGTGGAAGGGATGGTGAATAATGGGGACAATATGTGGATGAGGATGTAGGAGGCAAAGCATGGCTAGAAAATCTTTGAAGCAGCTAAGCTTACAAATGATATGTATTTTGTTCATAAATGAAAAATAGCAGATCAAAAATTAGCTAGTAGTATTTTCTTTAGAAAACATTTTTTTTCCACCTTTGAAGCAAATCACAAAATGTTCTTTTCTATTTGTCTTAAATCATTTTAAAATGTTTCCTTTTTAGAAATTTAATGAAATGGATAATGGCCTGGGTTCTGAGTTTAGACTGCCAGAACACATTTCCTGATTCTCTTTTTTATCAGCTGACACAAGTTGATCTGTTTCCTTTCTCAAGCTTCAAAGACCACATTTGTGAAATGGGAATAATAATAGTTCAACCTCAGGATTTGTTTGACATTAAATGAAATATTGCAGGGAAAGCATTTAGAACCTTGTCTGGACACAGTACTTAATACACAGTAGCTCCTTCTCCCCATCCTTTTTCTTCTCCTCCTCTTTCCTTGGGGAATTTCCTGTGCTTTGGAGATAAGTTTAGGATATTCCCCAAACCAGATTTCTATGTCCTTAATAATAATTGTGAGGAGGTTCCTGGATCAGCAGCATCATTAGTATACATGAATTTGCTAAAAAATCAGAAAATTAGGCCCAGCCCTAGACCTGCTGAATCAAACTTTTAACCAAGATCTCCAGGAACATTAGACAAACATTACAGCTGAGGGGCCCTGCAGTGCTGTGGATTTCTAGTTGGCTGCTTTGGCCTGTCAGTCTGGTTTCATTAATCTTTGTACTGATTCATTCCATTCCTACTCTGACAAATCAAAGAAAAATGGAAATGACAATAATAAAAATTGCCTCAGGAAAGACTTTTTCTTATTAATGTTTCTTGTGTTCAGAATGGAAAATATTAATGAATTTTCCAAATCTTTACTTCTACAAGTTTCACTTATTCTTCACATCCAGCTTACAGAGCAAGTAGGGCAAGCCTATCATTCCCATAGAGTAACCTGAGGACCAAATACGCTGGAGGTCATGGTAAGAATGTAGCTTACCCAGGCTGAATTGCTGTCCTTTCTGTGAGTACAAAATCCCAGGGCATAGAACTTTCATCCTTTGCCCAAAGAAACAATCTAAGTAAATGGATGTGCAACAGGAAATTGGAGGAGGAACTCTATACGGAGCAAACGTATCCTGTAGAAGCAGGGTATGTTAATGCCAGGGTGATGACACAGTGGCTGGGACTCTGAGGAATAGCTCAGGTCAGTGCAGAGACACAGGGACTCCAGACTTCTATGGTCATATGCAGTTTCAGCTTTGGGCCCTTCTTTTTCCTCTTTCTTCTCAGTTTGCCAAACCAGCAAAGACCCTGATCAATCCAACAGCCTATTTTCTGAGGATGAGACTAAGAAAGCTCTGGAGAAGTAGTTCCTCTGTCAGTAGAAGTCATCATGCAAGGAGAAAGACAGCAGGGGCATATGTCTGACAATTCTGACAATTAATCTCACTTATGAAGGTACTCCTCAAAATACTGACACTTTAAGGAGCATGCAGAGATTTGTGACCTGACTCTAGGTAAAAGAGCAAAGGAGAGAACGATTAGAGGCCCCTGCCAAAGGGACAGAGAAATAACATAAGGGTTGGGAACAGAGGGGAAGGAGGGAAGGGTGTTCAGAGCTTCAGGGAGGGGGCACCCCTCACTGCTGGGATCTACAGTGGGTCCAACCATGCTTGTAACTCACTCTTTAAGAAGTCTTTGCTGGCAAGAGGGTGGATTTAGCCCCAGATACCGATCACTTTATCTCCAATCCCCTGATCCGTTCTGGTATGGGTGAAAATAGAGTCTCATTCTCAAGACTGAATCTCAGGGAAAAAAATTCCTTTACTTTCCTGAAAAATCCATTCTCAGGAGCATTGAAAGACAGATATTCTTGCCAAATATTTTTTTAAAAAATACTATATTCATGGTGGGTGAAAGATTCTTGGTCCAATGCTGAACACTGTACACAGTTGTAGACAGCCAGTTTTGTTTCTAGATGGCTAACTTGCCAGAGAAAAACAGCAACCAATCACAAAATCAAGAGTAAAGAGTAAATGTACCCAGTTGCTTGCATTAGCATCTTCCTTTGATGTAGGGAGTTCAATTTCGAGATAGTACAAGAGGAAAAGAAAGTTGTGCACAATAAGGTTCTTTTTTTTTTAATGTTTTATTTATTTCTGAGAGAGAGACAGCGTGAACAGGGGAGGGTCAGAGAGAGAGTAAGACACAGAATCTGAAACAGGCTCCAGGCTCTGAGTTGGCTGTCAGCACAGAGCCCGACATGGGGCTCGAACCCACGAACCGTGAGATCGTGACCTGAGCTGAAGTCAGATGCTTAAACGACTTAGCCACCCAGGCACCCCAAAAGTTGTGCACAATAAGGTTCTTAAAGAAAGCCTGAAGGAGAGGTTTGAGAGGCAGATTAAATAAGGACAGCCCTAGTCAATCTGGTGTCCCAGAACTGGCCCAGCACTAGTGACATGCAACCTTGGACAGGCATGCCACCTCACTGGATGCCAGTTTCCTTGCTGGTAAAGTGATGAGGGTGGAGTAAATGACTTCCTGAGATCCTTCCAGTCTTCCAGGCCATGATTCCATTTAGCCAATCTTCTCAGCCTCTAATTTTCAGTGTTTCCTATCCCTCTTCAGTCTACATGCTTTATCACTATCAAGGTCAGAGTGTACTGGGCACAAAAAGAAGGGTACAGTTTCTCCCATTTGGGGCTCTGTGAGAAGCTCTGACTCTAAGCTTAGTGAGTAAAGAGTGGACCTAAGGTTTGCAATCAGGTCTGTATTTATCATGAATGGTAAAAATTCTCACCCCTCTCTCTCTGGGAGACAGTTTCCAATCTAGAACTCTGAATTATTTTAGGCTTTGAGAGTTCACTGAGATCCTTAGAATTAACATCAGAATTAGAAACATTATTTTTTTCCCTCTGGATTAATATGATACAACAAAATGTATGCTTTTTACTTTCTTCATATCCACTCCACAGGGTCAAGGAGAGCTCATGTGTTCAAAGGGAGCCCTGCCCTTGACTTGGACATACTCTTTGAGAATTGTTCATTGCAGTGGGGATGGGGATGGGCTGCAACATCTCTATCTTTTTCTGCCATCCTCTTTGTGACAAAATGAAGCAACTTCCTAGAGTAAAGTTTATTTATCTGAAAGTAATGAATAGAAGGTATGTATATATCCCTTTCCTCTGGTCCAGGACATGAATAAAGCATTCTGAAACTGGGGCACTGCCACATTCTTTGTTCTTCCAGCCAAGAACACTGCTAATGTTTGGTTTGGGAAAACTATTTTTTGTCTGTTCATTTTTATAAAGAATTATTTATTTACTGAACCTGGGACAGATTAGATGCACATCCAATTTTAAATGTACATCCTTTAATTAAATTTTCAGGTGTTTTTGGTTTGAGAAAACTGTTGAAACACTCTGTGTCATAGTTTCCTCTAGAACTAAAAGGTAAATAAATAAATGAAATAAAACATTTGCCTATTGTTGTGGTGAATTAATGAGATACAATAAATCAAGTGCTGAGATCCAGCATGGCATATAGTAGAGGCACAAAAAATATTAGCCATCTTTAATAGCAGAAATTGTGCTTTATGTATTAGGAGTAAAAAATGTTTAAAAGTTTATAGATCTCCCCCACTTTGGAACACTATCAAAATTCCTAATGGAATTGTATTTTCTCAATGTTTTGGGGCAACGATAGCAGGTAATGTTGGGAGATTGGAATGAAATGGAGAACAAACGGTCTAGCTATAGAGAGTCATGGCAGGATGACTTGAATTGAGACACCTAGTAGGATTCCCAGGTCATTCCGAGATAAGGAGACTATGAATTTACCCTGATTTGGGGTTGTTTCATGGGTTTTATTTCTCTGTAACAGCTTCAGTTGCACCAATGAAGTCATGAAGACGGTAGATGGTGGGGCTTTTCCAGGATTTGTAGTGTAGCAAAGTGACTACAATGAGAAAGCTGAGTTTAATTATAAGAAAGCAATTGTAATAATGCTAACAGATTAAAGAAAGGTAATGAAAAATAATAAAACATTAGTGGGTTTGAATAGATAAAATAAAAGTTGTGGGATCTATGGATTGGAAATTTTGATGAGGTGGAAGAATTACTACAGTCAAGATACATGAGTAAGTAAACCAAAGGATAAGTGGTTGTGGTCCAAGTAGAGTATGTGATTTCATTTTGGGATCAAAAACCTCAGCTATGACACTGAGGATGGATGGGTACTGTGGAGTGGAAGAAAAGATCCCTGGAAATGGAGGTTAAGTCATGAGGGTCAGGGAGCTTTTACATCATGTGAATGTATAAGCTGGATTTAGAGTGGAATGGGAACAGCAAGCAGGTGCTGAAGGCTTTGATGTATCAGCAGAAGGGGTCGGAATGACAGTGGATGGCAATGCAGACGTGAGAGAAAGCAGGGTCCTCTGGGTGGTTGCAGGGCAGAGATTTCAAAAAGAGGACTCTTGAAAGATGTAGATGAGAGAGCAGAATGGCAATTGACATAGGCATTAGACAATTATATCTATTGAACAAATGAGTTAACTTCAGAAACACACCTTTCCTCTTTCTCCCCACAACCATATGCTAAAATTAAGCCCCAGGGAACAAGAGGGAGTTATTTATTTGTATTTTATTAACTTACCTTCTCACATATTGCCAACTTAGCCCAGCCTCATCCAGACCCACCAGATGGCTCATACTGCATCTGACTTTCAACACTACTAGATAAGAAAGTACCCATGTGTACTAAAGACACCCTACAACTCTTCTCTCTCCGTCTGCTTCCCTGTCACTCTCTTCTCCACACAACTCTGTTTGACTACATGTTTCTTTTGCTTAATATTTCAAATATTATGGTAATTTCAATGAACATTTTCCATTCACAAAATGTAAATGTATTCAACATGCTCTCTCACTTACTAATTTTCCCATTGATGTTTACAACTGTCTTAATATTCTTGCAAGTCTAAAAAAATATCTTGAACATTAATTTCTTCTAAGCAACCCCAGTAAGTTCTTTAAATAGAATGGACATTTATAACTTTTTATTGATTGTTTGAAAATGAATTTTCCATTTCCAAAATTCATCTTAGTTTAGAAGAAGGCAAGTATGCCTTCTTTAAGGATTCTATCCCTTATAGTTGAAATGGGATTTGAACTCCATTGTGAGGCTTATTGAGTCAAGTGAAGGGAACATTTCCCACTAGAAAGGTTTTTAGAAACCCAGAATCCAATTCTCACAGTCAGTCCCTGTCTCTAGTGTGGCAAGACACTGTCTGTCTCATGTGGGTATTTGAGGACCTGTACCTTGATCATGGTCTATTATATTCAGGATGTAAGTAAGAATCACATTTGTCAAAAGCCTGACCTGAACCACATCTCATCCCTTTTACAAAGCAATAAGCTGAAGGTTCCCAGGGGGAGGGACAGTTCTGATTGCTAATCTTTGCAAGTTTGGTATCTAGGATCCAATGATGGTAACAAGAGCTATAATTCCTGTGCATTTGTTGTATGTAGGACATTGAATAACCACTTTATAGATATTGACATTTAAGCCTGAAATGACTTACTGAGGTAGGTATAATATTTGTAGGTAATGAGGCTGGAGAGATTAACTCACTGCTCAAGACTACTGCTGTAGGAATTGCAAAACCAGAATTTGAACAATAGGTCAGACTACAGAAAGGAGAAACCAGGACCTGGCCCTGGTCTTCAGACTTCAAATAAGTGGTTAGTGTTATTGTCATATTTTTCAGTCTATTTATGGGGGTGATAACTGCAAAACTAAGTGGCTGTGACAGACTTTGAGAAAGAGGGCACACTTTGATCCTTGCTACCACCCTTTTCCTTGCTTGTCTGCCTGGATTAGTCCTGCTTAGAGGGAAGGCAGCTTCCTTAGGCTCTGACCTTTGGATTTAGATGATGAGGTAAGTCCATGTCTCTTGACATCAAGCCTGTGGTAGGGCCAGCCGGCTTGTTAATTAACCCCCTGGATCATTGCTAACCAGCTTGGATTTCTCCAGATTGAAACAGGCTCTTTGAGGAAGGGCTTGCTTAAAGTTTTCATCCTTGCACTTTCATTCTTGAACTTTATGAAGCAACAAATGAGGAGCAGCTTAGCCCAGCCTCAACTCAGTGCTAGGGATTTGTGACCACTATGAGGCAAAGAGCACCTTTTCCTGAGATAAAGGCAGCTGACTTCACCTTGACCCTGGAGGAATCCCATATTATGAAGGAATTCTCTTTGGAATGGGGGTCTTTCAGGACCCCTTGCAAGTCACACCTTTCTCCTGCACCTGACCCTACCACATTCCTGTTTTGGTTCTTCACTCAATTCCCCCACTTCTTACCAGCTCTTTCCCTTCTTGTCAACATTTGAAAAGTTCCTGGAGTCTAACCTTGGCCATCAAAAGTTTTCCATGCTGTAAGAAGGTTGCTTGCAGGTCTTCTTTCCTAGAGAAAGAAGGTAAAAACATGAAACATATACTCTCTCCTTTCTACTCTCCTACTCCATTCCTCCTCACTACACCAGTAAATTTCCCAGGTAATCTGTGCACAGGTCCTTTATATTGGTCTTTGGCCATTTCTGCTGCTACCTTTTCTGCTTTCTGGATAATACCTGTAGTCAAAGGTTTTCCTGTGCTATTCCCCTTGGAGCTTCAGCTCTAGGCACTAAAAAGGCAAAATGCTTTTTACCAGAAGTCTTGAAGAACATGATACACAGACCACAGTTAAAAGGTGTAGAAGGGATCACCAAATGTAGTTTTACTTGGTCAGATATATGAAACTGGTCCTCATCCCCTGGAAAAAAGCAAATATCTCTATTAGTTATCTCCTGAATCTACAATGAACCTCTTCCAAAGTAGTGTTCCTATTTCTCATGTCACTTTCCTGAACAGAAATCTCTAATTACATTAACTAAAAAATATATAGAGCATCTACTGTATTCAGTGGAACTCAAAGACAAAGCTACTGAAGGTCAGAAACTCTGACCAGTGTGAGCCTGCCACCCATCTGGAGCCAGGATCTCTGAAAGTTTGAAGACAAAAGCAACTCTTGGTCCCATTAGCTCAGCATTCTTGCTTACCCAAGAAACAGTCACTTTTTCCATTGTAGTTTTCATTGGGAAAAATATGCAGACATTGATCTCTATGCATTTCCCTTAATCAACCTTGGGTATGCTGGTGGGAAGGTAAGTGTGCATGCACATCATGAAATAGCAGCATAAATGAGAAAGGGACTATTCCATGTGGCCTTCAGATCCAGAATTTTACTCTAACTCTAATGGGATATGACACAGGGAGAAAAGAACTGTGAACAATTTTTCACTCATAGTTAGTAATCATATTTTTCCACTGCTAGTAACAGTGATTTAGACTGCTATGCAACTGTCCTGAATATGATTAAAAAAAAAAAAGACTAATTAAAGTGATGTTCACTGAGAACCAGGATTTTCAGCATCAGATAAAGAAAAAAAAAAAAAACAGATGTAAGATCAATGAGATTTACATAAAAACTCTGTAATTTATAAATACATATTATCTACCTCTATCCACTGAAAGTCTTAGAAACAATGGGGAGTTCAGTAGCAGTGGAAACCTGTAGAGCCTAGATTGTCATTAAATATCATTTATCACTAAAAGGAGCCAAGCCTCCTTAGAAAGATAGCTGATTATAAGCCTGTGGCTGGACATGCACAATTTCAGTCTGGAACATTTTGTTCTACTAGAAAGCAAGAAAATAATCACAAATGGTAATGTAATGTCAAAAATACTTGTCTGGTCTCCATCCAACTAAATATGGGACAATTTGAGGTTCAATAAGTTTAAGAAATATACTAAATAAGATACATTTAAATCAAATGCATTTAACTGTATGATAATTAAATCTATAATTTCATAATGAAATGTCAAAAATATTAGGAAAACTATTTGGTCACTGGGGGAGGATATTTGTGAACAAAGCCATTATTTTGAAAACTGGTAAGAATAAAGTATTTATTCTACCTTTCCTTCATGGAGCTTGAACTCCTTCATAAACTGTAATAAATGATAGTTATACCAGAGTATAACTTGATAAATAATGAGAAGTTCTGTAAACTATCTAAACATCTTACAGGTAATAGATTAAAAAGAAATGACGTGTAGAATATTGCTTTTTGCAACTTATAAATAAATGGGTCTAGGTAAAACCATTAAGGCCTCAAGTGTACAGCAGAGATTACGTACAACCTGACTGAAATACTCAGCATTGCCTGTGAAGTAGCATTACTGAAAAATCACAGATGATTTCTATCAAGCCTCTACATATATTTAGCAATGTATTCAAAATACAGATATATGTTAAATATATTTTAAAACAGACCAAGGAATACACTCAACAACATCTATACTTTGGGAACTCTACCAAACAAATTTCCCGATTTCTTCTATGAGAGAGAAATAGAGATTAAGAGAGAGTTTGAGAAAAGAGAAAAGGTGATGGAAAATATAAAAAATGACTACATATTTGATGATTTTAAGGAATTATTGCTAACACTTCTAGGTGTAGTGATGGTATTGTAATTACATTCATAAAATGAGTCTTCACTGAAATTTTCAGAAAAATGGGGTAAAAATGAATATGGGTAATATGTAATATCCATGGCAAATGTCATAAATGGGGCCACTGGAGTAAGATTAGGTAGGAGAATGCCTTTGTTTTAGGTAATAGGCATGCAAGTATTTAGGTGTAAATTGTCCTAATGTGTGTAACTTTCAGATGGTTCAGAAAAATAATTATATGTATGTGAACATTTTAACATTTTAATAATAAGTAAGAAGAAGCGTTAATATCTTTTAGAGATACATAATAAAATACTATTAAATAAATTATGTGATTTGATTCAAAATAAACTATGAAGGTATGAGTATGTAGTTGAAACAAGATGAGCCATGAACTGATAATCATTGAAGCTGAATTTATGGAACACTGGAATTATTATACTGTTCTCAACTTGTGTATATGTGTAGAAATTTCCATAATAAAACATTAAAGCAGTGAAGACTTTATAGTGTCTGCTTGCTTCCCCACTGCAGTCTTCATACACATACAGAGGCTCGTGGGTTTGATGAGGTGAGAGTGATAGAGAAACCATTAGCAGGGCACTCAAGAGGCTCCAAGTGCCCAACACATCACCAGGCATCTGGGCTCCAGGAGAGGCAGGTTCTATTTTAGAGCAGAAGGGCCACAGGGTCCCTTCCTTTATATAGACTCTACTTCAATCCGATCCACAAATTTCATCTCTGGAAACACTTCAGCAGTCTACCCCTCACCTCCACTCAAGTTGCATATCTGTTTCTCATGGATGACCATATTTGGGCAGTTACATAGGAGCAAGATTGCTCTTCAGAGTCCCTCACTCCTAGCCCAGAGCCACATGTTTGTGGAGTCCTGTAGCAGGATGCTGGAAGAGTATTGATGAAATTCTTCGAGAATGAGGCCACTACTCTGGTTCTCTATAGGGGAATTCTCAAAGGCAGAAGTTCCCAATTCTCCTATCTAATAATTTAAATGGTGTCCCATGCTCTGTTAGATGCAATCATTCCAGAAACTTACCTTATTTAAAATTTTATATTATATAATATTTCAAAAATACACAA
Source organism: Proteles cristata cristata (assembly GCA_017311185.1). Taxonomy (NCBI): domain Eukaryota; kingdom Metazoa; phylum Chordata; class Mammalia; order Carnivora; family Hyaenidae; genus Proteles; species Proteles cristata. Next base: position 2,079,022 of record JAESUZ010004792.1, read on the forward strand.
AAAGTGAGAAAACAGAATAATGAATTCCTCTGTATCTATCACCTACCTTTAACAGCTATGAATATATTTTACAATCTTGTGCAATCGATACCTCCACTGCTCTTTTCTCTGGAATATTTGAAATCAAATCCCCTAACATCATATATTTTTTTCTGTAAATATGTCATCATGTATCTCTAACTAATAAGGATATTGCCCATAAATTCCATTTCATTATAACACTTAAAAGTTTACTGTCTATATATAATATCTAATACCTGGTCTATATTTGGATTTCCCTAATTGTCTCAAAAATGTCTTTCTACAGTTAGGTTATTAAAGTCAGGATTCGGGGTGCCTGGGTGGCTTAGTCGGTTAAGGTCTGAATTTCGCTTAGGTCATGATCTCGCGGTTTGTGGGTTCGGGCCCCACGTCGGGCTCTGTGCTGACTGCCAGCTCAGAGCCTGGAGCCTGTTTCGGATTCTGTGTCTCCCTCTCTCTCTGACCCCTCCCTGCTCGCGCTGTCTCTCTCTCTCCTAGAAATAAATAAAACATTAAAAAAAAAAATAAAGTCAGGATTCAAAGACCACAGAGTGCATTTTGTTGTTAATCCCCTTTTGTCTCTCTTCTTCTGTAATGGTTCCCTGGCCCCTCTCTGTTTTGTTCCACGCCATTGTTTTCTGGGGAAAACTCAAGTCATTTTTTTGTGTAGAAAATCACACATTCTGGATTTTCTTTCTTGTGTAGCCTTCCAAGTGGTTGCTCCAGCCCCTGAGGTTATTTCAAATGGACAAATAGAGTGAGGTGATTAGACTCAGGTTCCACTTTTGGGGGAAGACTACCATCGTAGTGGTGCTGGAAACTCACCACACCATGAAGCACACAACATCTCCTCTCCTCACATACAGTGAACCAAAGTTTGGCCAGTTAAATATAAGAAAAAGAAAAAAAATATCAGTGTGCTCATTTGAGTTCTATCTGATCCCTCCATTATAAAATCCCACATCAGTTTTTCCCACTAACATTTTTCACATCCATCAAAGTCCATTGCCTCGATCCATAATTTTTATTTGAAGTTTTAAAATGTTGTTTTTCTAATCCCACCTTTTCTTCTGTATTCATATACTGGTATTCTTTGGAATGGATAATTTTCCTTATCAACTCGGATGCCATGAAATATAAACTTGTAGAGATAAGGCATAATAAAACTTGGTTATTGTCATTTAGTTTTCAAATTCTATATTGATGTGTTGATGTCATAATAACCTCTTCTATTGAACAGTTTTTAAATCATTAAGAATTGATAGATTTACAATATATTTGATAGTTTAGTGTGTTTCAATCTATTTCAAACATTATTTGTTTTACCCAAATGGTTACATCCTAAGCCAGCAATAGTTTCTTCAGAAAACATGTGTGTCTTTTTGTTCTCGTTTTATTTTGAGAAATGTTAAACATACACCTGTGACTTTTTAACAGAATTGGTAGTATCATTTATCTTTCTCCAATATGGGACAATATGAGTTTTCACTTATCTTCTGTATTTTCTGCCCTGTACCTGGATTCAGACATTCTCAAAGTGTTTCTAAGTTCCTTTAGTGGAAAAAAATACATTTTTTTTTACCAGAATCTGGATGTGTGGAGTACACAATTTATTTGATCTTTAGAGTGACCCTGAAGTATAGTCACTACAATTATCTGGTATTTTTTAGTAAATGAAAAATCTGAAGTTTGGAGAGGTCAACAAATTTAGTCAAGGTTACAGTTAGATAATTAAGATTTTAGAGGTGTTCTACTGGTGAGAGAATGTAGCATAACAAGGATGAATACTTTTGTTCTCTAAAAGTTTATAATCAGATTGAGGAGATCCACATCTGAGAAACAGTTCACTAACATCTTGAGGTGACTGGGGTCTCATGGTGACAGGAAGTTGGTTCCTGGCATAAAGAACAAGGTGGAGAAACATTAAGAAGAGGTTGCCCTTCATCAGTAAATGGAGCAAGCAGCATATAGTGAGGCATCGGCATTTTATTTTGCATGTTTCCAAAATCAGAGCCTGACAGAAGGTTTGGGTTCTGAAAGTTGATTGGGAACTGACAGAAGTGAGGTGACAGAGAAAGTAAGGCAGGAAAGGACTCCACATCTAGGTATTTCGTGAAAAGAAAAGAAAACATGAGTCCACACAAATATGTGAATATTCACAGCAGCTTTAGTCATATTAGTCAAACCTGGAAATAACTCAAATATCCATTACCAGGCAAATGAACTAAAAAATGATATATTTGTACAATAAAATACTATCTGGCAATAGAAAAGAACAAATCAATGTGCAAAACAACATAGGTGAATTTCAAAAACATTATACTGAGCTATTTAACTCAATATAATGTATGATTGTATGTTACCCAATCAAATTGTATGATTTATTTTTGTGAAATTCTAATTTGAAAAACTAATCTATAATGAGAAAAGCCAAATTTTAGTTACCTGGATTGAGGGTCGGGGATGGAGAAAAGTGAGCTGCAAAGAGCATAGAGAGACATTTAATGTGGCTACATACTTGGTGAGGCTTATACAGACACTTACTTCTGGACATCAAAGTACATCAAATTTTACATTTAAAATGGTGTATTTAATTTAAGTTGTAACTCAGAAAATTTGGCTTTAGAAATCTGGGGATATCATCAAGATGACTACCATAGACAATAGGGATAATCTTTGCAGGGGCCTCTGAGAAGCCTAGAGAACCACCTCCCTGCCCCGCCCCCCACCGCCAGCGCTGCTTATCAGAAAGATGGGAGGCAGGCACATTTACCCACTGGCTGCATCTCCTCTCCTTTGAGGGTTGCCCTTGGAGGTATCAAATTCCCTGCACTTCTGAGCTGAACCTGCCTGCTTTTACTATTCACCATGGCAAACCTGTGATTTAGCACTGAGTCTTTCCTGCACACCTAACACAGCACTTAGTTGTAGTGTATAATAATTAATAATAATATCATTGCACAATAACAAAGGCAATAACACTGACACATGCTGCTAGTTACTTTTGTGGCAACAGCTGTTCTTTCTGAAGATAACAGTGGGGAACTGTTGAACCAGGTTTATATATTTTCAGCTCAAACATCAGGTTTTTGTTTATGCTTATCTTCACAGGTAACATGAACAAATTGCCTAAGTTCTGAAAGAGCACTATCAAATGAGGACATGTTTTAATAACACCTGATAAAAATTACTGTTGTGTTTTTAATGTGGAATCTTTACATCATGAATATTTGAGAAGGACATTCTGCCTAGATAAATAATTAAAGCTAATTATGAATTGACCTTAAATGTTATTTCTTATTTCTTTATTTCTTATTACTCTAGGGTAACAATTTTATCTATGGTCCTTTACCCTGCACTCATGCCAGCAACTTACATGGACCTCACCATGTCTTAGATGGCATGGTTTTAATTCGCCCTGCTGGATTCTGAGCCACTATGATTTCTTAAGTCAAGTTGTTTCATGATTTTTTTAAAGCACAATTCTATGTCATTTATTTCTGTGTCATTTAATTTCTGGATTGCTTTTCAGAATTATTCAACACTGAATTTTGGGGGAAACAACTCCCAGCTGGTTCTCCCTGGCCAAGTGTTGTGAAGTTATCTTCAGAGGGACAATTTCCCATTCTGGTATAATTGCCTATCTACTGTGTTGTATCTAAATATGTATAAACCCACAGAACAATGTTGTGAACTTTGGTACTAGTAGTCATATGTGCTTCAAAGAGATTAAGAGAAAAAGTTTTGTTGCTGTTTTCCATACATATTTATCATTTCAGGTGGTTACCACATTTTAAGAGAAATCTTTAAAAACCACAAAATATTTGGCTGAGAGGGACCAGGCAGTAGGAGGTGAATACCACCTCAAAGGGGAACACATTGGGGAAAACAGGGAAATAGCCAATTATAAAGAGGGGTTTAAGTTATTAGTGTCATCAGCTCACTGGCTGGTCTGAGAAGCTTGGCTCCTAAGGTCCAGAAAGACTCTTGGTGAGAAGAGAGGTGACTGATAGAGTCACTGCGTTCTTCCTCAGCCACCACTGCTCACAGCCTGAAGGATATCAGAATAGTTCGGGATGAGGAACTGAGGCCAAGCAACTTTAATACAGCTGGATTTACTGGGTCCAGAGACTCAAGCCCTTGAGGCCAGGCATTGGGCCCTGCAAAGTTCCAGCATCTGAATGCTCTCACTTTCCCAGGATTCACATGGTGACCCTGATCCTCCCCTGCACATCCATCCTTCCCATTTTTCATATCCTGTTCAAGTCTGAGATAAGAAAGAAGAATTTTAATTTTTGTTATTTTTAACCTTTCAGTACACATGCAATAAATATTCCTGATGGAAAATGAATGCCATACAGATAAGCACCCAGAAGAAAATATAAACCATCCATAGTCCTCCCTACCCCAGAGAAAATCATTCCTAACATATCTTGTTTGTGAACTTTTCTCATAATGTCCCAGAAATAAAACTTATGTTATGATCAAATAAATTTTTCAAATATGTGATAACTATTTGGGGGGGCCCTGCAGTGAAAAAGAAAAAAAACTATTTTACCTTACTACTCTAGTTTATTTGACTACAGAAGTCATTATTTCCCCTGAGAAGACTGCTTACAGGAAGTCTTGTTTTATGCAATATGCTTTGGGAAATGCCAGAATATACCTTAATAAGACCAAACCAAATCTTTCAAGGTGGGTCATAGAAGAAGTTTCTTTCTCTCTTCTCTTCATTTGTTTTATTTTAAAGATTTCCCAGTAATTGTCGCTGTTGCCCCATTCTGGCCTTAGGGAATGCTGCCTTCCATTGTTGGATCCCAGACCAGTGAGAATTTGTTAGCACATTTAAAGTAAAAATTTGACAAAAGACTAAGGGAAATTAAGAAGGAAATGAAGAGTGGGTCAAAACCATGGAGTGATCTGTCTCACAAATAGAATTCACTTATCTTCCTCCTGAGGTACTTCCTGTTGAAGTAAGAACTTGCTAGCAGTCCTGGGTATAACCTCAGCAAACCTGAACTCTCGAAGACACAAGTTCAGAGAACCAAACCCAAGGACAGAGATGTTTCTTGCAACACCAGATAGTGTCTCTGACTTAGGTCATCTTCATGGCTAATTCCTGAAAATCCCATCCCCTTAAGAGACTGGGGGATTCTGAGGTAAGTGTGTCAGCAGGGCCCTTTTACTAATGAAAGTGAGGGTGCAAGGAGGTCACCCACATTCTCCTGTACCAACATCTCACGCTGCTGTGAAATAGTCTATGCAGCAATAGGTAGATAGCTAAGCCACTATCTGAAATTTGAGTTGTGTTTAAGTAACTTTGACATTTTGTTCCCTTGAAATAACTTTCATCAATAGTTGTGAACTCTTTCCTGGCTGGTTGCTTTACTGTGTCTGACGAGGTCCTGCCTCTGAACTCAGAAAGGTCTTTCCACTCGGATCTCTGAAATCCCTCAGTCCCACCTTTCCAGCTGCCAGGAGCAGAGTCTAGATCCCCTTCCCATCATACACACTCTGTATCACACATTTTCCAACCCCAATCATACCATCTCTTTTTCTTTCTTCTGGTACCTTTTCCTTCCGGATGTTCTTAATTTCTATTACCTTACTGTGCTCTTTCTCTTTTTATTTTTCTCAAATGTTTGCAGCTAAGACAACACTGAACACTCTACTCAAATATAAAATGAGGAGCTTGGGTTAAATAATTTTTAAGGTCATTTCCTCTAGTGGCAGTTATCATATAGTCGCTTACCTTCTCTGGGTTAAATTTTTACTCATTCATCAAAGGAGGAGGTTGAATTGGAAATTTCTAAGTATTCTTTCTGGTATAAAATTGGATTCCATTGTCACGCAATTTACCAGATTTCTCCTATGTGTGTGCATGTGACAGGGATAGGTTGTAATTTGAGGACTGGCCTCAGTGCATACGCTGGGTAGCTGTCTAATCCTTTCTGATGGAAAGCCCTACTCATGGCCTGGTCTCTATTTCACATTCCATCTTAGAGAAGTATATTTTAATCTGCATATATGTAACCTACAGCACAGGGAAATTAGCTCTGGATCTTTTCCTTTCAGCAAATTCAGTTTAGTGCTATGGATACTTCCTGAGTACCAAGATAATCTGGGCTCTGTGTTAGGCCTGGCCAGATTGGGTCTTTTTTTTTTCTTTTTAATTTTTTAATTTTTTTAATTTATTTTTTATTTTTTATTTTTTTACAAATAGTTTATTGTCAGGTTGGTGTCCATATAACACTCAGTGCTCATCCCCACAAGTGCCCTCCTCCATGCCCATCTCCCCCCTCCCCCCACACCTATCAGTCCTCAATTTGTTCTCAGCATTCAAGAGTCTCTCATGGTTTGCTTCCCTCTCTCTCTCCCACTATTTTACCCCCTTCTTCTCCCCCATGGTCCTCTGTTAAGTTCCTCTTAATCCTCCTATATGTGCAAATATATGATATTTGTCCTTCTCTGCTTGACTTATTTTGCTCAGCATAACACCCTCAAGGTCCATCTGGTCAGATTGGGTCCTGAAACATCAGGGAAATGGGGGCATGGATGGAAGATTCTACTACTCAGATTCTAAAGGGGAAGTTATGCATCCTGCTTTGCCAGGTAAGAGCGGGTTCTGGCTCTGAATCTCTTATCCATCCTGTGCTTTGTGGGTCCCCTGTATTGGCAAGTTTTATTACCCCCAAAGTTATTTCATTTCTGTCATAATTCTTCAGAATCCTTGACTTCCAGAATCCAGCTTTCCCTTTCCCACCTGCTGATTAATTACAACAGTGGTAATTAGGCTCATTACTCCTGGAATCACCGTCTGCTCATCATGATTTTTCTGAGTTTCAATTGCAGGTCGAGTCATCACAGCTTAGAACATTACAAATCTGGCATAAAACTGTCTCTTAGTCATCAAACTATTTTTGGGGGAAATGTGAGTCCATTTCCCAGGACACAAGTCAGTTATCTTTCCTACCAACTGAAACCTGGAGCTTCAACTGATGCAGCCTCTCTCCATATCTTAGAGCAAGCAGAGCTGGTGCACTCTGGCTCTCCCTCCGGCCCCTACCTAAATCTTTCATAAGCTGTTAACATGATGAGATGCTTGCAGCCAGTTTATCAAAATGAATGATTATTTTAACAGAAAACAATTTCAATAATTAAGGAACACAATAATTCATTGAAGATTGGAAATGAGGTTTGCAGAAGTGTAATGCACCTGGACCTCTGGGAATGGGTAAAGCATGCAGGTTTCCTGGTCAGTGAAACCTCCACAGTAAATGAGCCATCCATCTGACCACCAATGTTCAGGATCATCTTGTGGATGTCACTTGGCCTCTGTTTTTAGCAGGTGCTTGTGCAAAGGTCCAGGACGGCACCACCAAGCCCAAGAACGCTGGTTCCTCTTTCCAAGGCTCATCTGGCTAGCGCTGCTATTGAACATCCAAACTGTCATCAGAGACTGCTGCTGTTTTCAATAAGGAAACATAACATGAAGGTGGAGTGATAAATTGACTTAATCTGAGAACAAAGTGTGTGTGTGGGGGAGGGAGGGTCCTAACCAAGACTGATATGATTCCAGATCCCTATGTAAATAAATAGGAATACCAGTAATTCACACTTTCAACCAAGACCCCCTAATTTCAACTGTGGATGTCTTTCTGAGGACCTGACTTTTCTTCCGCTTATGTGCAACATTTAGTTCTCTTGTGTAATTTCTCCTAGTATAAAAGATAAAACAACAGATTATTTTCATTGAAAAATAATACTATAACCGTGTGTTGGTGATTTCTTTCCAAAAATTAGTTATCACTATTGGGTTTTATTTAAGTAAATGGGTTTGCTTTTGGGAAGTATATCACTGACAGGAGAGAACCCATATTCTGGGTCATGATAGCTATCTGGTTAGACAAGGTACTGACCCTTCCCTGCTCATAAATTCCTGTTTCTTCATATCACCTATGCCCTAGGAAGCTCAGATCCAGGCATTGCTGAACAACTCCCCCACCCCCTTTCTTTTCCTCTGACTGTTCCAAATGCTGAGGGAGATGAGAGAGGACAGAGGCTAGTGTGAAGGACATTTGGTTTCTGCAGGAGAACCCATTGTGCATCTCTACCCCTTGAAGCCTGTAGCCACTTCCAGAGGGACATGGTTATTACTGTCAGCCCCTCCAAATGTTGAACTTGACAGACATAGGTATTAGAATGGAGGACACTGTCTGTCAGCCCATCTGTCCTTGTCTCTGCCGCTGCATCTCTTCATGCTCCCAGGAGGAAAGCTTTCATTACCTTGCTGCCCTCCCTGGTCTCTAGGTTGGTCATTTGATTATCACCTCGTACAATTTACAGCTGCCTTTTGTCTTCATGGCATTAATATCCCTACTATTGTTTGGGCACATTTTAAAGAAGAATTATCATCCTTTGAATAGAATATGAAAGGCACAGCCTATTTTTCTGAATATTATTTATTTATTTTTCCCTTGTAAATCCTGTATATATGCATAATAGTTATGCCTTGGAGTCTTTGGTCTGTTGATTCATTAGGTCATCTTACAGCTTCTAACTGGGTGGCCTTGAGCCTGTCTCTCCCTGTCTCCATCAAGAGATATGCAGGCTCAGGGACTATATGGGACTATATGGGACTATATAGTCCCTATATGGGACTATGGGATATGATCCAGTAAACCACTAGGAAACCCTTCAGCCTTATATATCTTTTGTATTTATTTTTTATCTATTGATACTCTATGTGGCAATTTGGTTAGGGGATGTAGGAATATATAAATCTCTTCTTATATTACCCACTACTCCTCTACATGAGTTCTTTAAAAGAAATATATGGATATGCTAACAGTGGCAAGAGAAATTAAGGTAACATTTTGTCATTTTTTTAAAAAAAATTTATAGTTTATTTATTTTTGAGACAGAGAGACAGAACATGAGTGGGGAAGGGTCAGAGAGAGAGGGAGACACAGAATCTGAAACAGGCTCCAGGCTCTAAGCTAGCTGTCAGCACAGAGCCCGACATGGGATTCCAACCCACGAACCGCAAGATCATGACCTGAGCAGAAGTCAGACACTTAACCGACTGAGCCACCCAGGTGTCCCGGTAACATTTTGTTATTAATAGAATTTTGTTTGAAAGCCCAAATTCAGAAGTGTAGGATGGATCCATGGGGAATTCTTTTTTTCAAGACTGGTAAACTTGGACTAGAGCCAAAGGCTAAACAGCCTTCTCTTTCTCATGTCAACATCAGAATCTCGGATCTTGCCAACAAACAGGTTTACTTCTTGTGTACCTGTGATTTGAGAGACTTTTCCTCTTGTTTTAAATCAGTCTTCATTGTGCTCTCAGAATGAGAGGAGAATTGCCAATGATTTTGGCTATCTTTTAGAGTGGATCAATAGTTCTAAATATTGGCTGCACATAGAACCACTGGGGGAGCTCAAATAAACAAAAACAAAAACAAACCAGTAAGACCTCATCCCTTTTCCAGAAATTCTGTTTAACTTGACTGAGCTAGAGCCTGGACCTTGTTGATTTTATTTTCCAACCTTGAGAATCTTCTAGACTACAAATTTTCTCAGCATTAGTGGGCATCAGAATCATTCAAAAATGTTTTATCTGTTCTGCTGCCTAAGACCCACTTCAGGTCTACCAAATCCCAAGTTCTGACAGTGGAACCAAACACTTATGTTTTAGTAAAATTTTGTTAGGCAAATGTGGTGCACCTCCCAGGTTCAGACCCATTGATTTACGCCAAAGTTTTTATTTTAAGTAAAATCTGAGACTTAGAGAAGTAAAATGCATTACATAAAGTATATTATATAATAACCAAATATGAGAGAGGTAGTATTTTATATTATTTAAGCTAAAAATAAAAACAGTTTACTCATTTCCCCCATGCCATGGCTGCCACCACTAATAATCACCAGTCTGTTCTCTGTATCTATGAACTTGGTTTTCAATTTTGTTTTTAATTTATACTCCACATAAAGAGAGATGATATGGTATCTGTGGTTTTCTGACTTATTTAACATAATACCCTCACGATCCATCCATGTTGTGCAAAAAGCAACATTTCCTTCTTTTTTTCTGGATGAATAATATGATTTTTGTTTGTTTGTTTCCATAAATTGAAGGTTTGTGGCAACCCTGTGTCAGGAAAGTCTGTATATATACATAATTTTTAAAAAATCTATCCATCCATTGATGGATACTTAGATCGTTTCTGTGCCCTAGCTATTGTGAATAATGCTGCAATTGATGTGGTGATGCAGTTATCTTTTCAAGTCTGTGTCTCTATGTTCTTCAGATAAATACCCAGAAGTGGAATTACTTGGACAAATGGCAGTTCTACTTTTAATTTTTTGAGGAATCCTTACAGTGTTTTTCATAGTGACTGCACCAATTTATATTGCCACCAACAGTGCACAATGGTTCCCTTTTCTCCACATCCAAGCCAACCTTCGTTATTAATTGTCTTCTTGATACTAGCTATTCTGACTGGTGTGGGTGAACATCTCATTATGGTTTTGACTTACATTTCCCTGATAATGAGTCATGTTGAATATCTTTTCATGTACCTGTTGGCCATCTGGATGGCTTTGGAAAAGGACCCATTCAGATCATCTGCTCATTTTTTAATCAAATTGCTGGTGTGTGTGTGTGTGTGTGTTGACTATTGAGTTGCATGAGTTCTTTATATATACTGAATATTAGCCCCTTGTCAGATACAGACACACCTTGTTTTATTGAACTTCACTCTACTGTGCTTTGCAAATATTGTGGGGTTTTGTTTGTTTGTTTGTTTCTATACATTGAAGGTTTGTGTCAACCCTGTGTCAGGCAGTTCTATTGGCACCAGTTTCTCCACAGCATTTATTCCCTTCAAGCCTCTGAGTCATGTTTTGGTAATTCTCATAACATTTCAAACTTTTTCTCTGTTATTCTGTTTGTTATGTGATCTAATCGATGATCATGACTTACTGAAAACTCAGGTATGGTTGGTTAGTGCTTTTTAGCAATAAAGTATTTTTAATAAAGGTGTGTACATTGTTTTTTAGGCACAATGCTATTGAACACTTAATAGACTAACAGTATAGTGTAAACATAACTTTTATGTGCACTGGGGTATGTCTGCATTTGATTTGCAAATATCTTCTCCCATTGAGTAGGGCGTCTTTTCATTTTGTTGATGGTTTTCTTTCAGTAGCTGTAGTCTTACTTGTTTATTTTCACTTCTGGTGTTAGATTCTAAAAACATTGCCAAGACTCATGTCAAGGAGCTTACTGCCTATGTTTTCTTCTGGATGTGTTTTGTTTCAGGTCTTATGTTCATCCATTTTGGGTTCAGGTTTTATTTTCATCCATTCTGGGTTAATTTTTGTGTATGATATACGATAGTGGTCCAGTTTCTTTCTCTATCTCTTTCTTTCTTTCTTTCTTTCTTTCTTTCTTTCTTTCTTTCTTTCTTTCTTTCTTTCTTTCTTTCTTTCTTTCCTTCCTTCCTTCCTTCCTTCCTTCCTTCCTTCCTTCCTTCCTTCCTCCTTCCTTTCCTTCCTTCCTTCCTTCCTTCCTTCCTTCCTTCCTTCCTTCCTTCCTTCCTTCCTTCCTTCTTTCTTTCTTTCTTTCTTTCTTTCTTTCTGCATGTGAATGTATAGTTTTCCCAACACCACTTATTGAAGACACTGTCCTTTTCCTACTGTATATTCTCAACTCTTTTGCTGTAAATTAATTAATTGACCATATATGTGTGAATTTATATTTAGCTCTATTATGCTCCATGAATCTATATATCTGTCTTTATGCCAATACCATACTATGTTAATTTCTGTTGCTTTGTAATAGAGTTTGAAATCAGTGTGACACTTCCAAATTTATTCTTGTTCTCAAGAACATTTTTTTTTTTTGGCTATTCAGATTCTTTTGTGGTTCCATACAAATTTCAGGATTGCTTATTCTCTTTCTGTGAAAAATGTAATTGGAATTTTGATAGGGACTGCATTGAATCTATGGATTGCTTTGGGTAGTACAGACATTTTAACAATATTAATTCTTCCAATCCATGAGAATTTATTTGTGTCTTCTTCAGTTTTTTCCGCTTAATATCCTGCAGTTTTCAACATACAAGTCTCTCACTTCCTGGTTAAATTTATTCCTAGGTCTTTAATTCTGTTGATGCTATTATAAATAGGGTCATTTTCTTACGTTCTATTTGTGATAATCTGTTATTAGTATAGAGAAATGCAACATATATTTATGTATTGATTTTCTATCCTGCAACTTTACTAAATTCATTTATTAGTTCTAACAATTTCTTGGTGGAGTTTTTAAAGGTTTCTATGTAATAGTTAACCATTGAATAACATAGGCTTTGAACTGTGTGCACTCCTTTATACACGGGTTTTTAAAAATAAATACAGTACAGCACTATAAAATGTGTTTTCTCTGCCTTGTGATATTTTAATAATTTCTTTTTTCCACCTTACTTTATTGTAAAAATACAATATGTTAATATATAACAAACAAAATATGTTTTAATTTACTGTTAGAAGTAAGGCTTTCAGTAAACAGTAGGTCATTAGTAGTTACATTTGCGGGGGGTGGGGTATCAAAAGTTTTATATGAATTTTTGACTACACAAGGTGTCAATGTGTCTAACCTGTAAATTGCTCAAGGGTCAACTTGATAATATCATATCATCTGCATATGGTGACAGTTTTGCTTCTTCCTTTCAGTTAGTTGACTTTTACTTTGTTTTCTTTCCTAATTTCTCTAAAACTTCCCATACTACATTGAATAGAAGTGAGAATAGCTGCTTTCTTCCTGACCTTTGAGAAAAAAATTTCAGCTTTTATCATTGAGTATGATGTTAGCTGTAGGCATATCATAGATGGCCTATAACATGTTGAGATATGTTTCCTCTATACCTGCTTTTTGGGGATTTTTCATAATAAATTAATGTTAAAAAGTCATCAAATGCTTTTTCTGCATCTCTTGAGATGACATGATTTTAATCCTTCATTTTGTTAATGTGAAATCAGATCTGTGAAATCAGAACACACTGACTGATCTGTGGATGTTGAACCATCCTTTCATTTCTGGAATGAATCCCACTTAAAACATATTGTATGATCTTTGATATTTTAATGTTTTGTTGAATTTGGTTTGATAATATTTTTTTTAATTTTTTTTTAATGTTTTATTTCTAGGAGAGAGAGAGAGAAAGACAGCATGAGCAGGGGAGGGTCAGAGAGAGAGGGAGTCACAGATTGAAACAGGCTCCAGGCTCTGAGCCGGCAGTCAGCAAAGAGCCCGACATGGGGCTCGAACCCACGAACTGCGAGATCATGACCTAAGCGAAAGTCTGACGCTTAACCGACTAAGCCACCCAGACACCCCATTGGTTTGATAATATTTTATTGAAAAGTTTTACATCTATGTTCTTCAGGTATATTACATGTAATTTTCTTTTCTTGTAGCATCCATATCTAGTTTGGATATCAGAGTAATGCTGGCTCCATAAAATGAGTTGGGAAGAATTCCCTCCTCTTATATTTTTTGGAAGAATTTTAAAAAGATTGGTATTAAGTATTCTTTGAAAGTTTGGTAGATTCACCAGTGAAACTGTCTGGTTCTAGACTTTTTTTGTTGAGAGGTTTATGATTACTGATTCTATTACCTTTCTAGTAATTGGTCTATTTAGATTTTCTATTTCATCATGTATCAATCTTGATAGGTTTGTATACTTCTATATATTTATCCGTTTCTCCTAGGTCATCAAACTTGTTGGTATATACTTGTTCATAGTGGTCTTGTGAATTTTTGTATTTCTGTGGTGTCAGTTGTAACATCTCCTCTTTCATTTCTGATTTTATATATTTGAGTTTTCTTAGTATATCCAATTAAAAGTTTGTGAATTTTGCTTCTTTTCAAAGAGTCAACTCTTAGTTTCATTTACATTTTCTATTAGTATTTTTAGTGTCTATTTCACTTATTTCTTATCTAATGTTTTCTGTTTCCTTCCTCTTACTACCTCTGGGTTTCTTTGTTCTTCTTTGTCTAGTTCCTTGATATGTAAAGTTAGGTTGTCCTTTTTAAGAGTTTTCCTGTTTCTTGAGTTGGCATTTAGCACTATCAACTTCCCTTTTAGAACTGTTTTTGCTGTATCCCATAAATTTTGGTATATTACAGAAAATTTGGTATGTTACAAATATATTGGATATTAACAGAGACAAAGGTTTTTAGTTTTTCATACAAAATTTTAGCCATACACCTCAGAATCTGCATACATATAACCAGAGATAATTATTAAAAGAAAAATGGAAGTGATGTATTGCTTTAGCATAAAGTTTGTTCAGTTATGGGCATTGTGTACTGGGTATGAATCTAAAGGGCAGAGGCTTGAAAAGTAATTAGGTCTCTTTAGAAAAATATCTCCAGTAATGTTTGTTCATGATAAAAATAACAAACACCAGGGAGGAGGCCAGATGGTGGAGAGTAGAGAACTCTGTACATTATGCTCACCCACATCTCTCAGAAAAAGAAGGCCTGAAGCCATAGGACACTGAACCGCAATAATTTCAGAGGACAAGAGACAAAGTCCACTAAGAAGACAGCCTCATAGGGCAACTGTAAGAAACAAGCCAAAGTAAACATGGTGGAGAGTCCCAAATACCATTATAAGTAGGGAAATAAAATAACCAAAGACTCAACAAGAGAGACCAAGAGACACCTTAAAAGAACACTTCCTGAACAGACAGGTCCAGGACAGTCAATGAGCCTTCTTTAATATGGCAGTACTCACAGGTGTAGACCATATAACAAGCTTTTAAAACATACAAGAGACAGAAAGCTAGCCAAAATGACAAAATGGAAGAACTTTTCTCTAAAGAAATTCCAGGAATAAGTGACAGCTAAAGAATTGGTCAAAACAGATATAAACAACATAACTGAGCAAGAATTTAGAACAATTGTCATCAAAATTAATTTCTGGGCTTGAAAAAGGCATGGGAGACAGCAGAGTGCCATTGCTACAAAGACTATGGACCTTAAAAATAGCTGTGATGAATTAAAAAATACTACAAGTAAGATGCATAATAAAATGGAGGTGGTCACAGCACGGATTGAAGAGGCAGAGAGGAGAATAGGTGAACTAGAAGACCCAATTATAGAAAAATAGAAAGCCAAGAAAAAGATAAATTGATCCAGGAGCACAAAAGAGACGTCCAGAACTGAGTGATACAATCAAACGGAACAATATCCATATTATACAATTTCCAGAAGATGAAGAGAGAGAGAAAGAACACTTGAACAAATTATAGCTGAGAATTTCCCCAATCTGGGGAAGGAAACAGACATGGAAATCCAAGAGGCACAGAGAACTCCCCTCAGTCATAACTTAAATTGATTTTCTGCATAGCATATCACGGTGAAACTGGCAAAATATAAGGACAAAAAAAGAATTCTGAAAGCAGCTAGAGATCAAAGGGCCCTAACATACAGAGGGAGACCTATCAGATTAGTTACAGACTTATCTACTGAAACTTGGCACGCCAGAAGGGAATGACAGGAAATCTTCAATTTGATGAACAGAAAAAATATGCAGCCAAGAATCCTCTACCCAGCAAGCCTGTCATTCAGAATGGAAGGAAATAAAAGTCTTCCCAAATAAACAAAAATTGAAAGAATTAATCACCACTAAACCAGCCCTACAAGAAATCCTGAGGGGGACTCTATGAGGGAAATGTTACAAGGTATGCAAGGTACCAGAGACACCACCACAAGCATGAATCCTACAAAGAACACAATGACTCTAAACCCATATTTTTCAATAATAACACTGAATATAAGTGAACTAAGTGTTCAAATCCAAAGACATAGGGTATCAGAATGGTAAAAATCAAAATACATCTATTTGATGTCTACGAAAGACTTATTTTATTTATTTATTTATTTTTTTACAAATAGTTTATTGTCAAATTAGTTTCCACATAACACCCAGTGCTCATCCCCACAAGTGTCCTCCTCCATGCCTATCCCTCCTCCCCCCCACATCCATCAGTCCTCAGTTTTTGTCAGCATTCAAGAGTCTCTCATGGTTTGCCTCTCTCCCTTTCCCCCACCATTTCCGCCCTTCTTCTCCCCCTTGGTCCTCTGTTAAGTTCCTCCTAATCCTCCTATACGTGCACACATATGATATTTGTCCTTCTCTGCCTGACTTATTTCGCTCAGCATAACACCCTCAAGGTCCATCCATGTTGCTACACATGGCCAGATTTCATGGTTTCTCATTGCCATGTAGTATTCCATCGTATAGATAAACCACATCTTCTTGATCCATTCATCTGTTGATGGACACTTAGGCTTACGAAAGACTCATTTTAGACCTGAGGACACTGTCATATGGAAAGTGAGGGGATGGAGAACTATCTATCATACTACTGGCAGTCAAAAGAAAGCTGGAGTAGCCACACTTGTATCAGACAAACTGGGCTTTAAAGTAAAGGCAGTAAAAAGTGATGAAGAATGACATTATATAATAATTACAGGGTCTATCCATCAGGAAGAGCTAACAATTATAAATGTATATGTAACGAATTCAGGAGCATCCAAATACATAAAAAAGTTAACCGCAAACAGAAACAATCCTATTGATAAGAATGTGCTAACAGCAGGGGACTTTAATACTCCACTTACAGCAATGAATAGATCAACTAGATAGAAAAATCAGTAAAGAAACAATGAACTTGAATGACATATTGGACCAGATGCATTTGACAGATACATTTGGAATTCTACATCCTGAGGCTATGGAATTCACTTTCTTGTAAGTGCACATGGCACATTCTCCAAGATAGATCACACACTAGGACATAAAGCAGCTCTCAATAAATATAAAAGAACTGAGATTATAACATGCACAAGTTCAGATCACAATGCTATGAAACTTGAAATAAACCACAGGAAAAAGTCTGGAAAATCTCCAAAAACATGGAGGTTAAAGAACACCCTACTAAAGAACGAATGGGCCAATCAGGCAATTAGAGATGAAATTAAAAAAATGTATGGAAACAAACAAAAATGAAAATACAACAATCCAAACTCTTTGAGATGTGGCAAAGGCAATCATAAGAGGAAAGTACATTGCTCTCCAGGACTATTTAAAGAAACTAGATGCCTGGGTGGCTCAGTTGGTTAAGCGTCTGACTTCGGCTCAGGTCATGGTCTCACGGTTTGTGGGTTCGAGTCCCGCGTCGGGCTTTGTGCTGACAGCCAGCTCAGAGCCTGGAGCCTGTTTCAGATTTTGTGTCTCCCTCTCTCTCTGACCCTTCCCTTCTCATGCTGCCTCTCTCTCTCTCTCTTTCTCAGAAATAAATTAAACATTAAAATTTTAACAAAAAAAGAAAGAAACTAGAAAAAGCACAAATACAAAATCTAATAGCGTGCCTAAAGGAACTAGAAGGAGAGAAGCAAGAGCACCTCAAACCTAGCAGAAGAAGAGAAATAACAAAGATCCGGGCAGAAATAAACTATATAGAATCCAAGAAAACAGTTGAACAGATCAATGAAACCAAGAGTTGGTTTTTTGAAAAAATAAACAAAATTTATGAACCTCTAGCCAGACATCCCAAAAAGAAAAGAGAGAGCACCCAAATAGACAAAATAATGTATCAAAATGGATTTATTACAACCAATCCCTCAGAAATACAAGCGATTATCAGGGAATACTATGAAAAGATATATGCTAACAAGCTGGACAACTTAGAAGAAATGGAAAAATTCTTAAAAACACACACTACAAAATCTCAAATGGGAAGAGATAAAAAATCTGAACAGACCTATAGCTAGTGAAGAAATTGAATCAGTTATCAAAAATTTCCCAACGAATAGGAGCCCTGTACCAGATGGCTTCTCTGGGGATTTCTACCAGATATTTAAATCAGAGTTAATACCCATTCTTCTCAAGCTACTCCTAAAACTAGAAATGGAAGGAAAACTTCTGGACTCATTCTACAAAGCCTGCATCACTTTGATTCCCAAACCAGACAGAGACCCAGCAAAAAAAACACTACAGGTCAATATCCTTGCTGAATATGGATGCAAAAATCCTCAACAAGATACTTGTAAATCAAATGCAACAGCATATAAAAGGAATTATCCACCATGACCGAGTGGGATTTATTCCTGGTTTATAGTGCTGGTTCAATGTTCACAAATCAGTTAATGTGATACATCACATTAACAAAAGAAAAGATAAAAACCACAAGATCCTGTCGATAGATGCAGAAAAAGCATTTGACAAAACACAGCATCCTTACTTAATAAATACCCTTGAGAAAGTTGGGAGAGAAGGAGCTTACTTAAACATCATAAGAGCCATTTATGAGAAGTTCACAGCTAATATCATCTTCAATGGGGAAAACCAGGGACCTTTCCCCCTGGATCAGGATCACAACAGGGATGTCCACTCTCACCACTGTTGTTTAACATAGTTCTGGAATCCTAGCATCAGCAATCAGACAACAAAAGGAAATAAAAGACATCAGAATTGGCAAAGAAGAAGTCAAACTTTCACTTTTCACAGATAACATGATACTCTACATTGAAAACCCAACAGACATCCATGAAACAATGCTCAGCATCACTTATCATTAGGGAAATGCAAATCAAAATGACACTAAGATAACACCTCATGCCTGTGAGAGTGGCTAAAATGAACAAGTCAGGAGACTCTGGATGCTGGTGAGGAAGTGGAGAAACACCCTCCTACACTTGGTGGGAATGTAAACTGGTGCAGCCCTCTGGAAAACAGTGTGGAGGTTCCCCAAAAAATTAACAATAGAACTCCCCTATGACCCAGCAATAGCACTGCTAGGAATTTACCCAAGAGATACAGGAGCATTGAAGCATAGGGGCACATGTACCCCAATGTTCATAGCAGCACTTTCAACAATAGCCAAATCATGGAAAGAGCCTAAGTGTCCATCAACTGATGAATGGATCAAGAAGATGTGGTTTATCTATGTAATGGAATACTACATGGCAAAAGGGAAGAATGAAATCTGGCCATTTGTAGCAACGTGGATGGAACTTGAAGGTCTTATGCTGAGCGAAATAAGTCAGGTAGAGAAAGACAGATGCCATATGTTTTCACTTATAAGTGGAACAGGAGAAACTTAAGAGAGGACCATGGAGGGGAGAAGGGGAAAAATAGTTGGGGAGAGGGAGGGAGGCAAACCATGAGAAAGACTCTTGAATACCGAGAATAAACTGACGGCTGATGTGGGTGGGAGGGAGGGGAAGGTGGGTGCTGGGCATGGAGGAGAGCACTTTTTGGGTGAACACTGGTGTTATATGGAAACCAACTTTCAATAAAGTATGAAAGAATAAAGAATTGTTCCTGTTTCACTACACACACACACACACACACACACACACAAGCCCACAAAAAAGTCCAAACATTGAATAATCCATTATAAAAAGCATGAATTTCAGGGCGTCTGGGTGGCTCAGTCGGTTAAGTGGCTGGCTTCGGCTCAGATCATGATATTGCAGTCCGTGGGTTTGAGCTCTGCATCGGGCTCTGTGCTGACAGCTCAGAACCTGGAGCCTCTTTCAGATTCTGTGTCTCCCTCTCTCTCTACCCATTGCAGCTTGTGCTGTGTCTCTCTCTGTCTCAAAAATACATAAATGAATAATAAATAATCTCAAAAAATAAATAATCTTTAAAAAAAGCATGAATGTCATGTAGCAATACTTCAGGAAATTGATTTTAGAATTTTTTTCCCCTTTATGGTACATGAGACTATATGAAGGTATAAAGACAATGCTTGGTGAGGAGTCCCTGGAGTAGAGACTTGAGTGAAAATCTGAAGAAATATGGAGGAAAACAGCAGAAGAGTGCTAGAAAAGGTAGGAGGATGAGACCTTCCTGCCCCCAGGGCTGACCAACTCTGTGATATCACAGGAAGCTGCTGAGCAGTGGCATTGAACTGATATGAAGATAGCAGGCCCAATATAAATGCCAAGCCTAAACTGTATCCATAAATAATGATGACTTTATTTTCCCTCATTGCTAATTAGAAACAATAATATACAAGGAAACAGAAGTTACTTAATGTGTAATTATTCAGTCAGCAATTTTCAAATCATAAATATGGATTGCTCCGAGTTATCACATTCAAGTCATCTGAAATAGAGCACAGTATGCAAATGTGATTAATGCATCCGTGCACCAAACAGCTCTAAAATGTGAGTTGTTGTTGTTTTTGTTTTTTAAGAAAATGGTTGTTGCAGCCAGGTGTAGGTCATTATCATTGCTAAGTAATTATCTTCCTCCCTGTTTCCTGACTCTATTCTTTTGAAAGGTTAAGACAGGCCAGCAGGTTCATACTAGATAAGAAGACCTGAGACAAATGCTAATCCAATAAATTTTTTTGAGGACAGAGGGAAAATCAGCTGGACAAAGGAATAGCTTCGGCTCTGCAGAATATTTCCAGGAGGACAGACAGACACAGTAGCCATGACCCACACCACATCTCTCTCTAAGTGAGCTTCCCCTTGTTTTGGCTTCTAGTCTATCCACTTACCAGCGGTGCCCAGATATACCCCTTCAATAGAGACTTCTCTTCTGATCTGCAGATTTCTGAAAGCTTCACTTCAATAGCATCCCAAATTTAAATTATACTAATATAAACCTTGATCTATGTCCTCCTTCTCTCACCATTCTGCTCTTACTTTAGTTTTTATTATCTCAGAAAATAATACCAACCCAGAAATGTAAGATTGGAAGCCAGAAATTGCTAAACCATAAAAAAAGAAATTGCTAAGCCATAAATGTAACAGTTATTTTGATATTACATTTTCCTTCTCATTTCCAATCCATAAGTAATTCCTTCCATTTCTACCTCAAAAATATATCTCTAATCTCTCCATATCTCCACCTTCACAGCCACTTTTAGAATCACAGTCATTGATCACCTACATATCACAATAGTCTCTTAATTACTCTTCTTGATTCCACTCTTGCTTCCCTCTGATACATTCTTGACATAAAATCCAGAGAGACCCTTACAAATATATATTAGATGCCATTTACTTTGTCACACTTACAATACAGGTATTTTATTTTATTTCATTTTCCTTAAGTATAATTAACATACAGTGTTGTATTAGTATTAGGTATACAACATAATGATTCAACAATTCTATACATTATTCAGAACTTATGATAAGTGTACTCTAAAATTCCTTATCTCTTTCACCCATACCTCCACCCACCTTCTCTCTGATAACCACCAATTTGTTCTCTGTGCTTAAGAACCTGTTACTGGGGTGCCTGGCTGGCTCAGTCAGAGGAGTATGCAACTCTTAATCTCAGGGTTGTGAGTTTGAGCCCCATGTTGAGTCATGAGGTTACTTAAATACATTTAAAAAAAACTTTTAAAAAGCACCTTTTTTTTGTTTTTCTCTTTTTTCATTGTTTATTTGTTTCTTAAATTTGATACGAGTGTAATCCTGTGGTATTTGGGGGTTTTTGTGGGCTGTTTTTTTTTTTTTTTGGTCTGACTTATCTCACTTAGCATTATACCATCCATAAGGTGTTAATATCCAAAATATATAAAGAACTTAAACAACTCAACTTCAAAAGAACAAATAGTCCAATTAAAAATGGGCAGAGAACCTGAATGAACATTTTTCCAAAGCAGAAATAAAAATGGCCAAAAAAACCCACATGAAAAGATCTTGACATTACTACTCATCAGGGAGATGCCGTTTACTTTTCTGTTTAAGACTTGTTAGTGGTTTCCTACTGCATTTCATGTAAAGTCCCAGATCCCTGACCCAATAGATTGTCTTCATATGGTATGTCTTCTACCTTGGCCACCTCCTCAGTGTTCTCTTCTATTCTAGCTGTCCTCCAGCCACAATGACTGTATCTTGGCTTCTTTAAGAGACAGTGCTCTCCTGGCTCAGGGACTTAAAACATACCATTTTCTCTGACATATATTCCCTTTATTCCTCTCTTGCTCTTGCTTTTCATTCTCGTTTTTTGGAACTCATATGGCAGGTTACCTTCTCAAGGCCACCATTCCTAGCCACCCAAGCCTACTTGTCTCTCCTGTAGCACTCAGATTTTGTTATTCATATCACTTCCCACAAATTATAATTATAATTATGTTCCCTGATTTTCCATTTCTTAAGTGAATGAATAAGCATCATAACTTTTATAGAGAAAACTACCTACCATGGTGTGGTAGAAAGAAGCTTTGACCAAAATGTAGGATATTTGAACCACTCCTAATGGAGCCACTATTTCACCTTACCTTTGGATAAATCTTTGTGCATCTCTGGTGCCTACATATGATAGAATCAAAATGCACCTTTTGTATGGCTCTGAATTTCATAATAATAAAAACAAACATTACAACTCCTGGCATATCCTAATGTGTACAAGGCACCAGTTATGTATACAAGAGTCACTTGGGGGCACCTGGGTGGCTTAGTCGGTTAAGCGTCCGACTTTCACTTAGGTCATGATCTCGCGGTTCGTGGGTTCCAGCCCCGCGTCGGGCTCTGTGCTGACTGTCAGCTCAGAGCCTGGAGCCTGTTTCAGTCTGTGACTCCCTCTCTCTCTGACCTTCCCCTGCTCATGCTGTCCCTCTCTCTCTCTCCTAGAAATAAATAAAACATTTAAAAAAAAAAAAGAGTCTCTTGTGGTTACTCTTTGGTTAACTTTGTCAGTCTATAAACATCATAGATTAAAATGTTAATTATAAGATCTATCCAAATTTGATTTCATGGTCTGGAGGGACATCTAAAATTGCCCCTGTGTGTTTGTGACCACTTGTAGTGATAAGCATTGAGTAGGAAAGAAGAAAGCATAGTTTATGCTTGTCATGAATCTCTCAAGTCTGAAAACTGGAAAATGGTGGGTTCTGCAAGCAGGCTGCAGTGGCTTGAACTGACAGCCTGAGGGAAATCACCTTCATGATCCTTGTGAGAGTGAGTTGTACTAATTTCAGAAGAATTCAAGAGCTTATCAGGGCATAGGGCCATAGAACCCTAACTGACAGTTTGAAGAAATGAGGGAAACTGGGCTTTATGTATGGCAGTTCTATGCATCTGAGAAAGGTTCTTGGATACAGGCTGTGAAAGCAGCAGTAGTCATAAGAGAAAGAGAAAAATTAGAAGTTAGCCCTTAAACACTTTTTGGTTTCCTAATCGAGGATACTCATTGAAGCAGAAAACTGGAAACTACTAGTGGCACCAGTAGCCTTGCTGCATTCCCAAAGCTGCCTGAGATATTGTCTGCTGACAGGTAATGGACATGTTCTGAATCACTCTTCTTTGCCACTTCAGATACCAATCAGTTATCATTTCTTAAATTAATGAATCTGCCAGAATGGAGAATCTCAGAAGGACTTGGTAGAAGCTACCTCTTGTTTTATTTTTTCCCTTAACCTTCTCATACCCTTGAAGCATTTCAAAGTTTCCCAGTGCTTATTGACCTCAATTACTATAATATGAGAGAGATACATGAGCATCAAGACCATCTTTATCACATGACCAGGTAGAAGAAGGTCAAGAAAGTGTGAGCCCAAGAAGATAGACAAGCCAGAAAGTGAGGATAGAGAAAAAGAAGAAAGAGGAGGAAGAGGCAAGGAAGAGCAAGAGAGAAAAAAGAGAGAGAGAGAGAGAGAAAAGAAAGAGGAAGTAGACAAAAGATGTAAAGGAGGAGAAAGAAAAGAAAGAGGAGGTAGAAAGGATGGGGGGTAAGTAGGTGGTGAAGCCGGTAGCAGGGCATGATTTGCATGCCCCCCAAAATTTTAGTGAAACAAATAAAATCAATTACAGCATATGTGAGATTGAAAAGTTCGTTATCTGTACACTCACGCAACAGCTTAATGAGCTTATTAGAAATCCATAAATATACCATGAAACTAGCCTAGGGTAAACTATCTTTACTTCTTCATGTTTCCTCTGTTTCTTAGCTCTCAGAGACCAAAGAAAATAATTTCCTTTTGATAAAAAGATTTTCTCAGACTTAGTGCTCATTTGTATTTTCAATTTGGAAAAAGTCTCCATTTCCATATGGCACTGGGTTATGAAATCATACAAATAAGACTTTTTAATCATGCTAAGCATAAGCACATTGGACAGCTCCCAACTTCACAAACTCCACCCTGCTCCTTGTGTAATATAGCTTCTTCCAGGTTAAGCAGTTGTGCTGTATTACATTCCTTTCAAGGCTCATGGCCAATGTGTATTATACTTACTTATCTTGTGTCTAGAATATGTTGTTCCTCACAAAAGAGCACGTTAAGGGCATTAATGTCTGGGGATCTATTACTTGTACTGGCTTGATATGGCCTTCTATGACCCTTTATTAAGGTATTGAGGTATACCAAGATATTTTAAAAACTAGGCTCAATCCTTGTGCCAATGTTAGTCTCCAATAGACTCATAAAATAGTGTGATTTACTGAAGATTGTCTTTAACATTTTTTAAAAATTAAAATAATTATAGATTCACGGGAAATAGCAAAAATAGTATAGAGAGGTTTCATGTACTCAGTTTCCCAAAAGGTCACACTTTATACAAATGTACACAATATCTAAACCAGGAAGTTAGAGTTGAAATGTATGTATAGCTCACTATCACTTTATCACATTGTGTAGAACTCTGTAATCACCACTGAAAGAACTATTTCTTCATTACAAAGACCTCTCTGTTATCCATTTACAGTCACACCCAGCCCTCCCCCTCCCCAATCTCTAATCCTTGTCAACCATTAATTTGTTCCCTAGGTCTATAATTTTGTCATTTCAAGAGTTTTATTATCTAAATGGAATCATACAGTGTGTAACCTGTAGAGATAAGCTTTCATTTGCTCATAATAGGGCCGTTGAGAGTCATCCAAGTGGTTTTGTATATCCATAGTCTGTTCCTTTTTATTCCTCAGTAGATTTCATTGTATGGATATTTGTTTGTTAAACCATTACTTATTGCAGAGTAGTTTGGTTGTCTTGAGTTTTCAGCCATTACAAATAAATATGATTAAAGCCATTATGTACAGATTTTTGTGTGTGGACATATTCTCTGGAGTAAATGTCCAGGAGAGCAATTTATATGTTATTTTGTACATACATATATATTTTTAAAAGAAATTTTCAAAACATTTTCCAGAATGACTGCATCATGTTACATTCCCACCAGAAGTATGAGATATTTATTTTCTTCACATCCTCACCAGCATTTGGTATTATCACTATCTTTTATTTTAACTCTTCTGATAAGTATGTAATCATATCTCATCATGATCTTAATTTGTATTTCTCTGATGACCAGTTATGATGAATGAACATCTTTTAATGCACTGATGTTCTGTCTGTATTTCTTCTTCAGTAAAATTTCTCTTCATATTTTTGTTCCAACCTTTTTTCTGTTTTGTTGTGAGAGTTCTTTATATATTCTAGATATTAGCATTTTGTTATATAAGTGGCTTACAAATGTTTTATCTTGGTCTATAGATTATAGTTTATTTTTCTTCATATGTTCTTTGCAGAGCAAATGTTTTAAATGTTGAAGAAGCCCAACTTATTGATTTTTTTCTTCATAGATAAGAATTTTTTTTATCAAACTCTAGGCCCTGAAAATTTTCCTTGTTTTCTTCTCTAATTTTTTTATAGTTTTCTATTTCACAAGTAAATCTATGATTCATTTTCACTTAGTTTGTGAGCTTTAGATTTAGGTTCATTTTTGCTTAATGATATTCATTGTTTAAACCTCACTTGTTGAAAAGACTACCCTTCCTCCATTGAATTATTTTTCCACTTTATTAAAAATAATTGGACATATTTGTGTGGTTTTATTTCTGGGCTCTTTGTTCTATTCCATTGATCTGAGTGTTTATCCCTCTGCCAATATAACACTGTCTTGATTACTATAGATATAGAGTAGGCCTTATTATCAGATAGAATGACTTCTCCCAGTTTCATTTTATATTTCACAAATGTTTTAGCTATTCTAGTATCTTTGCATTGCCATGTAAATTTTAGATTAATCTTGTCTATATCAACACAAAAATCACTGAGATTTAGATAGAAATAGTGTTAAACCTGCCTGTATATCAATTTGGAGAGAATGGACATCTTTCCTAAGTGGAGCCTTCGAACAAAGGAATTTGTTAAGATTTTTTTTTTATTTCTTTCATGAGCATTTTATTATTTTCAGCATATAATTCCTGTACATATTCTGTTAGATTTACATCAAATGTTTCATGTTTTTTTGGTGGCTGCAAATGGTATTACATTTAAAATTTTTGTTTTCACAAAAGCAACATTTTATTTCTTTCTTTCTAATCTATATGACTCTATTTCCTTTCCTTAACTTATTGCAATGACTAGAATTTCCAGCACCATGCTGAATATCAGAGATGCAAACAAATGTCCTTGCCTTGTTCATGAAAATAGAGAGAAAGAACAGTCTTTCATCATTAAGTATAATGTTCTCTTGTGAGTATTTTGTAGATGATTTTTATTAAGTTACAGAAGTACCTCTCTATTTCTAGCTTTCTTAGAAGTGTTTTCATTAATTGAATTAGTGCTGAAATTTGACAAATGCTTGATATGATTATGTGATTTTTTTATTCTTTTGTCTTATTAAAATATTTTTGTACTATCTTCTGTCTGATTTTAGTACATTGGCTTTGTACAATGAATTACAAAGTTCCTCCTTTTCTGTTTTATGGAAGAGATTATGTAAAAGTGTCATTCTTCTTTAATCATTTGGTAGAATTCATTAGTTAATTCATTTGGGCCTGGAGATTTCTTTTGGGGGAGTATTAAATTATGAATTGAATTTCCTAAGCAATTATAGGTTTTTTTCGAAGTGTCCATTTAAAAAATTTTTTAAATGTTTATTTACTTTTGAGAGAGAGACAGAGTGTGAGCGGGGCAGGGTCAGAGAGAGAGGGAGACACAGAACCTGAAACAGGCTCCAGCCTCTGAGCTGTCAGCCCAGAGTATGACGCAGGGCTCAAACTCACAGACCAGGAGATCATGACCTGAGCCAAAGTCACATGCTCAACTGACTGAGCCACCCAAGCGCCCCTAAATTATCCATTTTATATTCAGTAAGGTTGTGCTTTGTAAGGAGCTGTTCTGCTTCATGTAATTTTCAATATATGTGTTTAGTGTTGTTTGTTGTATTCTCTTATTTATCTTTTCATGGTTGCATATTCTATAGTGGTATTCCCCCAGAGAATTATTTTAAATATTTTTATTACTGAATTTATCAATCTTTGATAACACAAAATAATCTGTTGCACGTCTCTTACATAGTGACACAACCCTCTTCAATCCTGCTTTTTTCACACATCCCCAGGTGCTTGGGGAAGGGATACATAGTTGACAGCAGCTGAATATCCCCATAATGACTTGGTTTAGCTTCCAGACACCCATCACTGGGTGAGCCTCTTTTGGTAGGTCCAGAAAAACTTGGAATTGGCCAATATTCCATTAATATCATCCTTATGTTCCCCCATATGTATTAAAGCAGCTATAGGTACACCAGTTCAAGGAGCTTAAGGAGAAGAAGCAAGATACATGACAGGATACAAAGGAGTGCAGAATCCATGGAAGCTGACCTACAGTGTTGTTAGATGCCAAGTTGTAATAAATGACCAGGGGTCCTTCCTTCCATCTTGGCTACATAGATATGTCCTGGGGAACTTTGTGCATGGACAAGGAGTAGAAAATGCTGCAAATGGAGAAAGAACTACTCTTTTCTTCTCAACCCTAACTTGTAAAGAGTATCTCTGTGTGGATAAGATAGTTTTAGAATATTCTTAAAGGTATTCCTTTTTTAAAAAAAATTCTTATGAGTGTACTATCCTCTTCTCTTCCCTGAGAATCTGAAACCCTCAAGATAGTGATCTCCTACCAGTAAGTACTCAGAATAAGTAAATATTTTCCTGGACTGGGGAGGACAACTCAGCTGTTCTCTTGAAGGTGGTTCTGATAATTTTTAGGTGCAATGTTTATGATTAGGTGAGTGTGCAGTGGCTGTAAGAAGAAAAATTAGAGTGGCACCTGAGTGGCTGAGTTGGTTAAGCTCGACTTCAGCCCAGGTCACGATCTCATGGTTCCTGGTTTCAAGCCCTATGTCAATATCTGTGCTGACAGTGCAGAGCCTGGAGCCTACTTCAGATTTTGTGTGTGTCTCTCTCTCTGCTAGGCCCCTGCTTGCTCTCTGTCTCTGTCTCTCCCAAAAATAAACATAAAAAAAGAAGCAAAATTAGAAAGACAAAATGTTGAGTTCAAAATCATCTTGGCTGTAAACACCCTCCCAAGGTGATTAATTGTTCTCAAGGTATGTGGTCATGCATCACATTCATCAGCTTCTCCAATCACTAGAATTCATAAGCCTCTTTCTCACTCCATCCAGGAAAATAAATTAAAATCTTATGTTATCCCACCATGATGAACACATGACTCTCTTAGCAGTAGAGTAAAAGTTATTGTTTCCCAGAATTATATATTTATGGGGCTAAGGCAGTTAGTTCCTGGACACCAAATAATCCAGAAGAATGACCATCACTAAGGTAGTGGGTAGGGATTTCCTTCAAGTTGTCTAGTCTCAACCAACACCATTTTCTAACTAAAGAAGAACAGCAGTCTGAACATTAGGATGGTGAAGGAAACCAAACAGAATGAAACAAATTTCCTTTTTACTCATCACCCTTCTCAGTTTGCTCCAAGGACTGGGAACATTCACTCTCTGAGAGATGGCTGAAAGTCTTTTCACCATCTAGGGGTGCCTGGGTGGCTCAGCCGGTTAAGTGTCCGACTTTGGCTCAGGTCATGATTTCGGCTCAAGTCATGATCTCGCAATTTGTGGGTTTGTGCCCTGAGTTGGGCTCTGTGCTGACAGCTCAGAGCCTTGAACCTGCTTCAGATTCTGTGTCTCCCTCATTATCTGACCCTCCCCTGCTCACGCTGTCTCTCTCTCTCTCTCTCTCAGAAATAAGTAAAATGTTTAAAAAAGAAAGTCTTTTCACCATCTTTTGTGGTTCATCTTCTATAAATACAAGAATAAAAATAACATTTGACAAGATAAAGAAGAGTTTTGTGGCACTCCATTCTGGTGTGTGAGATTAGGCTCGGCTTGTTTACCAAAGAATATTCTACCAGATTCCCTGACTGAACCATCCTCATATGTCTTGGAAAGAAGTAGCCCTTGATCAGAACCAGATAATTAGAACTGTTTATGGATGTGCACAAGAATTCAGAATAAGGTGGCCCTCCAAGAAACACAGACCTTTTTGGCTCACTGAATTTCACCCACTCAGCTAGAAAACTTTGTTTCCCTAATCAGTCCACTAATCCACAAAAGGCATGGGGAAGAATTGAACAAGCCAATTATTTTTTTAACCAATGTAATTGAAGTATAATTTACATACAATTTATATATGTATATATATGCATGTGTATATATACACACACACATACATATATTTGATTATTTTGACAAATGTATACAACCTTGCCTCGTTAAAAATCAAATTCTTTTTCCCCAGAAATTTCTCTGGTATGGCTTTGTGAAAAAACACCTGATACCTCTACTCTTTATAATCCATTATATTATTTCTCTTACTACAGATTAATTTTGTCTATTATAATTTCACATTAATGAAATCACAGTGTGTAAATTCTTTGTTATTTGGTTTCTGTCAACTAATATAGTGTTAGTGAGATTCATCCAAATTTTGTATATATATCAGATATTAATTATTTTTATTGATTAATAATATTCCACTGTATTAATACACATGTTATTTATCCATTCATTGTTCTGGGTATTTGAGACATTATGAATAAAGTTTTTGTGGTAGACTGAATAATGGCACCCTCCACCCAGGGAAGTCCTTGTCTTAGTCCCTGGAATCTGTGAATACTACTTTATATGGCAAAAGTGATATTGTAGGTGTAATTAATTTAAAGATCTTGAGGTGTTGAGATTATCCTAGATTATCCAGGTGGACCATCACAATAGTCCTCATAAGAAGGAGGCAGTAGGAGTCAAAGACAGGAGAGAAGGTAATGTGATGAGGAAGCAGAAATTGGATTGATGTACTTTGAAGTTGAAGGGGTCACAAGCCAAGGAATATAGGAGGCAACTAGAAGCTTAAAAAGACAAGGAACCAGCCCGGCTGAAACCTCGACTTTATCTCATTTTAAGATTTCTGATTTTAGATTTCTTACCTCACCCTCCTATACTATTGGTGGGAATGTAAACTGGTGCAGCCCCTCTGGAAAACAGTGTGGAGGTTCCTCAAAAAATTAACCATAGAGCTCCTCTATGACCCAGCAATAGCACTGCTAGGAATTTACCCAAGGGATAGAGGATTGTTGATGCATAGGGGTACATGTACTCTAAGGTTCATTGCAGCACTCTCAACAATAGCCAAAACATGGAAAGAGGCTATGTGTCCATCAACTGACAAATGGATCAAGAAGATGTGGTTTATCTATACCATAGAATACTACATGACAATGGGAAAAAATGAAATCTGGCCATTTGTAGCAACGTGGATGAAATTTGAGGGTATTATGCTGAGCGAAATAAGTCAGGCAGAGAAGGACAGATACTATATGTTTGCACATATAGGAGGATTAGGAGGAACTTAATGGAGGACCGTGGGGGAGAAGAAGGGGAAAAATAGTTGGGGAGAGGGAGGGAGGCAAACCATGAGAGACTCTTTTTATTATTATTATTATTTATTTTTTTAATGTTTTATTTATTTCTAGGCGAGAGAGAGAGACAGCGTGAGCAGGGGAGGGTCAGAGAGAGAGGGGGACATAGACTCTGAAACAGGCTCCAGGCTCTGAGCTGGCAGTCAGCACAGAGCCCGACGCAGGGCTCGAACCCACGAACCCTGAGATCATGACCTGAGCGAAAGTCGGACGCTTAACCGACTAAGCTACCCAGGCGCACCGAGAGACTCTTGAATACTGAGAACAACTGAGGGTTAAGTGGGGTGGGAGAGAAGGGAAAGGCAAAGATGGGTATGGAGGACGGGACTTGTGGGGATGAGCATTGGGTGTTATATGGAAACCAAGTTGACAATAAACTATTAAAAATTTTTAAAAAATTAAGAAAAAGAATTATAAGAAAATAAATTTGTATTGTTTTAAGCCACCAAGTTTGTAAAGTTTGTTATAATAGCTATAGGAAACTAATACATCTTCTAAAAACATCCATGTTGAAGTCTTTAAATTAGCATATTTTTTCATTTCTTTTGGATAAATACCCAGGGGTGAAATGGCTGGGTAATATGGTAACTATATGTTTAACTTTATAAAAATCTGCCAAACTATTTTCCCAAGATGTTGCACCACTTTACATTCAATTAGCAATCAATGAGAAATCCAGTAATTCCAAATTCATACCAATACTTGATATTGCAGTCTTTAGGTTTAACTATTTTAGTGAGTGCATGCAGTGTAATCTCTAGTTTTAACTCACATTTTCCTGATTAATAATAATGTTTGACTTTCTTTCAGAATCATATTATCTATTCCTATATCATGTTTTGTGAAATGTCTCTTCAGATATTTCGCTCATTTTTCACTAGGCATAAGATAAGGTCACATAGTGTATATTTAACATACCTCTGCCAATCCTCTTCCTAGTAACTCCTCTACTACACTTCTTCCTTTCTTCTCTGTGTCCCTCCTGATCCTACTCTTTATCTTCTGATATATGAATTCAGTCTTTTTTCCTGAGAATATTTCGCAGAAGACATAATAACTTTATCATGGGTTGGATGGGTTAATGAAAGAGAAATAACTTTGTAAGTCTATAACAAAATGGTGAAAGTGTGACATTTGTCCTTTGGGACACCCACACTCATCTCTAGTTTCTTCTCCCTTATTAATTGGTATGGGTCTCCTGTTCAAGTTACTTTATTCCTGAAGTAAAAGTAACTTGCTCTCATCTTGTTATCACAGTTGTGTTTTACAGCCCATCATCATTATTTATGCATCTATGTTTTAATTTTTTAAGGTTTATTTATTTTTCAGAGACAGAGAGAGTCAGAGTGTGAGGAGGGAAGAGGCAGGAGAGAGGGAGACACAGAATTTGAAGCAAGTTCCAGGCTCTGAGCTGTCAGCACAGATCCCAACGTAGGGCTCGAAATCAGATGGTGAGGTCATGACCTGAGCTGAAGTTGGACTCTTAAACAACTGAGCCACCCAGGTGCCCCCTTATGTGTCTAATATTTAGCAAGACAATCCTTAAAATGACTGTTCCTCAAGGACATTTGCCTTTGAATAAGAATATTTTAAAACCTTGAAAGGAAAGATTGCTAAACGAGTGTATTTCAGGAACCCTGACATATGGTTGAAGGACAACCGTGAATAGCTTTTTGATTGTGGGATATAATTGGGTAGGGTCATCTATTCTACTTTTGCAAAGGACCTGAAATAACCAGAGGCATCACTCAGGCAGAAAATGGCTAGCCCTAACTTTTTTTATGATGACAAATCTTTATCACAGTTCAAATCTTGGTTTTATTCCCATAGCAGTTCATTTTCTAAGCCAGCTCCAGAGAGTACATGTAAACCCATAAAAAAGAAAGTTTAAATGATGTTGATGACCATATAGAAATTTTTTCCCCAATAATATATATATTTCCAATTTTCTAGTTAGAACAGAAAAAATAGTATATGACATTAAGTGCCAAGGATCATTTCCTGTGTTTTCCAAGATAATCAATATAGTTGGGGCTTACTCTGGGCTAGAAAAAATTTTAGCACTGACAGTGGACAATAGGATTCAATACCCAGTAGTTTGAGGGGAAAGTGGCAACTTGAATAAGTTCAAAGAGAACAGCTTTCACCTCAATAGGAAGAAGTGAAGAAAATAAACCTCACTAGAGAAAAAAGTGAAGCAAGATTACCTTATTTTTAATCCTTGGAAACTATTATTTCTGTC
Source organism: Proteles cristata cristata (assembly GCA_017311185.1). NCBI lineage: Eukaryota > Metazoa > Chordata > Mammalia > Carnivora > Hyaenidae > Proteles > Proteles cristata. Next base: position 2,112,047 of record JAESUZ010004792.1, read on the forward strand.
TTTTATTGGTAATTGATTTATTACTTGCATCCATTATTTTCATCTGTGTCATCACAACATTATGAGAGCTCCTTTTCTCCCAATTTTGCTTCCCTTTCCTGCTTAGCTGGTAATAGTTTTCAAGATGATCTGTACTCATTTCATGCCTTTTATTTTCCTTCAGTTCTCAAAGTCACCATAATCAGTACTAATCTCTGGCAGAGGATCTCATCAAACTGGAGAAGTCCAGCCATTCAGGTGAAGTAAATGAACAAGGGGTGGGAAGGGGAAAGACATTCTGACTCTGTCAGATTTTCTCTAATATGACAGCAGCTGACTAACCTCTAATTTACTTTTCAGATTTTTTTTTTACTCTGGGATTCTTTCTCTAAATGTGTTTAACATGATGTAAACTTGTTTTAACATGAATCCATTTAAAGTTGTAACTATTTACAAAATGCATTATTCTTACTTCACAAAAGGTCTGGGCAATATATGCAGATCATTGTCTTGTCTGATGCCATTAAACAGAGTTCTAAGGAAAGCAACAAGAAGAAATTTATATGATCTTCTGCATTTTTGTATATGTATATCAAGTGGCAACATGTAAAGGAACTGAACCTAGAGCTTTGAATGAATTACTCATGATATTTAATTAGTATATTTAATGTTTATGTTACATCCACCTACCCAAATGATTAGGAGAAGCCTATGTAAAACTAAAAAACAGGGAGGGGGTTAATACAGTAGAGTCAGAAATAAAGATGGGGTGATTGTTACTAACAACATCAACTGATGAGCACTTCATTGCTGTGACTGAATGTCAACTATGTCTCTAAATTTCCCAATTACAATTGAGTGTAGCAAGGCTCCATAAGGATGCACATCTGTGGGAAGTTCACAAGTAAGTAGAATAGAGCAGCTCTGGGCATTTCAACATGGAACACCTGCTCTCCTTATCCACTAATCAAGTAATGAATAATAAAAAAGAGCTTGGTTAGAATAGACCCTATAAAAGCAGAATCCAATCAAAACCATAAGGAGCCCAAAATATATTAGGCTAGAGATCTCCTAAGGAAAACTTGAGGGGCCATTAACCCTGACAATAGCTTCAAATTAATGATCAATAACTCATTGGACTGGATGATGAGGGAAATTATCCTTTATTGAGCACTCCCATTTAAATGCTGGCAAAGTGCAAGACTCTTTTTATTTTTTAATTAATAGATATTATTTTTTAGAGCTGTTTTAGGTTTGCAGAAAAGTCAAGTGGAAAATACAAAAGATTCCCATTTGCCCTTTCTTCACCCCCCACCTCAGCAGTTTCCCTTATAATTAACATTTTACACTAGTGCAGTCTATTTATTTTTTATAAGCAATACACCAACATTGATATATTATTATCAATAAGTCCATAGTTTATGTAAGGATTCACCGTGTTATACATTCTATTGACAAATGTATAATGTATCTACCATTACAGTATATACAGATTAGTTTCACTGTCCTTAAAGTCCCCTGTGCTTCAACTATTCATCCTTCCTACTGAACCCCTGGCTAGCTGTCCTTTTTTTAACTTACTGGTTCCTTTAGGTTTCTTAATAATCATTTTTAACATGTAACAATCCACCTTCAGTTAATAATATATTTTCTCAGTAACAGCATAGGAACCTTATGAGTATATACTTCTATTTTAACTGCCTATTCTTTAAAGTGATATGTAAGAAATGCTTTGTTTTAACCGTATCAATCGTTTTTAATCTTTAGTCCCTTGTGTTGGTCTAGATTTCCATCTGCCATCATTTTCCCTCTGACAGAACTTCTTTTTAATATTTATTGCACTAAAGTTCTCCTGGTAAAGAAATCTTTCAGCTTTTGTATGTCTGGAAATGTCTTTACCTTCATTTTTGAAAAATGTTTTTCAAGAATGTGGAATTCTCAATTGACAGATTTTTCTTTTCCTTCAGTACTTTGAAAATGTCATCTCACTGTCTTCTGGCTTGGATTGTTTCTGACAATGTCTTATATATTTCTATCTTTGTTTTTGTATATTATTTGTCTTTTTTCCCCTTTCTGTCTGCTTTTAAGTTTTTTTTTGTTTTGTTTTGTTTTTTTTTTTTCTCCTTATCCCTGCCTTACCTGCTACCTGGATGTAGGTTTCTGGGTGTGTGTGTGTGTGTGTGTGTGTGTGTGTGTGTGTGTTTAAATTCACTTAATTTCTTGGATCTGTGAATATGTTTTCAAAAATTTGGAAAACATTTTGGCATTATTTCTTTAAAAAAAATTTTTTTTTTTGCTCTTCGTCCTCCTCCATCTCATATCTCTCCTTTTGGACTCTAATTATGCAGATATGGCAGACCACTTGATGTTATCCTAAAACTCATACCCATTTATTTTAATATTCTTTCTTTTCTATATTTTCTATGTTTTGATCAGTTTCAATTGCTTTGTCTTCAAGTTCACTGATTTTTTTTTCCTTTTGTAGTATTTAATGTGTTGTTAATCACATCTAATGGGTATCTTGTGTTTTATACAGTTCAATTTGTATTGCTGTTGAGTTTTTATAATCTTCCTTCTGTATCTCTCCTTATCACTTTGCTTTCTTCTACATTGTAAATGTATGGGATGTATTTATTATAATTGCATAAATGTCTAAAATAGTCATTAAACATATATTTAATTTCTGTGTCTATGTTAATCTAATTTTCTTATTGATCATATTTTCCTTTTTCTTGTGTACCTGGCATTTCTTCACTGAATGCTAGATTTTGTGAATTTTATATTATTGTGTGCTGGGTAATTGTATTTCCTTAAATATATTTGATCTTTCTTCTGGTTCATGATTAAGTTACTGGGAAGCTTAATCTTTTCAGTACTTGCCTTTAAACTTTGCTAGGTGAGATCAGAACTGCTTGTAATCTAGGGCTAATTGGACCCATATCCGTGGCAATTTTCTTTTGAATTCTGAATTAATAATAGGGCTCACTCATTGATTTTGTCTCTGATAACGCTGTTTAACTGATTATTCATCAATGCCTTAATCATTCTTTTATGTATTGCATCTGCTGTGTTAGGTTTTATTATTTTATTTTATTTTTTAAGTTGTTTTATTTATTTATGTATTTATTTATTTAGAGAGCACATGTGAGCAGGGCAGGAGCAGAGAGACAGAGAATCCCAAGCAGGTCTCACACTTTCAGCCCCAGAGCCCAATGCAGGGCTCAAACTCATGAACCATGAGATCATGACCTGAGCGGAAATCAAGAGTCATACCCTCAACCACTGTGTCACCCAGGCATCTCTTGTGTTAGTTTTTTTAAAGAAGGAGGGGAAGTCATGTCCATCTTATTCCATTGTATCTAGAAGTGGGATCCAGAGGCAAAATTTGACATGTCTGTCTGATTCTAATCTCTTTGACCTATTTACCATATAGCAGCATGTATCCTTTGAAAGTGTACCTGGTATGTTTTGAAATGTGTTATATTATTTTTAATTTGTTATTGAATAATAATTGGCACACAGTGTTATGTTAGTTTCAACTATATAACAAAGCGGTGTGACAATTCTATACTCAGTGCTCACTAGGATAAGTATAGTCACCATTTGTCACCATACAACATTATTATATTATTGACTATATTCCTTGTGCTGTAGTTTTCATCTCCATGACTTACTTTATAACTGGAAATTTGTACCTTTTAATCCTCTTTATTTCATCCATTCTTCCACCCACCTCCCACTTGGCAACTACCAGTTTGTTCTCTGTATTTAAGAGTTTGTTTCTTTTATATAATCCACATATAAGTGAAATCATATGGTATTTTTCTTTTTCTTAGTCATTTCATTACTCTTTACCCAAAGAAAATGAAAACACTAATTTGAAAGGATACACTTGATCTTAGCCAAAAGGCCAAAAAGCAATAATTTGAAAGGATACATACACCCTCAACTTATGCTCAGTAACATATCCTGCTGAAATATTTGTAATTATGCTAATTCTAAATAGCAAATACAGATTTATCCCTTCTTTCATTCTAGCCTCACAGAAAAAGTTTAGACTTCAGTAGGAATCCATTGGATGTACACCTAGCAAAAAGTAGAAGTAGATTTTGTCATTATACCCCAGGCTTCCTTAATGCTTTTTACAAGTTAACTAGCTTAGTCTACCTTTTATGAATATGAGAAATAGGACTAAGCCTTCAAGGTCACTCCTGACCTAATAAAAACTTATCCAAATCATATAAATGACATAGGTAACTCCACACGTTAATTGTCCTTTGAGCTCATTGATAACAGATTCATAAAGACCTCCTAAATTATAGTTATTTTTCTTTAATAATAGAGCTTTTTCTTCAATAATAGAGCAAGACACCCCTTAGGTGCAGAGTTCTCTAAATCTCTTGGGGGCAATTTAAAATGCTAATTTGTTGAATGTGTAGAAAAATACTTAAAGACAAAAGTAAATGAAATGTTTAAGAGATTGTGCTCAGATGTCAAAGAGTCTTCCCCAAGCTTCATGACTGTACCTATGGATTTATGTCCCATAAATGAAGGTGAATTGTTAAGCTGAAGTTTTAGATCTTTTCCTTTTATAGGTCAGTAACAATAAGATCAGTTTCTAGTATAAAATTTACATGACATATCTGATGTGTTCTGGTCTACTTAATAGGATTATTTGTCTCCAGAATAGTTTGGCTTCTTGTTGAGTTTCTGAGTCCCAACATTAAGGACCTTCTATTAAGCATGGCTTTTCTACTCCTCCAAATTGTGACTGAATTGGTCTTTAGAGAAAGAAGAAATTGCTTTTCCATCTCCTGGTATCTGCCGTGTTTATTTTACCCCATAGAAATAGTGCTTCATAAAAAGGGGAGTTCAGTTGGGACACTGACCTGGTATTAGATAGCTGAATATCTTCCCCAGTGTTTAGACTTTTGGACATCTATGGTCTTTACATTGTATCATGGTATGGCCTTGTGTATGAATTGGAGGCAAGCTGGTTCATTAATAGAGCCATAAAAAAAGCATGTTATCTTGGTTCACATGTTAAACTCAATTAATATAACTTCTGTACATAGAAAACATTTATTAAGCACTTACTATGTGCTAAAGACTGTTTTCAGTGATTTGTATATATATTAATTCAATTCCACCTCATAAAAGCCTATAGTATAATAGTATAAAGAGCCTCTTGTTAAAAGTATAGAGAGTTTAAATACTATTTACAAAGTAATAAGTGGCAAAGTTAATTTGAATCCTTATAGTCTAATTCTAGAACCTAAACTCTTTGCCACTACAGTATACTGACTTTCACTATATGAATGAACACTTGTCCTCCAAACATCTTCTTAGTCCCAAAGTTGTTATGGATGTATGGCAGAGGAATTAAATATATAAATGATCATGTATATCCACATTTGTAAATGTATTTGTTTATGGATATATGAATATATGTTTGAACATTTAAGTGGTATATATGTGCATATTTATTGGCATCAATTTATTTGCAGTAATATAGTTTGGTATTTTATATGGTTCACAATTTTTGTTATTATTTTCAATTCCTATGGTATGCAAGTGGTTTATATAAGGTATGTTTATATATACATACTTATAAGGGAGGAGCAATCTGGTGGCAGAAAGAATATATATGACTAATTCTGAGAAACTATTATTTGTCAGAAGATATCTATACAATTTGAGCTAGAAATAATTTTTTTCTTTATTTCCCTCAGGATATGAATGTCTGGTCAAGAAGATAAAGCAAATGAGACAGAATCAAAGAAGGAAAGAGCCACTCCTCTAGTGCAGGCTGTATGAGGAAGAGGGGGCAACAGGAATGGGGCTGAGTGTGGGGTGGGGTGGAGGAGTCAGAGACAGGTTTCCTTACCTAACAACTTGGCAGACATCCAAAATTGGTCACAAGCTTCTAAAATGTTCAGGCTAAGAATGAGTCAGTGCAGAACCCAGACTTCCATCCACCAAAGCCAATCATGTGAATATCACAAGTGTTCCAAACAAGATGAAGCCATGCCATAGGGCCTGGAGGCATTCATCCTTCAAAGAAATGCTTTATGGTAAGTTTCTTTTTCAGTAATGTATGCATATGTTAGAAAATTTGATAATTACCAAAAGGGTAGCAAAGGGAATAAACCCCACATAATCTCATAACCAAGAGAAAACTATGCTTAATATCCAGGTGCATATGTATAAGGCCTTTTCTTCATGTGTAGCATATACTTTGGCAGTTGTGAGTACTCCGGCTCTAGAGTTTGGTATCCTGTTATTTTGACTTAATAGTATATAGTGAATTTTTCCATCTCATTAACATTTGTACAGATCATTTTATTTATTATTTTTTCCTGTGGATACTGTCCATTTATTTATTTACTTATTTTTAACATAATTTATTGTCCAATTGGCTAACATACAGTTTGTACAGTGTGTTTTTGGCAAATCATCATTTTAAATGGTTGTGGCCTCACTGTAATTTTTGTTACCACTTTCCTTTAAGCTTTTTCTTGAGGCTGCTCCCATGTAATCCCATTTAAATATATCATAAAGAATATCTCTAGTAAGTTTTGAAGAATATGATAAGTGTAGGCTAAAACTCAAATATTTTCATGGTTCTTGATGTACATTTCTAATTGTTTCTTGGAAAAGTTATAGAAATTTATTGATACTCTTACCAATATCTATGGCTGTACTTGTCTCAAAAGATTTGTTTCTGCCTTCTTTTTGTTATATAGCTCTCATTGTAAGTGTTCAGTGCCTATTTTGATTGCAGTCTGATATGAAATTTGGATGATAATTGTAATGATTATTTTTACAGAAGTTTTCTGATACATGCTTCCCCCCATAGTGACATTTTCTGTGTCGCCAGGCTAAGTTGACCCTTTGGAAGCTGGGGTACCCTGCTTCTCTAAAGTGGCAAATATCCTGTTAGTAGCAACAGTTTTATTGGACTTGAAAAACTTACTCTTTGTGTTCAACCCTTTGGAGTACACTGAACTTGATGATCATTTCTTTGAATTTGTAAATCTCTTGTAGAAATCCAAATGTAGTATCTAATGCAAGTCCTCATGAATCCCTTCCCTCCTATCCTTTCATCTCCAGATACTTTCCACAGGTTCTTGGTTCTTCTGGGATTTCCTGAGGGTGTATCGGTGTACATCTGGTGTTGCACTGCAAAGGAGAAATGGAGCAGGAAGGAGGAATGGTAAGAATGTCATAATAAATGGTCCCACTCTAGCCAGTGACAGACTCATCTGGTTCCTGTCTCTCCACACACTGGGATCCAGTGGTACAAGGCCTTTTTCTGCTCCATTGTTGATAAAGAAAACCTTATGAACCCAGAGCCTCCATTCAACAATGAACTCAGGGGTTGAGGTATGACAAGGGCTATATGCAGAGACTTGGGAAAGGAGACATAGGATCACTCCCAAGTGTTGGTGAGGCAACCATATTTGAGTAGATGCTTCAGCCCTACACAGCTGAGTGTAGATCACAGAAATGTAATTTGGACAGATGTTTAAATTGTCAAAGGGTCTCACTCAAGGCCAAGATCAGGACCAGTATATGCAGTGAGACTAACTAACTATGCTCACCTTGCCAGGAAGAATAAGAGGAAGCATCTTTTAACAAAAGTATCCGGCTTCTGGAAGGTGCTAGGATTGAAACATTTGCTCAAGGCTGAAACCAAACCAAAGCACTTGTGAAGTCATCTATCCCTGGCCTCCACTACCCACAAACAAGAAAAATTAGTCTTCTTGGTTGCCCAGAGATCCCAGTGAAAAAAGCCCTTAGCATTTCTGCAGGCTACAGGAGGGCTGCAGGGATGGGAATAAATATAGACGTTCCATCCTTCCACCTACCTCTGGAAGGGACTGGCAGAAGGAGACTTCCAGTAGTTTACCCTACTGGTGGCATCTGTCTGGCAACCTCTGCTTTCCAAAGGGGGTCCTCTAATAGCACATTAAATCTTGAAGACCTCTCCCTTCATCAGTAGGTACTTCCAGATTTCAGAGTCTTTCAGGACAGTAACAGATGGACTCTTGGTTGGTGTCTCTGCTAGGTTTCCCCTTCTTCTAACAAGAGTCACAACATTAAGTGCTTAGTGTGTTGGAAGCTTCTGTCTTCATCACCCAGTCTTCCATGCTGCCTTAGGTCTTCTTGCAGGACTCCTGCATTTTTCCAGGATCTTTGATTAATGTGTGGAGTCTTTCAGTAAATAATTCCCATGATTCTTCCTTTCAAACTTATTTAAATGAACCAATATCACATTAACATCTGTTGAGTTTAAGATATAACTCTGAGTTTGAAGAGCTCACATCATCTGGAGGGTTCTGGACCAGAGGAAAGGTTCAGATAAACTTGGCATAAGAAGGTGTGATGCCCTCTATCTAAGCATGTGTCCTGTAGTATACATTGAGGGCAGGGAGCTTTTGGGGAAAACAGCAGAACTGAAATAGAAGTGTTGCAGACAATGCATGCAGATTTGAGACCTGGTGTGGTTCTGATGGAAGCTTCTAAACTGGACTACCCCAACTTCGTTTTGTACTCCCAGATCTAGAGATAAAAGCTGCTTCCTGCAATTTCTCTCTGTATATGTCATTCTCTCCTTCCTTCCTTCTTCTCTTCCTTCTTCATTTTCAAGGCAGTCATCATATGTTTAGCCAATTTTTTATTTTAAATTATCTGTAGTAAAATAACTTGTGTGTGTGTTTGTTTTTTTTTTTTTTTTTTTTTTATTCACTTGACTGGACACTGGTTGATAAAGAGCCAGTTCTGGTATCTACTAGCAACTGGGAAAGTCACTTTAAACTTCTGGCTACAGTTTCTTAATCTATAAAATCAAGCTGATAATACCTGACCTCAAAGAGTTGCTATGGAACTTAATCATATAGAAAACCTAATACAGAACCTGGCATAGAATAGGTGCTAGCTATTGTCCTTTCTAATTCTAGAATCTTAGGGTACCACCAAAATAGTAGGAAGCAAAGTGGCAGGATCCTATAGACATGATGGCTTTGGGACTATAAACTATTGGGAATTATTCTATTCTGGACTGTGATGATAAAAGCAGTAGGGAAATAATAGTAATAGCAAATAAGTACAATCACTTAGTGTAAGTCAGTCATTAAACATATTATGCATTTATAAAATCTTTTGTGTTAGTGCTATTTACCTGAATTTTAAAAATTAGAAAACCAAGGCAAGAGAAGTTAGGCAACTCAACCAACATTATACAGCTAACTAGTGGAAGACCCAGGATTCAAACCCAGGCAGTTTACCTCCAAGGTTTACACTCTCACTCATTGTACTATTCCACCAGTTAATAATCAGTATTTTAGGAGGCGCCTGGGTGGATAAGTCGGTTAAACATCCGACTTCGGCTCAGGTCATTATCTCATGGTTCGTGAGTTCGAGGCCCGCGTTGGGCTCTGTGCTGACAGCTCAGAGCCTGGAGCCTGCTTCAGACTCTGTGTCTCCCTCTCTTTCTGACCCTCCCCAGCTCACGCTGTCTCTCTCTCTCTCTCAGAAATAAATAAAACATTTAAAAAAATTTTTAAAATCAGGATTTTAGATTTTGCAATTATTCTCTCTACATTGTCTCAATTAATTTTTAGAACATTTCTGCAACACATAGATGACAGAAATTAACATCTGTACTCTATACGTGAGAAAATTGAGGATTAGGGAGTTACATATCTTTAGTAAGTAGCAGAAGTGAGATTTGAATTTTTTTTTTTTAAATTTCTGACACTTGACACCAAATCTGAGCTTTTCTTCTAGGCCAGGACAGCATCACTGCCCTTCTCACCCACAACTAGCCCTTGGCCTCTTTGTATCTCTTTGCCTGACTGAGATAATGGTGGGGTGGTTTTTTTTCATTTGAAATTGACCACACATAATACATCTGAGGTTTAGTCTGGATGCGTGACATGGCAGGTCTGCCTTGTTAAAGAGCCTCCTGCCTATAGGAAGAGCACTGATGGAAAAGAGCCAGGCAGTTCCATATCTGACTTTGGCAAATGGCTTTGTGCTGATTCCTTACAAAATGCCCTTTACTGACAGAGTAATTTCTCAGCACAAAAGTGGAGGCGCTCACAGAACAATGCAAATGAGGCAGAGATGGCACTGACATGGAAAGAATAGCAATATTATCCTAATGGCTCTGAAATAAAATATAATCACAAGAGGAAATTTACCCTGAAATTATGTTCATCGGCCTTGCAGAAAAGTCTTTTCCTTACCCGGCCAAGCCACGGGGTTCCCTGGTGCACCTTCTCTCCCTAGGGACTGGGGCACAGAGGTTGTACTGAATGCCCTCTCCCAGGGCAGAGGCCTACAGTTTTTGCCATTACCCTGCAGTTACAGACTACCCTGCACGGGACAATTTCCATCAGGAAATCTGTCTCATGGGCCAGGTTAGGGCTTTAGGGCACGGTGTCCCACACTGGCCCTCCTGACAACTAGGACTATTTCTCCTTGGAGTTGAGCCCATAGCAATCTGGAAAACACTCAGCTACTCATGTTGGTAAGCAAATCCCTACTTTGCAGACCTAAAGCCATTTCAGATGAACCTCATGGCCTGGTAACTAATATTGAATACTTTTAAATGAGGCATCTATTTCCATTGTGTTTTGGGTCCAGCAAATATGTCTAGATTTATCTTGAACCATTCAGGACCCCAGCTGTACTGAAAGCTTTCTTTCCCCAAAATATGACATGAACTTCCACAGTCTTGTTCCTTTGTCTAAACTGCTCTTTTCACCTCTCTAACCCAGGGTCTCAGATTAAACATCCTCTCCTCTCTGAACCTTCCTGGACTTCTATCCACACTGTATTTAGCGACCTGTTTCTCACTCTTGTTCATGAACATGAGATTACCATATGGCACAACTGGGAATAGTTTACTGGTCTGTCTCCTTTGCCTGATCTAAGGGACCCCTGCACTGAGACTGGCCCTTTACTTCTGTGTCCCCAGGTTCTCACACAGTAACTGGAAAAAAAAAAAAAAAACGCACTCTCTGCAACTACACTTGGCCCTGCTCTGTGGATCCCTTTTATTTCCAGGTCAACCCTGATCTACTCTTAGCTCTGGTCACTGCATCATGCAAGGACCAGTGCAGGGCAGAGAGACAGTGTTCACTGCTTATGATGGGTGATGGGTGATAGGCTAATTCCAGTATTTGCAAATGTGGGGAATTCAACAGATATCCTCAGGATTCTGAGCTACGTGCTCTTCCCTCCTGTCCCTTCCCTCCTCTAACATGCACACACACACATGCTCTCCCACATGCACACAGAGTCCATCCCCTCCCACCCTTGGTCAGTCTTTGGTTGAGTTATGTGCTCCTCCACCTTTTGTAGTCAAAGGAGTTGCTACCATTGAATCTTCCCTTTGCATGCTATCTGATGTAATGAGACTTTTCCAAGACTAAGTTCCCTGGACACAAGAAGTGCGGATGTAGAATACAGAGTGGCAGATGCATACAACAACTTCTCAGGGATGGCATATGAGAGAAATAATTCAAATGCCATTTCATAACCGAATCTCATACATCTATGCTCACTCCCTTCCTAGCTGGTAACAGCCAGTTCTAGTAAATTGAGAGACATATAAAAAGATAAGAGATCTCCCCCAACCCGTGAATACCAGGAACACTTCTACTTCTTTTGTGTTTGAAGGAGTCACTGAGTTCCCTAAGTCTATTCTTATTTTGCTTAATTCTTTCTCTCTTTTGTTCAACTTCATTGCTTTCCATCTTTCTCTTCTAGGTCATTAATTTATTCTTCTGCTTCTTCCAGCCTGCTGTTTATTGCATCAACTGTGTTTCTATTCTCATTTATTGCACTTTTCATCTCTGACTGATTCTTCTTAAATGCTTTTATATCTGTGGTAAGGGTCTCACTGATATCTTCAATTCTTTTCTCAAGCTTGGTAAGTATCCTTATGACCAGTGTTTTAAATTCTCCATTAGGCATATTATATATATCTATTTTGCTTAGATCTTTGGCTGTGGCTTTATCTTTTTCCTTCATTTGGTATAAATTGCTCTGTCTCTCATTTTATCCAAGTCTCTGCCTTCTTCTCTGTTTTAGAAAAGCCAGCTATTCTTACTCCTCCTGACAGTAATGGCCTTATGAAGAAGAGGTCATGTAGTGCCCAAGGCCTGGTATTTTAGAGAGTGCCTCCAGTGTGTACTGCATGCCCTCTGCTTTTGTTTTCTGCCTGCTCAATCCCTCAGGCAAGTCATCTGAAAAGGCTCTCCTTGTCTGTTCTGAGCAGTGTTTTGTCCCTGGCCTGACTGTGGTTAGTTTCAACTAGGTGTGGTTTGGTATATTTGTGAAATGAAACCTGTTACCACCTCTATCAGAACTGAGGCCCTGCAAAACTCTGGTGTGGAGAATTGTTGTGGGCAGGGGTTTTTGCTGTTTTTCTGGGGGATGGACCCACCACAATTGGACTGAGGTGAATATGACTGAGAATGGTTATTTCCACTTGAGCACAGTTGGGTGGGACTTAGTAAAAGCAAGTTAGGCAGCCATTGCCTATGCTGAGTTTCTTCCTGCATGCAACTATGCTTATGCTGAGGGGTGGGGGAAGGAACTGACACCAGCTAGCTCCTTTTTTTCCCAGCAAGGTGGCTCCCTGAATGCTTTCTCTCAGTACATGTTCTGAAAAGAACAAATAACCTCCCCACTGTGTGCCGCAGGGGCTCTTCAGGTCACTGTTTCCATGCTACATGCATCCAGGTTGTTTGCCTGCCTTCTCTACCAGAGCAGTACACTGCCCTCTGGGCTCTATTTCAGCCAAGCCCATTGACCTTTAAAATTTCAAGCTTTAGGCCCCACTGGTTGAAGAATGCACAAAATCCCTCCCGTCTCATTCTTCAAGCCAATGGCTTTAGAGAGACATTCTCCCTGTGTGTTCCTTTCTCTGGCACCCTTCTCCTCAATCGTGGCTGCTTCCCCTCTGTAGCAGCCGGGATTCATTTCTCCTTTAAACAACACCCCTACACTTCCTACCCTCTTCCATGTGGCCTCTTCTCTCCCTTTAGTTGTGGAATTTGTTTTGTCATTTTTTCAGGCTGATTTCAGGCGTACTTAAGATGATTTAATAGTTATCTAGTTGCATTTGTAGGGTGAAGTGAGCCTTAGGTCCTCCTATTCCACTGCCATCTTCTTGCAAATTCAAATCTTGCTACTTTGTGTTTTTTTTTTTTTTAATATTTTTATTTATTTCTAGGAGACAGAGAGAGAGAGAGCTTAAACAGGGGAGGGTCAGAGAGAGAGGGAGACACAGACTGTGAAACAGGCTCCAGGCTCTGAGCTGGCAGTCAGTACAGAGCCCGATGCGGGGCTCGAACCCACAAGCCGCGAGATCATGACCTAAGCGAAAGTCGGACGCTTAACCGACTAAGCCACCCAGGCACCCCCAAATCTTGCTACTTTGGACCAGGTTACATACTGTTCCACTTAGGATCACTTCAACTCAGTATCCTCATTTACAGCACAGGGAAATAAACAGCCAGCTCATGGGATTGTGAGGATTAAGTAACATAAGAAATAAAACACAAGAAAAATAACATAAGAAAAGCACCAAGCACCATTCCTGTGCAATAGACACTTAATAACTGGCAATTATTTCTTTGTCCCCACAAGATAGAGAGAGATCCACAAGATATTGGTATTGTTATAACCTTGTAAATGATATCAATATCTATTATTAGTCCCACAATTTACCCACCACTGTGGCTACCACATTTATGTACTTACTTATACCTAACTAATTCAAGAAAGGAGTTAAAGCAGATTATAAAAATGCATACATCTCAGTAAGTTAAATTAAAATTTAAATTATTTGAAAGAAGATACAAGTACAAAGGAAAAAAGAGAGTAGAAAATTTAAGGTTATACCAGGAATGAATTAATATGTAAAATGCAAAGCCTATGGCCCTATGAAGTTACCATTTGTGTATTTTTGTTTACTATCTGTAGGCCCACCTTTGACTCTATGATTTCTAGAAGTTAAAGCAAAGGGAGAAATGTGAATATTTTATGAGTACCTAAAGTTTTCTTTCCTGTGAGAAACACAACCTCTTATTTGATGGAGATCAAATATTTTTCTCAATAGAGAGGATGTTGTTCTTTCTCATACTCTCCCATACAAGCAAGCTCTAACACTCAAAGCTGCCTCAGCACAGGGTAAATATGGATCTATACTTGATCTTTACAGTCCAGTTTGGTATCTGAATGTAATTATGAATAATAGCCCTTTTCACTATCATTTTTTGTAACATGGTTAAGCTACTTCTCATCCCTCAACCCCTTGCCTATGCTTTCCCAATTCAAAATCCATCTTCAAGCCTAGTCCAAATGACTACTCCTCTCAGAGAAAGCAATTTCTTTTCATTTCCTGAACTCCCACAGGAATGTGTGTGTGTGTGTGTGTGTAAGGAGAGTGAGTGTAGTTTACAGTCTATGGACATGACTTTTCTATACCACCTTAAAAATATATAAAATGGTTCTTAAGAACAAATGTGAAATTTATGAGTCAAGGGTCCATAGTTTTCATCAAAAAGGGATACCTGATTCATGACTTGCACAATGGTCTTTGGGGAAACCTCACCAACTTTGCCCTGTCTAGATCTTTTCAAGATGACTTGCACTTGTCAGGGCACAGAGATGAAGCAGTCTTTTTGAGGTCATGCTGAATGAAGATCAATAGTTGGGATAGGATAAAGTCTGTGGTCTCCTAGTTCTGTTTTCTGTATTCTCTAGGCCTGGAGAATAGCTTAATGAAGTCAATGAAATAAGTAGAACCAATGGAGTCATTTAAGGTACTAAAATAACTCTTGTACCCTTGCCTTTTTAGTACTAGAGGCAGTAAAGCTGACATACTATCTAGTTACAGAGCACTGCACTATCCCATTGCCCTTCTACACATTCTCCACATTTTGGAAGTATTTCCTTTGCTAAAGCCATTTGAATTAAAATATTTGAGTTTGCATCTCTCTTACCAGACTTGACTGACAAAGATACTATGTAATAATTTCCATAACAAATGCATGCACAGGAGCCAAATAGGATAGAGATTAAAAACATGTGGTACTCAAGACTTGTGTGAGGGTAGGGGTGCCTGCGTGGCTTAGTCGGTTAAGCATCCGACTTTCGGGGCGCCTGGGTGGCTTAGTCGGTTAAGCGTCCGACTTTCGCTTAGGTCATGATCTCGCGGTTCGTGGGTTCGAGCCCCGCGTCGGGCTCTGTGCTGACTGCCAGCTCAGAGCCTGGAGCCTGTTTCAGTCTGTGACTCCCTCTCTCTCTGACCCTCCCCTGCTCACACTGTCTCTCTCTCTCTCCTAGAAATAAATAAAATATTTTAAAAAAAAAAAAAAAAAGAAAGCATCCGACTTTCACTTGGGTCATGATCTCGCGGTTCGTGGGTTCGAGCCCGGCGTTGGGCTCTGTGCTGACTGCCAGCTCAGAGCCTGGAGCCTTTTCAGTCTGTGACTCCCTCTTTCTCTGACCCTGCCCTGCTCACGCTGTCTCTCTCTCTCTCTCTCTCCTAGAAATAAATAAAACATTAAAAAAAATTAAAAAAAAAAAAGACTTGTGTGAGGGTGACCAATCTTCTGTCCTTGAATCCTATGTACAATTTCAAACATCACATCTGTGATAAGCTGTGATTAAACAAAGGTAGGAATACATATCTTTCTTATTAATTATCTTAGATAATTTAAAAAGCAATTGTATAAAACAATAATGTATATAATGTATCATTGTATTTAGAATATATAGAAATATGTGTAATATGGAGGTATGGAAGTGAAAGGTATTGGACTAAGGATATGGTAAAGTAATATATAAAATAATGGATTTTTGAAAAGTTTTTATTTTAATTCCAATTAGTTAATATACAATGTTATATTAGTTTCAGGTGTACAATACAGTGATTCAACAATTCTATACATCACCTGGTGCTCATCATGACAAATGTACTCCTTAATAATGGATGGTTGGATTGTAGCATTAATAGATATAATAAGTATAACAATACCACAAAAAGGGGGAAAAGGAGTAGAGCTACATAAAAGTAATATTTCTATATATCACTGAAATTAGGCAAGTATGAATCAGAAACTGATTCAGATAAAAATATACGGTAAACCCAGAGCAAACAAACACACACACACACACATTTAAAAAATATTTTTTTAATGTAAAAGAAAGCAGTAAAGAAAGAGTGGAGCAATGAGAATGACACAAGATATGTATAGAAAACAAAAAGGAAAACACTAGAGAAAAATTCAACTATATCAACCAAAACATTAAAACTGAGCATATTGAATAATATAATCAAAAGATATTGCCAATCTGGATTAAAAATAAAACAAAACAAAACCCTCATGATCCAACTAAATAATGTTTATAGAAGATACACTTTAAAAATTAAAATATACAGGGGTTCCTGGGTGGCTCAGTCAGTTAAGCATCTGAATCTTGATCCTGGCTCAGGTCATGATCTCACAGTTCATGAGTCTGAGTCCTGCATCAGGTTCTGCACTAATGGTGTGGAGCCTGCTTGGGATTCTGTCCTCCTTTTCTCTGACCCTCCCCATCATGTGCTCTCTCTCTCTCTGTCTCTCTCTTTCTCAATCTTTCAATAAATAAAAACAAAATATTAAAATATACAAATAAATTGAAAGTAAAAGGATGGAAAAAATACAACATGCAAATCACAACCACAATAAAGCTGGAGTGGTTATAATGATATCAGGCAAAATAGACTTTAAAATAACAAAAACGGGGCACCTGGGTGGCTCAGTTTGTTAAGCGTCCAACTTTGGCTCAGGTCATGATCTCATGGTTTGTGGGTTCAAGCCCTGCTTCGGGCTCTGTGCTGACAGCTAGTTCAGAGCTTGGAGCCTGCTTGGGATTCTGTGTGTGTGTCTCTCAGACCCTCCCCTGCTCACGCTGTCTCTCTCTCTATCTCTCTCAAAATAATAAAACACTAAAAAAATTTTAAATAACAAAAAAAGTCACCAGAGATAATGAGGGAAATTAAATCATAATAAAAGATTCAATCCATCAGAAATGTACAACAATGATGAACATATATGCATATGCAATAACAGAACACCTAAACACCTAAACACATGAAGACCAAACTGGCAGAATGAAGAGAGAAATAAATAATGTAACACCAAAAGTTGGAGACGCCATGCCCTACATTCAATAATGGGCAGAAAAACTAGATAGAATATCAACAAGGATACAGTAGACTTGAACAACATTATTACCTACATAGAACTAACAGAGAAAGATACAACAATCCACCCAACAACAAAAGAATATAGCTTCTTCTCAAGTGTGTTTGGACAACTTTCCAGGATAGACCATATGCTAGACCATAAAACAAATCTCGATAAATTAAAAAGGATAAAAATAATATAAAGTATATTACCTGATTACAGTGGAATGAAACTGGAAATTAATAGTAGGAAAATTTTAGGAAGTTTACAAATATGTAGAAATTAAAAAACAAAATATATATCAAATGGTAAATCATAAAATATTTCAAGATAAATATGTGAATATACAATATACCAAAACTTTTAAGATAAAGCTAAAGCGGTGCTTGGAAAGAAATATATGCATATAAATGTGTATATTAAGAAAGAATAAAAATGTTAAACAGTATCTTCATCTTTCATATTAAGATACTGGAAAGGAGAATGAAAGCAAACCTAAAGTAAACAGAAAGAAGGAAATATTGATGATTATATTGAAAATTAATAGAGAATTGAGAAAGTGAATTAAAGTAATAGAGAAAATCAATGAAAACAAAATCTGGTTCTTTGAAAAAATCAAGAAAATTGTCAAAACATAGCTAAATTAACCAAGACAAAAAGAGAGAAGACTGAAATTACTAGAATGAGAAATGACAGAGGGAACATTACTACTGACTACAGAAATAGAAAGGAATGCTATGAATTATATGTCAACAAATTAAGTAATTTAGACAAAATTGGAAAAAGCCTAGAATTATGCAAACTACCGAAACTGATCCCTCAAAAGAGACAGTCTGAACAGACATAAGATAATTTAAAAGACTGAAGGAATAATCGAAACACTAGTCATAAATAAAATCCCAGGACCAAATGATTTCACAGTTAAATTTTATTAACATTTAAAGAAGAATTCATACCAATTCTTCACAAATTCTTCCAAAAAACAGAAAAGAAAACACTTCTCAGTTTGTTTTATGAAGCAGTATTACTTAGATATCAAAACTGGACAAAAGCCATCATGATAAAATAAAGCTATAGAGCAATACCTCTTATGTATATGGACACATTTACCCTCAATAAAGTACTAGCAAACTGAATTCAACAACTTATACTAAAAATTACTAAAAGAATTTGTCATAGGAATGCAAGGCTGTTGCAATATTTGAAAATCAATTAATATATCATATCAACACAATAAAAAATAATTTGACAAAATACAACACTCTTTCATAATAATACTCAATAAACTAGGAATAGAAGGAAAGTTCTTACAAAAATAAAGTTTTTTAATCTGATAAATATCTCTATGGAAAACATAATATTCACAATATTTAAGACTGAAGTGTTGGCTACTTTCCTCTGGAAATCGGGAACAATGCAAGGATGTTCACTTTTGCCAGTTCTATCCAACATTGTATGGAGGTTTTAGCTAGGACAATTAGGCAAGGAAAGGAAAACAAGGGTTATCCAGACTGGAAAGGAAAACCTAAAGACTATTTCTATTCTCAGATAACATGATATATACATATACATACATACACACATGTATATGTGTATATATATGTACACACATATATATAATATATAATCTATGTATTGAGAATCTTCAGGAATCCATTGAAACAACTACTAAAACTAATAAGTAATTGTAAAAACAATGAAGGAAACAAAGTCAATTTTCAAAAGTCAATTGTATTTCTACCCAATTGCAAATTGCAATTGTTCCAATCCAAAAATAAATTTAGGAAAAAATTCATTTATAATGCCATCACAAAGAATAAATTATTAAAATAAATGTAATGAAGGGGAAACTTATTTTCTGATAATTACAAAACATTGTTGAAAGAAGTTAACCAAAATCTAAAAAATTGGAAAAGCATTCTATATTCATAGATCACAAGACTTAATATTGTTAAGATGACAATACTTCCCAAATATAGCTACATAATCAACACAACTTCCATCGGAAACCCAGCTAACTTGTTTATACAAATTGACAATCTGATTTTATAATTCAGTGTTGAACTGAAAAGATACCAGGATTGACAAAACAATCTTGAAAAAGAAAAACAAAATTAAGGGAGTCATACATCTAATTTCAAACTTACTACAAAACAAAACAGTAGTAATCAAGAGAGTGGGGTACTGACACAAGAATAGACATATAGACCAGTATAATAGAATTGAGAGTCTAGAAATAAATATTCAAAGCTCTATGGTCAAGTGATTTTTTTCACAAGGGCTCCAAGGCCCTCTAACAGGGCATGAATTGTTTTTTAAACAAATAATACTGGAAAAACTGGAAAGCCACATGCAGAAAAATGAAGCTGAATCCTTACCACACTCTATATACAAACATTAACTCAAAATGGACCAAAGACATAAGTACAAGAACTAAAATGACCAAAACCTTAGAAGAAAACATGGGAGTAGAGCTTCACAACCTTGGATTTCTCAAAGTATTCTTATATACTACATCAAAACTGCCAGCAGCAACAAAAAATAGACAAATTGAACTTCATCAAGATTAAAATCTTTTGTGATTTAAAAATGTTTTTAATGTTTATTTATTATCCAGAGACAGAGTGCGAGTGGGGTAGGAGCAGAGAGAGAGACACACAGAATCCAAGGCAGGCTCCAGGCTCCGAGCTGTCAGCACAGAGCCTGACGTGGGGCTCGAAACCACAAGCTGTGAGATCACAACCTGAGCTGAAGTCAGAGGCTTAACCGACTGAGCCACCCAGGCACCCCTAAAATCTTTTGTGATTTTTAAAGGGTACCATCAAGAAAGTGAAAAGACAACCCAACAACAGAAGAAAATATTTGCAAATCCTATATGCAACATGAGATTTGCATCTCAAATTTATGAAGAATACTGACAACCTAATAATTAGACAATAACCTAATTTAAAATGAGCAAAGTATCTGAATAAGCATTTCTCCAAAACATGTGCAAATGCACAACAGGCATCTGACAAAGTACTCAATATCAGTAGTTATCAGGAAAATGCTAATTAAAACCACAATTTGATACAACTTTATACTCAAAATATGGCTGAGGTAATAAGAAGTTCTCAGGAAGATTGGGAGAAATTGGATCCATGAAAAGTAGTAAAAGGAAATCTCATTTACAGTGGAGTCTGGAGATGCGCAGAAGGAATTCTTAAACCCTGCCACTCCAGGTCAGGTCAGGGCAGCTGAAGACCTAACAGGAAGAGATGGATGTGGATACTACATTACTATGCCAGTAGCAGGAAGAAAGTCTTTCCTTGTCCCTCAGAAACAGCCCTGCCAACCAAAGACTGTCATAACTCAGCCAATGAGAAGCACCTATACTTAGAACTGCTTTTACTTCAATGGACTTGTTTTTTTTTTTTTTTAACTTTATTTTTCTGAGGGAGAGAGAAAGAGAGAGAGAGAGAGAGAGAGAGACAGCGTGAGCAGGGGAGGGCCAGAGAGAGAGAGAAACATGGAATCTGAAACAGGCTCCAGGCTCTGAGCTAGCCATCAGCACAGAGTCCGACATGGGACTCGAACCCGCAAACCATGTGATCATGACCTGAGAGGAAGTCAGACGCCCAATTGACTGAGCCACCCAGGTACCCCTTCAATGGACTTGTTTATAACAGCCCATCCTAACTCCCCTTTTTCTTCTAAAAAAGAGCATTCCTCTCCTTTGTCCTGTGGGCTTGCCTATGGTTCTGTGTTACATGCATGTCCTGAATTGCAATTCTCTGCTGTTCCCAAGTAAACCCATTTTTGGCTGGTAAAATAACTGAAAAGTTTTTTTTTTTTAATTTTTACAGTTTATTTATTTTGAGAGAGAGAGAGACAGAGCGTGAGCAGGAGTGTGGTAGAGAGAGAGGGAGGCACAAAATCTGAAGCAGGAAGCAGGCTCTGAGCTGTCAGCACAGAGCCTGATGCGGGGCTTGAGCCCGGGAGCAAGATCATGACCTAAGCTAAAGTCGGATGCTCAACTGACTGAGCCACCCAGGTCGACCAACTTTTATTTTTAAAATTAACAGATCCTTCATACACTGCTAGTGGGAATGTAACATGGTGTATCTGTTTTGGAAAACAGTCTTGTGGTTCTTCAATTGATTAAAGATAGATTATAATCCAGCGATTCCACTCCTAGGTATATACCCATGAGAAACGAAAGCATGCATCTACACAAAAAACCATACACATAAGTTAATAGCAGCATTCTCACAATAGCTAAAGGGTGGGAACAACTCAAATATTTCATCAACTGAACTGTGGTATATTATTACCATGGAATGTTATTTGGGCACAAGAAATGAAATGCTGATACAGACTACAACATGGATGAAGCTTCAAAGTATTATACTGAGTAAAAATAGAACAGTCACCAAAGACCTTTCCTATGAGTGATTCCATTCCTATGAAATGTCTGGTTTGGGGACATCTATAGAAACAGAAAGGAAATTAGTGGCTGTTTAGGACTGTTGGGGATAAGGGGCATTAGGGGAGTAAGGGATGATTGCCGAAGGTATAGAGGTTTCTTTTTGAGGTGATGAAAATGTTCTAAAATGGACTGTGCTAATGGTTGTACATATCTGTGAATATACCAAAAAAAAATTGTATATTTTAAATTGGTGAATTTTATGGTATGTGAATTATATCTCAATGAAGTTGTTTAAAGAAGTGAGATCTTTACTTTCAAAGTTGATTGCTATCTATTGTAAACAATGTTTCCTGGTACTGTAATGTAGACACACATGAAAGGTCTCTAAATATCCATTAACAGAAAAAATAAATTCCGGTTAACAGTTTGTGTTTCCCTTATTACTGGAGAATTCTCATCCGTGTCCTTCATCTTGTTAGCTGTCCTTAATCTAACTAGGAGCAGAGACTCTGGAGCCAGATTGGTTGGATTGGAATCCTACTCTGCCTCTTGCTAGCTGGGCAACCTTACTCAAGTTATTTCACCTGCTTACTCTCTTAATACCGTGGACGCTAGCACCACTTAGACAAGGACAGAAATGCACCCTGGGTGGAGTTGTCTCAGGTAAGGTAGAGTCTGCAGCCAGTAGAGATGAAAAAAAAAAAAAAAAAAAAAGAAAAAAGAAAAGAAAAGAAAAGGAAAAGGAAAAGGCAACCTTAGGAAGGGATTGGAAGTTTTCTAGAAGAGAAAGTGTAGTTTTTGGCAAACACCTCAGGCTGCTTTAGATGACGACAGATGCAACTGAATATTTCCAAGTCAGTAACTTTCAGGCAATCCTACAATAGAGCCTTGGGCTTGACTCTATTTCTCTCAGACCAGATACCCTCTGACTATACTTAGAAACTATACCCAAATGGTCAGTGTCTGTTAAAGCGAGAGTCACTGGGACTTCAGTATTTGGTCACAAAACCTTATTTATCCATTAACTTGTGAACACACGTTGTAAACATCTGCAAAAGCCCAGCATTTTGTAGAGAGGCACAATGGAACCTCAAAAGAACAAGAGAACCAGAAACTGGACAGAAAGAACCCTGGATTTTACTTCCAAAGCTTTTAAGAGCATTAATTTGCTCAGTAAACTACATTAACTTGTGAGTTTTCAAACCTTCACCTATACTATAAAAGGAATAGTCTGCGCAATCGCTAACCTTCTGTGGAAGGAGAATTTAAGTGAAGGAAATATTGCTAAGATGGTCATTCAAAATAGGGTCAGTAGGATACTGATGAAGTAGTGTCTATGCACCGATTCCCATGTCAATTTTTGGAACACAATGAAGTTGACTGTTGTCAATTATGACTTGTTAGTAACAACTGGACTACCTCTTAGAACACATCCTTCTATGTTGAACTGAAGTAGAGATAATGTAACATCTGTTAGATAAGATAATCCTGTATTAGATAGTTTAACTCTGTCAGTGCCAGCCGTAACTCTTGCAAAACAAATTAGGTAACTTTATGATACTTGCCTTTATAAACCTGTACTCTGGGTTTGTAACTTGGAGCACATTTTCAATTTTGCTCAACTCTGTGTCTCCTGAACTGAAACCCCTAAATGCCAAATAAAAGCCTTTGTTTCTTTTACAGCCTTATCATCTTCTTGATGGGGTCTTCTCACAGGGTTTTTGATCTTAAGAAATTTACAATCTGCTGAAAACCTAAATCCCAGCAGTTAAGTAACAATATCCTTTTGTAAGAGTCTCCATCTGTTTACTTAGTAGCAACATGTGACCTTTCCCCGGGATTCCATTGCCTCACTACTTTAAAGGCACCAGGATTTAGGTGCCTCTTGCTAGGATTTAGGTAAACCAGGTCTGTCCCATCCATTCTCCAATTCCCCATGGTCCCTTTCCCCGTAGGTGTGGTTGTGCATTAGCTGTTATCAAGTCCTGAGCGCCAGCAACTGGTGATCAATCCTGACCGCGCTCCCTACACAGACAATGTCAGCAGGATTTTGGAAGAGCTAGAGGACCATCTGGACAAAACGAAACCCCAGTGCTCTCCCATAAGCTGAGGCAGTTTATGTTCCCTCCCTGCGGGCAGCCCAGGGAACCTTCAGTTCACAGAAGTCAGCGTGTTCATTCCTTCCGCACCAGCTAATGAGGTCCCCAGCTACCTCAGCAGGTGGTTTGGGAAGCTCAGTCTCAGTCAACCAGGCTGTTTTCCTCTCAGCAGGAAGTGCTACTCCTAGCTGGTAGGTGGCCAGGATCTTGCATCAGTCAGCAGCTCCTCCTCCCGTCTCTCCTATGTCCCTCTCCTGGCCCTCCTCCTTCACTCCTCCTCCTCCTCCTTTTCCTGTCCCCTACTAAGGTGGCTACACTGTGCTCCACTATGCGAGCTATTGGCCCTGGTGCTGGCCCCGGCAGCAGTGTAAAACCTTGCAGGACCCCAGCTTCTGGAGGCGTGCAGCATTATGGGCTCTCGCAAAACCCCCAAGGCTTGATTTAACATGTGCTGCTGATGAGAATGACAGAAGAGGCAGGGGAGCATCGCCTGCTCTGTCTATACCTATGGCTGTGCTCAGAGGATGAGCCTGGTGGTTTAGGCACCTCTGCCCCTCACTTCTGCCAACACCTGTCTTTTACTCACACCTAAGAGCATCCCAAAGGCTTTTTCCCATTAGCTATAGGTTCTCCATGGGGAAACTCATGCAGAGTAATGAGAGTTCATCATATTGAGTGTCCTCAACATGCAGTTATTAATACTGAATTATAAGAAAGAGGAGGATATTTCCATGGTATGCCCTGACACTTTTAAATCTTCTCCACGTGCAAGGGATTTGGGACAAACAGATGTGTCTCTCCCCAGCTGCAGGCACTCCTCTTGGCAATGGTACAAATTTGGCTCATTCTTTGCTCTGGCATCTCATCTCCAGCATACTTCCCAATGTATCTTCCCTCCTCCACCACCATAACAGAAGCAGAAACAGTCCTGGACTGACTATGAGAAGGACCTTCTGCTCTCAGATCCTTTCCTCCACAGGACCTTCACCGGACTCTTGTATCTGGGCACGGGAGTACAAGTACTGAAAAGAAATTTCTTGAGCCTGCATCAGGGACACTGTAATTGCTGGGCAGAGATGTCATGGCAGTGAGTTCCGTCTTACAGAGCTCAACTCTACTGTCACCAGTATCCCCATGCCCGCAGAGTCCAAAGGATACCGCCTGTTAGAAGTCTGGTTAAGACCCAGTGTCAATCCTAGGCCTAAAACCCTGGCATCACAGATCTATATGCTTCACTTGCCAAAGTGTTTCTTCCTCTCTAGCACCTCACAAATCACGACACATCAATATTAAATACCACTGACTCATCACACAAATGAGTGCCATACCCAGTAATGTCTACCAGCACAGCTGCCCAGACTATCACAGTGACTCACACAGAGCAGCACAAGTATGGAGGCATGATCACATCTCCAGCATGGCCCACCAGTCAGGGCAGCTCCTAGAGAACAGGTCGATGTGCGGAAATGAGTGATAACCTGGTCACTTAGGGACACAGAGGCATAACAAAATGCAGAGAAACAGTCACAGGCACACCCAGAGTTATACGTACACAGAGTGAAATAAGCACCAAGCTAAGCTGCTGACCCTGGATGACAGAACCCTTTCTATCATTACCAGCCAAGGCCACTTAACTAATTAGTGGGAGAGCTGGGATTTGAAGACCAACTGTAGGAATTCTGGGGCCCCTCTGTCTACAGTGTCTCCTGACGGCCTTTGTCCCAGCTCTGGTTCCGTTTTTTTCATACCCTATCCATGCACAGTCCTCTTTCTGCACATCTCTCCCCCTTTCCTCCTGTGCTTTGTTTAGACTTTGATCTTTTACCCTTTATGGAGTTTATATCTCTTGAGGCAACTTAATCATCTTTCAGAATCTTTGTATCTTAGCTTTGTTCTCAGTAGGTATTCATGAAAGAGTCTATAGAATTATGCCAACATGTAAGGTAGCCACTTCTCATAAGAATACCCAGATGGAAAAAGTCCCCACTGGCTCCTACAAGTAGCCAACAATGATTTTTTTTTCCTTTTTGTAGGAATCAGCTGTACAAAATGGGCAGACAAGAGCTTTTAGTTGCTAGAATTTTATTTGATATTTAGAAATCACTCAGGCAACTTCAAGAAGATCAAAAATACTCAGCTTTGTCTGTAAAGGTAGGTTTCCAAAATCCCTTCAACATCCGAACTTGGATGGAGCCCTTCCCACAGGCCCCATCTTAGTCTTGAGATGCAAATTAAGACCTGGATAAACACCAGTAGTCATCAGAATCTCATTAGCATGCATAGTGCTACCAAGTGACCTCTATTTCCCATTTTGGCAATACTATTGGATGTGAGTATCCTTTTATTTTTATTTCAAAAGCCTCTGTTATACAAGCCTTCAACTTCTGGTAATGTGCTCATAAAACACAACTCCAGCACAAAGTGGTGACAATTAAATTAATACTTAATGGGGCTTGAAACGCTGGGAAGTCCTGAGGTGGGGGACAGGGGAAACAGAACCCTTGTGATCTTTCTGGTCAGGTGACCAACCCATCACAGAGCTAGTTTCTCTATCAGTAACTCTCAGTACAAACATTTCCAGCTGAAAAACCAATTAAAGAGGGAGAGGTTTGTGTTGGGAGAAATGAAAGCAAGTTAGCCCAGAACTCCTGTCCTCCTTCCTGATACATGATCACCATAGTGGTCTTGATCTAGCCAGCACATGC
Source organism: Proteles cristata cristata (assembly GCA_017311185.1). Lineage (NCBI taxonomy): Eukaryota > Metazoa > Chordata > Mammalia > Carnivora > Hyaenidae > Proteles > Proteles cristata. Next base: position 2,138,496 of record JAESUZ010004792.1, read on the forward strand.
CACCTCCTGTTTCTCAGCTTTCTCAACAACCTTTTGGGATTGGGATTCCCAGTGCCCTGGGAAGTGGGATGAGTATGCAGCTGGGCAGGCCTAGGTTTGCCCCTCCTCCCAGCCCGGTTACTTTGGATGAATTCTGAAAATGCTCTAAGCCTGCTCCCTCTTGTCAAGAGCCCTGGAGTCGTGATTAAATGAGAAGATGGGTAAAAAACTGAGCTACCTCAGGTGCTGCGGTTGCTGCTGTGTTGTTATCATCACACATAAGGAAACTGTGTCTCAGGGGTGACCTTGCTTTGCACAATGGTCCCAAGACAGCCTCTTTCTCTACATTAGAAGATGCTTAGTGCAACTGACAGCACTCCTAGGACAGGCTCAAAGGGTCACTTTGAATTTCTCAAACAAAGTTTTGATTATACCTGAGGCAGAATCAGAGGCCTGGTGTGAAGTCTCTGTTCTCAACAATCCGGTTAACAAAAGTCATAAATATGTTTCTAATGGCAGCTGGAGCCCAAGAGCCAAAGAACACAAAAATTAACCCCCGTGGTAAAGGGCAACTCAAGGGAAATTCTAAATAGAGTTGGTATTTTCAGGAATAGCCTCAGATTTTCAGCAAATCCCTTTATCCATTTCTTTCTCGTACCCTATCCTTCTCTCCCTGGCCTTTTCACTGCCTTCAAAATTTGATATAAAGCTATTGTTTACTAAAACAGCTCTGCCCAGACCTTTTCAGACCTTTGGGGAGAAATGGCAGTTTTTTGCTGTAAAGTGTTTCTCATTGTAAAAGTCCCTCAGGGCATGCAGTGCTCTGAAGTGACAGCTTTGGGCCCTGGAGGTTTGGCTCAGCACAGACACGTGGGGAGGAAATAGCTTCACACAGAAGACATCCATATACTTCCTGCCCAAGATTCTCTGCCACAGTGGGAAACAGAAAGGTTACGCATCTTAGAGATGAAAAGTGTGACTTTAGATCATAGTGCTGTTATATACTACCTGTGTAATCATGGGTAATTGACTTCTCCAGTCCTCAGTTTCCTCCTATGTAAAGTGGGCTCTTACAGTTGTGGTGTAGATAAGGGTGGCTCAGTCGGTTAAGCGTCCAGCTTTGGCTCAGGTCATGATGTCGCGGTTCGTGGGTTCGAGCTCCGCATCGGGCTCTGTGCTGACAGCTAGCTCAGAGCCAGGAGCCTGTTTCGGATTCTGTCTCTCCCACTCTCTCTGATCCTCCCCTGCTCATGCTGTCTCTCTCTCTCTCAGAAATAAATAGAACATAAAATAAACTTGTTTTCTCTAGTTATATGAAATAAAAAATCAAACACGCAAACAAAACTACAAAACCAAAGCATTATTATTACCTGGTGGACTCTTATAATCTTCCATATGCTTGAATCTCATCAGTCATTCTCAATCTCTCCTCCAGACTCATTATATCACCTTTTTTGTACCCTCAGATTTAAGTAGGTTTAAGAAAGAAGTTCCTAACATATTTTAAATTTGAGGTCTCTGGGGCCTGGGACCAGAAAGAGAAGGAGACTATTCATTGTAAAATGGTGTAACTCTGCACTGTCTTTAAACACTTTTACTTTTTTTTTCCAACTGATCCTAATTACAAATAAGAAGATGGCAGGTTTTATTCTTCACATTTCACTGTTAGGAAATCTAGTTCCAAGAGAGGCTGAGTCATTACTCAAAGTCACACAGGTGGTGATCAATAGATTTGGGGCTTCTGGTTCTAAAGTGAGTCTCTCTTCTGCCACATAAAGGCTACCCCCTTTCTGTGAATTTAATACATTACGTGTGTCATTAGCACTTACTATACATCTATGCAGTTTTTAGCCCTGTGTCCCTTATGCTTACAATATGGATAAAGGGCATTTTCTTTCTCCTCTCCCAGTCTCCTAGAGAGTTGGAGAGAAGATATGCATGAAGTCAGGGAAGAATAGGAAAAATTCCCTCTCCTTACAATTCTCTTCCTGTCCCCCCTTAATTTCAGCTAATTTCAGGACTCTCTGCCTCCACTTTTGCCTCCTTTCAGTGTACTCTTTACGCAGAAACCAAATAAATTCTTTTAAGATAAGATAACTCATACCACTTATCATCCCAAGATCCACTCCCTCATATAAATTCTGGGAGAAGCTCCTACAGGATTCCAGTGAACCTATCTTACTAGAGGAAAGTTAAAAAAAGGAAGATAAATAAGAAGTATAGTCTCCATTGCCATAGCTGGTGTCAGGGTTACAGCATAAACATGTCATTTCCATGTCTATGCTTGAGTCTGATTGCTCTCACTTTTAGCCTTCACTTTTGTGGCTCTCAGTAGCCTCTTTAGTGGCATGACATAGGCCTTCATTCATGAAGGGTGTGAGCACCAGATCTCTGTGCACTTCTCAGACTGGAGTTACTGCATTTTCCTCTTCCCATAAAAAATGGGCAAAGGAGTCCTGGGAGGTGTCCCTTCTCTCCATCAATCCTTATCCCTTTTCCCCTTGACCCTTCCATACCAGTTGCCATTTACTTTTTTATTTCATTTTTTGTCTTTCCTCAAATAAATGTTAGCATTTGAGGGATAAGGATTTTCATAGATTCGTTCACAGCTATTTCCCAGCATAAAACAAATGGATGCTCAAAAACATCTGTTAAATATTGATTTAAGAGTGAATGAGTGTCCTCTCCATGGAGAGGCCATCCCTACCAGCTGCCACCTCCCTCCAACCAAAATAAATAAATAAATAAGCAAACAAACAAACTAGGTCTGTTCTATAATTCTCTCTCAAAGGCTGTTCTTTCTCAGCAAAACTGATGCTACATATGTGGTTTTATTTTTTTCATGTCTGTTTAACCATTGAGTGTCGATGAACTCTTTAGGGTCAGCAAATGTGTCTTATTCTCTACTATATCATTACTACCCAGTTCAGTGTCTGGTTAATTATAAATGTTCAATAAATAAGAGATAGATGAAAGAAAGAGGCAGAGAAAAAATATGTAGTTGGTATTATGTACCTTATCACATTCCAGACAGTTATACTTTTTTTCTGGAAAGTTAGCACCTGTGTGTGGTGTCTCTGCACACACACATACATACCTGTCATTGACTATTCAAAGGTCCGAGGGAATTCTTAGCTCTCAGGGCTTTCATTTGGTGATATGACTTGGGTAGAGGAAACACTTTAAAGGTAACAGGTGGGACTTTTTCCTCACTGCTTTGCCATGAGAACATTACTTCTTAATGTCTCCTGCCTCTCCACACTCTGATTTCAGAACACATCCATCATGTGTCCCTTTCCTTCAGGGTCTTTGTGCCCATCTCTTTCCATTGCCAGCTGTCACAGCCGGGACAAAGGACAAACACTCCCTTCTTTTGCCAAGTCTGGCTTCATTTAAAAGGCTCATCCCTCAAATATGAATTTCTAGACAATAGACAATGAATATGTGTGTTTGCAGGGGATGAGTGTGGATAAAGCTCTCACATTTAATTTCTCAGGACTAATCTCTTAATGTCACACAAGATAACATGCTTGGGACGGCTCCTGTGTGCAACTGAAATACAGAAAACCAAGATGACGGTGACAAATGCCTCCATAGTGTGTTCACATACTGTGCACACGCACACCACTGGAAGAAGAGGTGAATGTGACTAGAACAGGGGACAGTCACTGCACCTATCAGACCTCATAGCATAGGTCCTGTGGGCTGGTGCTCTGAGCTGGGCACAGTCCTGCAGGATCCCACAGGTCCTGGGAAGGCTGACCCTCCACTGAAAATCATGATGTGCTACTGAGGGTTTCAAGGTGCTGGTTTTAAACAATAACAACAAAAACTCTTGTCACAAAATTTCCTGATTGCTGGCACTCAGGAACCCTCTTTTCTGGTATCAACAAAAATTCCTGGAATGTAAAGATTTACTCACATGCAAAGATTTGGTTCCACTTTATTGCCATACAGTTTACAAACCCTGGGAATGCAGCCTTTGTCTGCAAACCGGAAGTACATTCAGAAGGAGGAAGTTTAGGCATGGGGTTAAATAGGCAAAATCCACAAGTTCTTTGCTATTTATTGAGATTGGTTAGACAAAGGTCTTGATCTGCAATCTTCAAGAGCAGAGTGACAAACGGTACAGCTTGCTATTTCTGGTAGCAGCTTCAGGGAGCGGTAGCCACTGAAGGGCATGATAAGATGTGTTGCAGGGGTTTTTCTGTGAATTGTGCTGAATTTTACGGAAACTTTTCTCTTCAGGCTGTGCTGACTGGTTTTACTTTTTAGTCATTAGACCTAATTAAAATTTTATTTTCTCTCCCTTGACATGAGGGAATCCATCTTATCTGTTAGCTGTTTGTCTAATCACTGGAGTCTTTTGTTCTCACTGGAAAAGGATGAGCAGGTATCTAGTTTACTGGCTCCCAAAGAATGCCCTGTGCCCCTTTCTACCACAGGTCAACCCAGTTATGCAAAGAGTATAAGTAGAGGGCAATCAAAATAAAAGCTCTGTGCTTGGGTCATGGACTTCAAGGTCCAAGAACCACAGAGGTTCCAGCAGCTTCACTGTAATGAACACATGGACTTTCCAAGGCTTTCTGTGACACCTTTCTCTGTTCATATACAGAGAAGTAGGCTCATTTTGATGACGAAGTCACATTGTAGTAAAAAGAATACCTTGCTTGCTTGCATTCTATTCCTCTGCCCTGGGCCGTCACCTATAGTTCTTCCTCAGTCTTCTCCTCCCCAAAGCCTCATCCCCCTTCCCACCTGTCCACATGCCATATCAAGTCTTACCTCCCCAAAACAGCCTCCTTAATCCTTTTCACTAGAATAAACTTTCCCTTGTCCTCAACCTTCCACACTCATTGAGTCTTCCTCTTCCTTAGTAGTTAACACTCCTAGAATCAAATCCAAGTAAGTAATGTGTGACTGTGAGCTAGACTTAGACACAGAGGGGATGCTGAGTCCCATTTTCTTTGTGTTTTCCACTGTGCCCAGCTCTGCACCTACAATATATATGTTCAATAAATGCTGGTTGACTCCTAGTGAATGATTGCTTGATACCAAGGATCATTATATGCCTTTTCTAGGGTTGCCAGATTAAATATAGCATGCCCAGTTAAACTTCAATACCTGACAAACAAGCATATTTTTTTATAAGTAGGCACCAAATACTACCTAGGACATACTTATAGTAAAAATCTATCTGCCATTCAAATTTAACTAGGTGTCCTAATTAAAACTGGCAATCCCAGTTCTTTGGTAACTGCTTTTCTAAAAAATGGGGGTTTTGTTCTAATGGAACCAAAGAATGGAACCAACAGAAAGGTTAAGAGCAACACAGGCACCAAGTTTATTAGGGCGAGAATGAAACAAAAGGATTCCCAAACCTAAGAGGGACTCTTTAAGGAGGAAACCTGTTTAGACAATCATTCAATATATTAGGAGGGAGTTTATCAGGCTGGTTAGTGGCCAAACACGTTCTAAAAGAGGCCCTCAGATCAGGGTTCTGATTTAGGGCCATTCAGGGATGGACATAGGGTGCCTCAGTCTATTTTCTATTTCCTACAGAAGAAATATGATAGGTTATACTGAAGCTTAAAGTTTCATTAATGGGCCATTTTCCCTCATCTCCTAAGGACTGAAGTTGTACAATGTTACAGAAGACCGGTCTTTTATTGAATCTTGCAATCTGAATTGGTTTGAGTGGGTTAAAAGGCATACTAAGGGAGAGTCATTGGGAACTCAGGGAGAAGCCTAGAGAATGTCCATTACCAAAAATCCCCCCAACTCTTGGGTGGTGCCCAATACAGGATATTTCGAAATTCCTGTTGTCAAAGTGACCAGAGGTATCCCTTGAATGAAATGACTATGATCACAGACCAGCTGTAAAGTCCCCACAGGAGGGATGCTAGCATTCCCCCAACCCCACCACTTCCCTATTGCATTCTAGACTGCAAAATAGGTACTGGCATACAGACCAAAAATAAAACATGCCTTGCCTTCAAGGCCATGTTATTCTTAACCCACAGAAAACACTAGAAAAGTTTTATAAGGGGAAATTATCCAATTTTGTAACTTCAGTAGTTAGTAAGGGACACTGATGAAAAACAGTAAAGATAGAAATCCATCATGGTCTAAGTGACACTCCAACACATGTAGTCTTTGCAGCCAATGGTCCCTGGCTGTGTTTTAATTCAGTTGGGGTACTAGTTTTGGCTGGCTCCAAGCGGAATTCTCTTGGCCAGAAATGGCTAGACCAGAGATGTGAAGGGGAATCACATTAGATCAATGAGGAAGAAACCTCACGAAGGAGTCATTAAGGTTGGCAGCCATCCTAGTGATTCAGGGGGCTGTCCAGTACCCAAGACAGACAACTTTGTATAAGAATAGGAATAAAGAGAGAGCATCAAGTTTTTGGGTCTTATCATTTCCAGCCAGGGTACTAACTTCCAGCCAAAAGGTAGGCTTATTTATTTATTTATTTATTTATTTATTTATTTATTTATTTATTTCTAGGGGAGAGAGAGAGACAGTGTGAGCAGAGGAGGGTCAGAGAGAGAGGGAGATACAGACTCCAAAATAGGCTCCAGGCTCTGAGCTGGCAGTCAGCACAGAGCCCGACCCGGGGCTCGAACCCATGAACCGCGAGATCATGACCTAAGCGAAAGTCGGACGCTTAACGGACTAAGCCACCCAGGCGCTCCCAAAATGTAGGCTTCTTCCTCTCCATGGAGTATTCATGGGCTAGATGATTACCCCATGAGCAATTGACATGAAAATGTTCCTGTAAGACCATACTCCTTGAAAAGCCCCTGGAATGAAAGTAAAGGAAGAGAAGAGTAATTACTCACCAAGTTTGCACCAAGGCTCAGAATCCATATGAAAAGACTCAGAGCCCTGCATAATGGCACCAAAATGATAAGATTATGAAATTGGGTTTTGTGAAAAAATGGCTAAGAAAGAATTCTTGAGAATTCTTGGTGCAAAAAGGTGATTTTATCATAGAACAGGGACAGGACCCATGGGTAGAAAGAGCTGCTCTGGGATTGTGAGGAGTGACTGTTTATATACTTTTAAGTTAGTGGGGGTTAGAGAAAGTCTCTAAGGAATTTGGAAGCTTTCAGGACCTTGAGGGGCTAGCTGCTATTAAGATAAGGTTACTTTCAGCCTTTATAAAACAAAACCATTAAGGAACTAAGGCAGCCATGAGTTCTTTGAGGAAGGCCGCGCTCTGATTGTTTCAGGTGTCTATCAGTGGGATGCAGGCTATAAAGAGATTTAATTTAAGATACGATTGCCTTTGTTTACCTCTTCAATTTCCCACAGGGCTACATGACAAAATAGTTCTGCTCAATATAACCCTTAGCCTGCCCCTGCTCATCTCTTGCTTGTAACTTTCCAGCCAAGCAGAGTTATGACTATGCTTTCTTAGATTCTGTATTTGTCTATTTAGCATCCTATTCATCATCTATTCATCACAGGGCCAGTTATAGTAGCTACATTTTCATATTTTCTATATTCTTGACACTCTGGTCTTTTGGAACTTTGCAGACCTGGGGAAAGACTGTCTTCCCAGGACTAGCCAATTCTTAGAGCAAAGGCCTTGGCTGAGAACAGACCTTTTATAAACAAACCCAGAAATCCAGAGTCTATATCCCCAACCATTTCCTTTATCTAACTCACACACAAGGAGTCAACATTCCTCTTGCCCTAAATTATCCCAGGACAGGTACTAGACAACTACAAACCATTCCCAGATCCTAAAGTCCACTGTAATTATTCAAACTAGCCACTCCTTAACTGTTTACTCTGCCCTACCTTGCACCTTGCTTTCCTTGCAGAAATCCCAGTAAAAGCTCTGGCCTACACTTTCCTCTCCCTTCTGCCTCTGTCTTCTGATCAAAACCTGAGGCTCACCATGTGGTCCTGCATGACATGGTGTGCCCCTTCTCTCCAGAAACATAAGTAATAAATTCATCTTTCAGTGGCATTACCTTTCTGTGTTATCATTTGGTCATAATGAAATCCTGGGTGTAATTTTAAAACATGCAGTCCTAAGGGAAGCACATGAGAGCAGAGAGTGTTCTCTGCTTCTGATCTGCAGCCACTGTAACATGTGTTTCTCTCCATCTTCAGTCCAGAATGTGTGTTAAAGGGCAGAGATATCCTGGCTGGAGCACTAAATGATTTTGAGGATAGCCTGGGCAGGCAGCTAGTTATCAGAGAGGCTAGTTATCTCCTTGTTATCAGAGAGGCTTTATCATCAGATACAAATACTCACATGTGATTCCCTTGACACTTTCCTGTGAGGATCTTCTGCTAGCCAGAGTGTTATTCCTGTAAGATTATCTTCTCACCTTTCTCTTCCTTCCTTCCCACTTCCCATCACCCATTTCTCCTCAGAGGCAGCAGAAAGTTTCCTCCATGAGATGAACTGCTGTTCCCAAATGCTTTCCAGTCCCTGAACAAAAAATATGCAGGGCCATCAGTGCTTCCTCTAAAGTTAGGACAATTCTTTAATCCCAGAGGGGGCCTATGGAGATAGACCCACCTCTTCCTTCCCAGTTGAGCTACCACCACCCTGTTCAGAGGGGCTACATTCAGAGCACACAGGAGATTCTATGAACTCTTACCTGGTCCTTCAGCTACCAGAGAGGGCAGAGGTTGTTTATGGGGTCCACAAGATCCTGTCTCTGATCTGACATTCCTGATTGGACATTCCTTTTAGGAAGACAACAAATCTATATCAAAATGTACATTTGGGGGGCGCCTGGGTGGCTTAGTCGGTTAAGCGTCCGACTTTCGCTTGGGTCATGATCTCGGGGTTCGTGGGTTCGAGCCCCGCGTCGGGCTCTGTGCTGACTGCCAACTCAGAGCCTGGAGCCTGTTTCAGTCTGTGACTCCCTCTCTCTCTGACCCTCCCCTGCTCACGCTGTCTCTCTCTCTCTCCTAGAAATAAAAAAAACAAAAAACAAAAAAAAAACATCAAAATGTACATTTGGACTTTAGGGCTTGATCCATTCATGCTTTGGTGAAAAGTAGAAAGGGAGTGATGGGCAGAACCAAGTGACATTGACCTTTAAAAAGATGCTAGGAGAAAAAGTCCACTAAGTGTGTGGTACACATGCAGAACCCACTCACACCTAGAATGGTCACAGGAAGTCAAGATGCACACTAATCTCTACTCTTGGTGTACTAAAACCTATATTTTTAGGTTCCTTTTGTTTTATGTCTCAGTGCTCTCAGCCTAGAAGTAGAGCTCTGGGGTTTGGAGGAGGGAAACAGGAGCCCACAGGACCAGTGTGTGTGTGGTGTGTGTGTGTGTGTGTGTGTGTGTGTGTGTTCACGCACACACACACACGCATATGTGCGTGTGGCCAGATGGACATGCCTGGAAGGAAGGCTGGGACAGCCGTGTTTGGCTCCTGCCACAGCACCAAGAACAGGCAACCTGTCTTCTGAAACTCCAGTCCAGCTGTCATTGGAATGGAGTCCAGCCACAGAGGCTCCCTGGCAGCCAGTGAGAAGGGGACAGTTCCACCCAGACTGTAGCTAATTGTATGGTCAAAGGGACCTGAAAGTACAGCAACAACTTACGTGATCAAGAGAAGACTGGATTTTCACTCCATTTCCAACTGAGAGGGAAAATATTTTAAGTTCTGGGGTTTACAGAGATGTATTTAATCAAAACCAAGGAAAACATTTTTATATTTAATACAATAAGAATATATTATATATCACATATATAATATAAAATTAAAATATAATATATATTATATACTATGATATTAAAACTAAAGATACAATATTATACAATGTAATATAAATAAAAATTATATATATATTAAACTTCCCATCAGAGGGAAAACCCAGTCCCAGAAAAGTCCAGAGTTCTGGGTAGAATCCTGTACCATTAAGTGGTCTATAAAGGAGTCTAGGTAAGCTCCCAACTCACCTGTGGAGTCTGTACTGGCTGTTGGCTGGTGGTCTTCATATGTCACACAGAGCATCTCCCAATGCCAATGGTTCCCCACTATGCACAGGTCTTCTCCTCAGGAAGTGCCTGTCTGGCACTCAGGGCTTCTGTTGCATCCCTTCCATGGCCATCCAAGCTGAGTTTGCTGTGGCTACATTTTTCTGAGAGGAGAAGGGACACAAGAGTTAGAACAGCCACTTCTGTGAAGACTTAGCTACAGATCAGTCTAGCCAAAGAGCAAAGTCATCTTTGCTTTTATTTCCATCTTTTGTATGTAGTCTGATGTGGCCACAAGGGTAAAGCCATGAGGTTCTCTTGTCTCAGCTCATTATCACCTTCTGTCTTGGTTTGACTCATCTGATTCTCTCTCAGTATCTTTCCCAACACAATGGCTCTTAATAAATGCAGATTCCTACTTCCCTTCCTCTCTATCCACCCTTCGCCCCCACTGTCTCTCTCAGCACTACCCCTCCCCTCTGTCTGTGCCCTGGAAGCTGGGAGATGAGCCCACATGTTGAGGATGAATCTCGCAGGGAAAGAAGCCTCAGAGAAGAATCACAGTTTCAGGAGCATCTCTTTCCCAGTTCTTGTTTCCTGTAGCCCCAGCTTCCCACCTGGGCCAGTAACTGAGGAACCTGTCACAATGGCCCTACCTCTCCATTGAGCCAGCAGCAGTGGGACAGTGAACTTTCAGGGCTCCCTCTCTGCAGACAGTCTCCTCTAGTGAATCAGCACAGCACTGGGCAAGGCACAGGCTGGTCTCACACATGTGATGCCTTGGTGGTCCTGGTGGGCCATAGTGTTCCTGCAAAGCTGGGATTGAGATCACAGGACCCTCACCTTCCTGTTCCACAATCCCAAGACTTGTTACTCCTGAGGGATTGCTCATTTAGCATATTTAGGATTGTTAGAGCACAACTGAAAGCCTCATTTCTACAGGATGAAGCAAGTTTGCTTAGCTTTGTATATGGTCTTTAATTAGAGAAATTAGTCTTAGCCACAAAACAAAATAAAATTGATGATTCAGCGACAGCTAATCACTTGCTGGAAATGAAAGATGGCTTTACAATGAAGATTTATTTCTTGTTATTTTTTCCCCAAGCACTCTTAACTGACTGAATAATGTTGTAATAATCATTCAGATATTACCACATATGCTTTTAAGAATTTATAAAGTAATCTGTCTTCTGAGGCTTCCAGAGAGGTACTTGAATGGTACAGTTAAAATAAAAGAGAGCAGAAGCCTATATCCCTCCCAGGTCTTCAGATAGGTCAAATGGAAAACAGCCTTTGGGGTTTTAGAACATGAGGAGTAGGCATAGGACGATGGATTCACAATGCAGAAGTAACCCCTAAGTGGTGACTACAGTGATAGGTGGCTGGAATTGGGGGGTAGGGGAGACTAGGCATTAAGCCTTTCCCATGAGGCTAGAACAAGAAGCATCTAACAGGAGCTAGAGGAAGTTGAATGAAATTGCAAGAAGGAGTCCCACTGGGGTATGGAGATAAGAGAACGGTCCCGGCAGCCAAGGAGGTCCCTGACGAGGGCTGAAGATGTTAATGAGGGACAACCAATGATAAAGCCCAGGTGATCACTGGGTCCTTTATAAGGACCAAGGAGTGTGTGTGTGTGTGTGTGTGTGTGTGTGTGTGTGTGTGTACCTGGAGCATGGAAGGTATGGGATGTAAACTGAGGCACTAGCCCCCAAAGATCTCTCTGGTGTGGATCCTTCTTGCACGTAGGATTCAAACCTGTAAGCAAAGTGAGAAGTCTACGGGGGGAGCAGAAGGATGCAGTTAGTAACACAAATACTTCTGAAGAAGGCAGTGAACCCCATAAACCAGACTGTATATTACTAAGGACATACTGCTGCCTTCCAGCTGGTTTTCTCCAAACTTATCCTTTGCCTATTTTTTAAAATTTTTATTTGTGTTTTTTGGTGTTTTGTTTTGTTGTTGTTGAATTGTAGTTTATATTATCTGGATATATATCACTTTTCAGATATATGATTTGGAAATATTTTTCTCTCACTTTTTAGGTTGTTTTCTTCACTCTTCTGATAGTGTTCTTTGATGCACAAAGGGTTTTCATTATATTAAAATCCAATTTATCTATTTCCCTTTGTTCTTTTGCTTGTAGTGTCATATCCAAGAAATCAGTACCAAGTCCAATGTCATGACACTTTTCTCCTGTTTTCTTCTAAAAGTTTTATAGTTTTAACTCTTATGTTTATGTCATGGGACTTACAAAAGCCAAAATAATTCTTATAGGAATGGTCTTCATGTGTCCACAGAAGACGATATTGGGATTTTTATAGGGATTGCATTAAAATCCATAGATCAGTTTGGGTAGCATTGACATCTTGGCATTTTCTGAGTCATAATCATAGCATGTCTCTCCATTAATTTATGTCTTCTTTAATTTATTTCAGTGATATTTCATAGTTGCCAGTGTATAAGTCTTTCATCTCATTGGCTAAATTTATTCTGAGATATTTTATTATTTTTAGTAGTATTTGATACTTGGGATCTTTTGTTGAAAACTGGACATTTGAGAAAACAACCACATCTCCCTGACAGTCCTTCACCAATTAGCTCTTATGCTCCCAGCCTAGGGATTAGCATAGGGTGAAAGCTTAAGTTCTTCTCAGGTCTTTTCTGAGTGGGTGTCTTGGCTCGGAGTGCTGTGGCTTTTCTCAGTTCTCTCATATACGTGACTACCTTTAAATGTCTTGATTTCCCAAGAAGTCCCATTCTAACTTCTTTAGGATGGTCTGTTCTATGTCTCCACTGTGCTCTCTTATTCCAGGTGTCTCACAGTTTTAGTCCTCCTATAGCTGTCATGAGTGGTGCCAACTTCCTGTCTTTGGACGAGACAGAGGCCAGTCCATCAGGCAGCCTCTACACAAGTTGGAACAGGGCAGATAAGGTCTGCTCTATTCCTTAGTTTGAGGGAGGGAACTGGATCTGGACCACTGCCTCTTCCAGAGCAAGATCATAAGCCAAAGCAAGGTACATATGTGAAAAAAAGCATTAGATTTCCTGCCATTTTTAATATGTATTTTTTTAATGTGTTGGACACTTTGACTGTTTTTCAGAACCCTTATAAGATCAGTTCAGCCAATTTCTGGTTTTGTGTTTTGTGGGTTTTTTGTTTTGTTTTATTTTTTGATATTTGGGAAGAGGAGGCAGGCAAACAGGAGGAATAGCGCTTGTGGTTTCTTAATCTACCATTTTGGTAATGCTATTACCAAATGCTCGAGACTTTTTATATCTTACCTAACATTCAAATTTTTCCTTTGTATTTTATTTTACACAATATTTTTCTCTTTTTATTTAAACAAAATTTTTTGCTAACCAGTTTGCATTTTAGTTTGCTTTTCCCCACAATCTTAATCTGAAGGATTTGATGTTCTATAGTCATGAGATTAAAAATAGATGTAGGGGGGCCACATAAACAGAAAAGCTGTATTAATGTCTATCTATAATTATGCACAATTCTCTTAGCAGGTTAGAGGATATGTAAGGAATTGTTTGCAAATATCTCCCTGGACACATTTTTGGATAGTCGTCTGTGTATGAGGCAAAGTGAGACATTTTTTTTTCTTTCAATGTCTTACTGCTTATAATATCTACAATGTCCTTATCTATCAGCTTCTATATCTTAGAGAACATAAGCCTTTCTGACTGTTATGTTAAGATATCCGTGGGTTATTTTTCTAGCTTACTTACTTCTTAGGGCTACCTGTTGGATGTTTTATAAATTTGACATTTTATATTTGAATTTATTTTGTAATTAAGCAATCTATCACTGTGTTATTTATTCATAGAACTTTTGACTATCTTAAGTTATCACATTTAACTTTTTACCAATTATTTCCCATTTCTCACCATGCTTACAGATTGTTACCCATATGAGTGTGGAAGCCTTTTCTGTCATTTTTTAAATGTTTGTTTATTTATATTTGAGAGAGAAGTGAGAGAGAGAATGAGAGAGAGAGAAAATGTGAGTGGGAAAGACCGAGAATCCTAAGGACCTTAGAATCCTTAGGACCCAGAATCCTCAGCAAGGCTCAAACTTACAAACCATGAGATCATGACCTAAGCTGAAATCAAGTCAGCCACTTAACCAACTGAGCCACCCAAGTGCCCCTGAGCCTCTCCTGTCTTATGCATATCTGCATTCCCATCACTAGGAAGCAACCACATAGTAAGTTCTCAATAAATTATTTAGCATATGAGAGCTCAATTAATGAATAAATAAATGTGTCACAGTCTCTTAATTGGGGAAATGAAGGACTTGCTATAATTTATGACCAAGTTCTCTTGTGGTTCAGAATAAATATAACAATGTTATGTCTTATGTAACAGTAAAAAGGATTCACAAAAGAATTTGTATGGAATAGAAGCACAAAAATAGAAGTGTTTCCCCTCTAGGGTCTGCTTGTCATGTGATATGGACTGCGATAGAGGGATGGACGAAAACACAGTGGGAATGGGTGGGATTTATGTAGCCTGGAAGTGTGTGGGAGCAGTGTCGGGTAAAGTTTCAAGCCAAGGTGACAGTCATGTTGTTCTTAAAAAATGAATTGAGATGCACTGAGTGGATGATGAAGGCAGGCAGTTCAAGCTGATTTATCTGAGAAGCAGGGAACAGATTAATGAAGGTGAAAACAGTATTAGAGGAAGAGTCCAGAGAAGAAGCCAGAAGCCTGGTTTGAGCCAAATTAACAAAGCTTCATGTTTTCTGCTTGCAAGTTGCACTGGATTCTGTACACAAGGTAACCATCGAAGGCTTTTATCAGAGGATGATTTGCATTTTGCAGAGATCAGGTTGGTAGTTATGTAAAGGATGGTGTGAATGGGATGAGGCAGATGCAGGAATACTCCCCTGTAACTGACTGCAACTGTCCAGGCTCAAAATTTACAGAGGCAGTGAAATAGAGAAAGGGGTAGCCTTTTAAAAATTAACAGAGAAATTTGACAGAAGACAGTAACCTGTTTCACCACTTGCCTATAAATTCTAAACTCAGTCTCCAGGAGAATGAATTTTCAAAGTACTCCACACAGTGCCTGACTTTTAAGGTCAGTCCCTATTGATTGAACTTGAACATGCAGCAGTTTAAATGCAGTTCCTTTGGTTTTTTTTTCTCCAAAGAGCCAGAGAGAGTTGGAACCAAAATTGCCATATGTTTAAAAGAAGATATTGAATTGGCTGAAATTTCTCATCTTTAGGCCAAGATAAACTTTCAGAAGAAAAAATTCTTGAATTTAACTGGAATTGCTCCTTACTATGAAAGATAAATTTCTAATACCTTAAAGGAGAGGAAGGAGAGGTGGCTGGACCCTAAGCTGTACCCTGTGATTCAAATATAAATCACCAGGTTAGCTACATCTTCATCCTTAGCTGTCCATTGACAGAGTCACAAGTCCCTTGGGTGCCCCACCTTCCTGTGCTCCTGGGATTATCTAAAAAGGGACACTTCAGGGGTGGCTGAGCTGTGACTTAACTTGGCTGTGTTGTGTTTGGTTTGTGCTGGCATAACTGGAGGCTAGTAGACATTTACCATTTGGAGGTGATTAAATTCAAAATTGGATAGATAGACAACCATCTTAGGATTGTGTAATTAGTATCCAATGGAGATGCGCTAGGGTTGGGAGTGAGAGCTAGAGAGACCTGAGTCACAGAGTTTCAAAATCTGGTATGGAACCAGTTGGTCATGAAAGGGAGATGAACTCATTCCCATTCCCCTCATGGGCCTGACTCCAAGTGATCAAAGTGTCTTCTTTGAGATATATATAATTGTGTTGTAACTTGGGGGATCTCTGATAAAGTTATGTTAAGGAAGAGTTGTATTAATTGTTATCTTAAAAATATTCTTGATGAAAGGTTCAGCATAATCTAAAGAAAAGTAGTAGTCCACCTAATCCCTACACATACCAATCAGTGACCAGCCTTGTATCATTTATTCATTGCCCATTTTGAAAATGTGTTGCTATGCCTCGGGACCATGTTATGCACAAATACACAGCATTAAGATTTAGCCCAGACACTCAGGAGTGATTGTCCTCAGGGTCTTAGATACCCTACCTTTGCCCAACCCTTTGGAGTCCTGAAGGGATCAATAACTGGGTCATCTGTAAGCCATCCTCAGAAAACAAAGCACTTCCCACCCCAGGTAGGAATCCCCAAGTTAGGCATCGGTATAACTCTCCAAAGATGGGCAGGTGTGCCTTGGGATTCATAAGCAGACCAGAAGCCATGACAACAACAGAAAATAAAACATGTTTATGAATGATCAAGAGAATCTCAGAACATAGTTATGGCTTTAAAAGATGATAATTTGGGGGAGGGAGGATACCTGGGTGGCTCAGTTGGCTAAGTGACTTCTACTCAGGTCATAATCTCATGGTTCATGATTTTGAGCCCCACATAGAGCTCTCTCCTCTTAGCACAGAGCCCACTTCAAATACTCTCTCTCTGCCCCTCCCCCACTAGATTTCTCTCTCTCTCTCTTTCTTTCTCTCTTTCTCTCTCTCTCTCTCTCCCTCTTTCAAAAATAAATTTTTAAAACATTAAAAAAATAAAAAATAGAATGATAATAATTTTTAAAGATGTTATTTTAAAGTAATCTCTACACACAGTGTGGGGCTCGAACATAACCCCAAGATCGAGAGCCAGCCAGGTGCCCCAATGATGATAATTTCTTTCTTTTTTTTTAATTTTTAAAAATGTTTTACTTATTTCTGAGAGAGAGAGGCAGCATGAGCAGGGGAGGGTCAGAGAGAGAGGGAAATACAGAATCTGAAGCAGGCTCTGGGCTCTGAGCTAGTTATCAACACAGAGCTGGATGCCGGGCTCAAACCCATGAACTGTGAGAACATGACTGGAGCTGAAGTCGGATGCTTAACTGACTGAGCCACCCTGGAACCCTGATGATTTCAAGTGGATTATTTTCTGATTAAAAACCAAAGCAAAACAAAATTCTGTTAAGAGTCAAAAAGCCTAAGTTTGAATATGTCCTATGGCATTTACTACTTTTCTCTTAAACTCTTTGTACCTCAGTTTCCTCTCTTCCATGCATTAATCACTCCATAAACACTTACTGGACATCTATTATGTGCCAGACACTGTGTTGGGAACTGGAAATAAATAGCTTTTATTAGATACTATGGAAAATGAATAACCCCTACAGTTTGGTGGTTTATAATCTTATGGGGAGATAGTACATGTATACGGACAATAATGATACACTGCCAGGAAGAAAAGTTCCAAGAAGAGTTATAATCAAAATACAGTGGAGCCAAAATGAAGGGATACTCTAAAAAATGAGGGAAATTGTGCCAAGGAAGCTTCACTGAGGAGACAGCATTTGAATTGACCTGAGGAGACAGCATCTGAATTGACCCTTGAAGGTTAGGGAGAATTTCAACCAGGGAAAGGGGATCTGTGGTGAAGGGAACCTTCTGTTATGCACAGGATGAGACCACATAAATGGGCCAGTTTGCCTGGCAGTGAAATCATGGAAAATCATCCGTGAAAAATCCAAAGGTTGTGTTAACATGAGCCAAGCCAAAATGGTGCTTAAACTGTACATGTAATTACATGTCTGGATGTGAATTGTTTCCTGAAATCACCAACACTGCCCTAGAATTCCTGGTGGTGCAAAGACAATGGACTGCTGGGATTCTCAGGAGATCAGGGGCCACAGCAGCAACAAGGCATCCTAGGGAAGAAGACTCTTCATCTACTAGCTTGGTTGGTGACTCTTGCAATCTGCTTGCCCATGAGAATGTCTGTGGACTTTAAGGCGTTACTGAGAATTTCAGAAAAATTTCATCTACTCATATCCAAAAGTGAGCATCTTCTCTGATGTATTTGATTCACTGAAGGATCTGCAGAGCTGCCTAATGGTGATCATGCTTCTCTGAGGGGCATTTGGGTATGATCATAACGAGGCTATAAACATTATTATTACTATAATACTAGCATATAGTCTTGTACAAAGTTTCAAACTGCTTTCATTTTTATCATCTCAACTGCCCCAACAATGACCGCATAAATCTTTTTTAGACAGGAACAAGCTGAGATTCAGACATGCTGATTAAATGACCTACTCAAAGACATAATAAGTGGCAGAATATTAACTTCATAACCAGGTCTTTTTGGATTATGGGAGCCAGGGGGGAAACCTACAAGTCTGCAAACCTTGGATCTGACTCACTTTCTGCAAATTTAAACAGTATACTTACCTGAAGGTGGGCTATCTCTGCCGGGGCTAAGGTTGTTATTCTGTTTCGGGGACCTGTCTTGGCCAAGGATGACTCTGGGGCCCTGTCTCAGATGGCTCAGCAGAACCATCAGGCTGAAGTTTCACTTCCATGGAATTCTGTGTAGGACACAGATACACCAAATTCCACAAACACAGAAACTCTAACTTCAGATGCCTGATGGAAAGCACCAAAGCATTTCCTGATCTCTGAAACAAAAATAGAGGTAAGCAATACTGCACTTAATGAAATGTTAGAAGAAAGAAGGTAGAAGTAAAGGGGAGCCCATAGAGCTCTTTCAGTGGCACAAAGAATGAAGAAGGGCTAAGTGAGGCTATGAATTATACTTCCAAACTTAAAGTCCAAGCACAAGGACTTCATGCTCCTCCTCAAACTGACCTCTGTGCAGATTGGACCCAGGAGCCCAATTAGCCTGTTTTCCTTCACAGTACATACTGAAGTATGGGCACTAGTAGCATGGAACTTAGGGTACCAGAGAAGGCTTTCTAAGTGCTCAGCAGAGCAGGGCCCATCCTGCTTTGGTCATCCATCTTTCTCCTCCTGATGGCATCTTCTCCAATAGTGGGGCCATTTCTACTCGCTATTTCACCTGTCAGCTCTGGTTTATGCATCAATTCATTTATTCACGAATGCTTGTCCATGTGCACTGAGGGCACCAAGTACTATAAGCCAGAGTTACCACCTACCGTCATTGACAGTACCACCATTGATGGTACTGAGTGGGTGAACAGGTGCCATGTAAGGCACAGTCAGATATTCTCTCCTCTAATTTATGGGACTTTCTAACAACACTGGAGTGGCGATGTTAATTATAAAAGGGAACTCGGTTTTAGAGAGGTTAAGAGACTTGCTCAAGGTGCTTCTGATTAAACCATTATTCTCAGCCGTCTGTGGCCATTCGAGGTATATATACCTTCTCTGCCATTATACTTTGGTCTTTCGGAGTCAACACTGAGTCTCCACTTTCTTCCTCATTTCATTTTAAGTTCCCTTGGTCTCCAGCCAATTTATTCTAATTTTTTTCCTATGTGGAAATGTACTACAGTCTCAGGTACAAAACTGCATAAGCTGAGGAAATATTTCAGTGGAGGTATATGGTGAGTGCTGGGGGGCCGAGGTGAACTGAGCCAGTTTGCGATGG
The DNA here is from genome assembly GCA_017311185.1 of Proteles cristata cristata. Lineage (NCBI taxonomy): Eukaryota > Metazoa > Chordata > Mammalia > Carnivora > Hyaenidae > Proteles > Proteles cristata. The sequence continues at coordinate 2,157,878 of JAESUZ010004792.1, forward strand.
TATGGAAACAAAGCCCTTACAAATATAAGAAATATTATCTGGTCTTCTTCATCTCCATGGCAGAACAGCAGGATGCCCACTACTGGGAATAAAATAAAATGAATTCCCTGGAGGAAAGACATATAGCAGTCTTTCAGATCATTTTCTGAGCAACTGTCACTTTGCTGGAATGCCATAGAACTGCTTCATAGGGTGGGAGAGATTAGAGTTAGGTCTTAGATGAGGTGGTCTGCAGAAGTACCCTCGCTAAAGCCTATACCAGTGGTCTTGCCTTCCTGATTTTCACCTGGTGGTGTCAGGAGATGGAGAGTCTCAGGTTAAGTGGCTCAGTTGGGGTATCCAAAATGATGCCCTAGGAAGAGCTGAAGTCCCCCCAGTGTTCTCTATGCTATTTTCAAACAGCTGTAATCTAAGTTCCCTACCTCCTTTGACACTTTAGTTTCAACCTTTTGAGAAGGATCCATCCCCTTAGCAATTTCTGTGCAAAGTTTGTATGATTTGGCAAGTTGACAGTGAACAGATTTCAGATTGTGGCTGGGTGTTGGTGGTGATGATGGGCAGGGGGGTGAATATGACTTGTCGCATGGAGGTACTTTCTACTCTGTACCCTGTCTCTGGGAACATGGTTAAAGAGGCCTTTATGTTGCATCCAAAATATCATTCTCATGAATCTGTTTTGAGTTTAGTTTTGCTTTCCTGGAGAAAAGATCTACTTCTTGTATTAATTTTAGATTAGTAACCCCAAATGGATAAAAGCCATTGTATACAGATACTTGAAAGAACTAATTCTGCATTTTGTTTGCTTATTTCCTTTGTTTTATTTATTATTTATTTATTTATTTATTTATCTTTTATATCTTATCTTTATTGTCAAGTTGGTTTCCATATAATTCCCAGTGCTCATGCCCATCACCCCTTTTTCTCTCTCCCCCACCCCCATCAACCCTCAATTTGTTCTCAGTATTTAAGAGTCTCTTAAGGTTTGCCTCCCTCCATATTCTTAACTATTTTTTCTCCTTCCCCTTCCCCGGTCCTCTGTTAAGTTTCTCATTTTAATTTTTTTTGTTTTAATTTTTGCCAGAGGGGAAGTAGGTAGGGGTGAGAAAAATGGATGAAGGGGAATAGGAGACGCAGGCTTACAGTTATGAAATAAATAAGTCATGGAAATGAAAAGGACAATGCAGGGAATATAGTCAATAATACTGTGACAGTGTTATATGGTGACAGATTGCAGCTACACTTGTGATAAGCATAGCATAATGTATATAAAGGTTGAATCATTATTGTTGTACATATGAAACTAATGTAACATGGGCATCAACTGTACTGTAGAAAAATAAATAAATAAAAGGATACTCAAAATAAAATTCTTCCAAGTCTACCCTTTGCTATCAATCCTGTTCATAAGGTTATTTCTGAGGAGAAGAAAAAAAATCAAAACTAACACCTCCCAGTGACTTCTCACTGTGACTTGCAATTGAGAATTTATTTGATCCTTCTTCTCTAGGTGAAAAATCCCTAGACAGCAAAGACCAGGGCTATTAAACTCAGCATCCACAGGCTTAGAAGGTATTCAATAAACTACTGAACGAACAAACTGATGAGATGTATGGTAGAGAGAGATGGGCATCAATAGCTCAATGCATCTATAGTCCTGGTACCTAATGTAATCAGTGCAGCCTGACTACACCCAGGCCATTCCATGTGCTTGCGGTGCAGTCCCTTTGAGAGAAAGACCCTGGGGGTAGCCTCTCCTCTGAGCACCTCCAAGGTCTATGTCTGCTCCCTAAATGATCACTTGAAAACATGTATTGTACTATTTTCTGGGCCTAGCCTTAAATTATTTCCAGGCATACCTCATCATACTATGAAGCTGTTTTTTCTTCCTCTGGGCCTTAGTCTCTATCTAGACAATTCCCCAGCAGACAACATCCAGATACTTCCTCCTGCAAGCCCAAGAAGGAACCGTTTTGGGAAACTGGAAAAAAGAGTTACATTCCCTTCTGTCCTTTCCCAGTGCCATCGTATTTTAGATTAGCAGGCTGTCTTCCTATAAGATTCCAAGAGTTCAAGCTTGAGGAAAATAAGGTGAAGACCAAGAAGACCCTACCTTCACTTCTTGTCCCTTTTTAGGGGTAATGTGCCAATAAGCAGGGAGAGTGACAACCTCAAGTAGCAGGGCTAACCTTAGGGACCCCTGGAGCAGCAGTGAGAGCCAAGCTCCCTCATGGTTTTGAGCAGAAGGTCAAAAGGGCTGCAAGTACTTCACATAACAGTGCCCAACATTTTCAGCAAAGGCGTTTGGAGCCCTCTCCAAAGCCAATTTTCCATTACATGTGACAAGGCTATACCTCTGCTATCTCTAAACAGATAGAAATTTAGGAAATGAAGTCCAACTCGTGATTGCCAGAAAGATTTACTTCTCAAGTAAAATAATTTTTGTGCCAATTTCTCTAAGACTCCAGCCAAACCTGATTGATGGCAACTCTTTTACTTTCCATCGGAACCCACACTGGCCTCAGTAATTGTTTATAAAATTGACTTTACTGAGTTTGATAATAAGTAAGGACCAGGAAATGTTATGTGCTTTCTGCACTGACAGTAGTATGGAGTGAGTGAAACAAAAAAAAATTTTTTAAGTCAGTTCTGAGGTTCAACCCTGGACTTTCAAGTAAATATATATTACCTATGCCATAAGAGTATTGAGAAACTTCAACCTAAAAGAAACATGATACCTGTTCTGTATCACTTTGCTGAGTGCTCTGGGTATAATAACAGATTAGACAATCACATATTTCCATTCAGTAAGAGGATAGAGACAACTAAAATGCGATTCTAATATGTGAAAACAACAAACAAGTAAATAAATAAAATAATTTCAGGTTACAACCATAAAGAGAAAAAAAAACAACAACTAGAAGTAGTGAAATGGACTGGATGTGGATGTTTGAATGATGAAAAAGAACCAAAAATACAGTTATTTAGGAAGAATTTCTAACAAGAGGGATTAGTAGGTGACAAAGCCCCGTAGTGAGAAAGAGCTGGCTGTATTTTCCAAGACAGAGGGAAATCAGTGCAGCTGAGACTTGACGAACATGGAGATGAATAGTAGAAGAGATGCAAAAAGCATCAAGTGCTTATAAGGATATGGAGCAACAAGGATTTTCGTTCATCGATGGTGTGAATACAAAATAGTAGAGCCACTTTGGGAAATAGTTTGGTTGTTTCCTACAAAACTAAAGATTCTCTAACCAATGGTCCAGCAATTATGATGTTTGGTAATTACCCCAATGAGCTAAAAACTTATGTCCACATAAAAATTCTCACATGAATGATTACAGCAGCTTTATTAATAACATCCAAAACTTGGAAACAACCAAAATGCTCTTCAACAGGTGCATAAATAGGGGAGCCTGGGTGGCTCAGTCGGTTAAGTGTCTGACTTCCGCTCAGATCATGATCTCGTGGTTCATGGGTTCCAGACCGGCATAGGGCTCTGTGCTGACAAACAGCTCAGAGCTTGGAGCCTGTTTCAGATTCTGTGTCTCCCTCTCTCTCTGACCTTCCCCTGCTTGCATTGTCTCTCTTTCTCTCAGAAATAAATAAAAACTTAAAAAAAAAAAAACAGGTGAAACAGTAGTACATCCAGAAAATGAAATATTATTCAGTACCAAAAAGAAATTAACCATCAAGCAATGAAAAGACATATAAGAGCCCTAAATGAATTAGTAAGTAAAAGAAAGCCATTCTAAAAAGGCTGCATAATGCATGATTCCAATTATATGACATTCTGGAAAAGGCAACACTATGAGTCAGTACAAAGATCAGTAGTTTCCAAGGGTTGGTAGAGGTTGAGGAGGGATGAATAGGCTAATTTTTAGGGCAGTGAAACTATCTAATATGATACTGTAATAGTGGATCCATATCGTTATACATTTGTCAAACCCAACAGGAGTGCACCCTAATGTAAACTGTGGACTTTATTTAATGATATGTCAGTATTGGCTAATCAGTTATAACAAATGTACCACACTAATACAAGAAATCTGTGTTTATATGGGTAAGGAAAAAAAGGGTGTGTATAGGAACACACACAGCATTCTGTGCTTTCCATTCAGTTTTTATGTAAATCTAAAAATGCTGTAAAATCTAAAGTTTATTAATTAGAACAAAAAGAACCAGCAATAATAAAACTTGGCAGAATTGTCAGAAAACATAACGTCAGGACTCTGGAAACTGACCACAAGCATGCAACAAGTTGAAAAGCAAATATTCGAGAGAAAACACTGAACCTTGGTAAGAACAGTGGGATTTTATAATATTTAAGCCTGAGGCTTGTTCCACCTCCCCTATCAGCTCTAATTCCTTGGAACTATAGCCCTAGAAGAACTAGGCAAGCCATGGGGAACATAAGCCTTAGTAAATTAAAGAATCCAGACTCAAAAGGTGACATAATATATTCCATTCATATGATATTCTGGAAAAAGCTAAGAAATAGGAACAGAAAGACTGTGGTTGCTGGGACTGAAACTTGGGGAATCGTTTGTAAAAGGGAAACATAAGAAATTTTTGAGATGACGAATTTTCTCAGTTTTCATTTTGGTAATGGTTAGACAACTAGACGTTGTTTGTCAACGTCCTAAGTCAAAACTTATAGAACTATTTACCAGAAAGAAAAAATTTCTTTATGGAAAAAAGATGTGAATAATAAAAAGACAACCTGAGCCTTATGAACACATGTAGAACCTAATGACTAATGAGCACTTGAATGGCTTATGGAAGGACATAGGACATTGGGATTACATTGCTTCGCCAGGTTTTTTTTGTTTTTTTTTTTTGCAGGGGGAGTAGCAAATCATTTACTGTCTCCTTTCTCAGATTCATATATAAAATGGTGATGGCAATAGTACCTACTTCACAGAGATTAGTAAGAATAGAGTGAGTTGGTGCACCTGGATGGCTCAGTTGGCTAAGTGTCTGACTCTTGATTTCAGCTCAAGTCATTATCTCACTGTTCATGAGATCAAGCCCCACATTGGATTCTGTGCTTACAGCATGGAGCCTGCTTGGAATTCTCTCTGTCCCTCTCTTTCTGCCCCTATGCTGCTCTCTCTCTCTCTTTAAATAAATAAACAAAAAAAGACCACAATTAGTTAACCCTAAAATGCTTAGGATATTATGAAACTAAAATTAGTATTAGTTTTTTAAAACTTTCATATTGATTGGAAAATAAAAGTAATCTTATATATTTTATCCTTATAAGACATGATTGTCTAAGCAAAAATAAAGGCTAAGAAATTTCAAAATAATATATAGAATTAACAAATAAATTTAAAGGTATCACAGTATGCCACACCAATTCTTAAAAATTATATTTTTGTATACTAGTAGAAAACTAGTTTTTGTGACTTTTTAATACTTAAATTATCTTTATTCACATATAATTAACATATAATAAAGTTTGACAAATTTGAATGTACAATTTGATGTTTTAACAAATATACTCAAATATACTCATGTAATCACCTGCACATTCATTATATATTTCTTTCACTATAAATTTCTTCAGTAACCCTTTGCCATCTTTTCCTTCCCCACAGCCTCAGTTCCTGGCAAACATTGATCTGCTTTCCTCTATATAGTTTTTTGTTTTCTAGAAATTCATAAAAGATGAATCTAAAAAATTCCCAATCATGTATCTAGCTTTTCTCCTTGACTACAAACCCTTTAGAATGGGAGAAATTCTCTCTCTCTCTCTTTCTCTCTCTCTCTCTCTCTCTCACCTACCTATCTATCTAACCTACCTACCTACCTACCTATATATCATCTATCTATCATCTGTAGATATATATGAAGACATTAAGTGCAGTGAAGATATAAAACAATAGGAAATCACATGTATTGCTGTGGAAACAAATATAGGTATAGTTGGTTTGAAAAGAGTCTGATTCATTTTAAAATTTGAGTTTGAATTTGAATTGACATATGGTTTGAAGTGTACAACATAATGATATTTTGATAGGGTTTGAATTTCATCTGTAGATTGCTTTGGGCAGTATGGACATTTAAACAATATTAATTCTAACATCCATGAGTATGGTACACTGTTCCATTTATGGTGTCATCGTCCAATTTTTTCATCAATGTTACATAGTTGTCTTGTTTGTTTGTTTGTTTGTTGTAAGTAGGCTCTGAACCCAACGTGGGGCTGGAACTCGCCACCCTGAGGTCAAAAAGAACATGTTCCAGCTAGGCACCACATATCAATGTCTTACAGTTTTTACAATACAGGTTTTTCACTTCCTTGTTGAAAGTGTATTCCTAGGGGGGTGTGCCTGGGTGGTTCAGTTGGCTAAGTGTTTGACTTTGGCTCAGGTCAAAGTTCTTGGTCCTAGTTCTTGAGTTTGAGCCCTGTGTTGGGCTCACTGCTGACAGGTCAGAGCCGGGAGCCTGCTTCAGATTCTGTGTGTGTGTCCCTTTCTCTCTGCCCCTCCCCTTCTTGCACACTGTCTATCTCTCAAAAATAAATAAAAACATTAAAAAATGTATTCCTAGGCATCATTATTTTTCTGCAATCGTAAATGGGAGTGTTTCCTTAATTTCTCTTTCTGATACTTTGTTATTAGACTATAGAAATGCAACACATTTCTGTAAATTAATCGTGTTTCCTGAAATTTTACTGAGTCCATTTGTTAGTTCTAGTAGTTTTTGTTTTCTATATACAATTTGCTATATGTAATATCATACCATCTATAAATGGTAACCTCTTTCTTTCTTCATTTCCAATTTGGAGGCCTTCTATTTCGTTTTGTTACCTAATTGCAATGGCTACAACTTCCAATACTATTTTCAATGAAAGTGGTGAGTTGTGCATCCTTATCCTGATCTTAAAACTGAAAGCTTTTCACCATTTAGTATGATGTTTAGCTGTGGGTTTGTCATATATCATCTTTTTATTTTCTTGGGGTATGTTCCCTATGTAATATTTTGTTGAGACATTTTATCATAAGTGGCTGTTAAATTTTGTCAAATGCTTTTTCTGCTTCTATTGAGATGCATGTGATTTTTATCCTTTATTTTGTTAATGTGATCCATCTTGATTAATTTGAAGATATTAAAACATCCTTGCATCACTGGAATGAATCCTACTTGGTCATGGTGTATTTCTTCCAATATATTGTTGAGTTTAGTTGGTTAATATTTCACTGAGGACTTTTACATCTATGTTCTTCAGAGATATTGTTCTGTAAGTTCCTCTCTTCCTTCCTTCTTTCCTTTTTTTTTGTAGTGTCTTTGGTTTTGATATCAGTGTAATACTGGCCTCATAAAATGAGTTTGGAATGGATTCTTCCTTTTCAATTTTTTGGAATAATTTGAGCAGATGTGTATTAACTTTTTAAAGTGTTTGGTAGAATACGACAGTAAAGCCATCTGGTGCTGGACTTTTTTTTGTTTAGAGTTTTTTTTTGCTGATTCAATTTCATTACTAGTAATTTTTCTGTTCAGATTTTCTATTTCTTCATGATTTAGTCTTGGAATATTTTATGTTTTTAGGAATTTATCCATTTATTTTAGATTCTCTAATTTGTTGGTCTATAATTTTTATAGTATTCTCTTATGATCCTTTGTATTTTTGTAGTATTGGTTATAATTCCTCATTGTTCATTTCCAAAATTACTTGTTTGGTGGGCATTCATGCTTTTTTCCCAATGAGTCCGTCTAAAGGTTTATTGATTTTGTTTATCTTTTCTGAGAAACAGCTCTTAGTTTTATTGGTCTTTTTAAACTTCTTTTTTAGTTTCTATTTCATTTATTTCCTTCTTGATCTTCATGATTTATTTCCTTCTGACTTTGGTATTTATTTATTTATTCTTTTTTTAAGTTTCTTTAAATATAAAGTTAGATTGTTTATATTTAAGATTTTTCTTTTTTTTTTTTCTTGCCTCTTGAGGTAGAACTGTATTGCTATAGACATCCCTCTTTGAACTGTTTTGCTGTATCCCATAGATTTTGGAATGCTGTGTTTCTTTTTTCATTTGTATCAAGATACTTTATTTTCTCCTGATTTATTTATTGACCCATTACTTATTCAATAGCATTTTGTTTAGTCTCCATATATTTATTTTTCCCCAATTTTCTTCTTTTAATTGATTTCTAGTATCACTATGTGTGGTCAGAAAATATGATTGATATGATTTAATTTTTTGAAAAATTTTGAGTCTTGTTTTGTGGCCTAACATGATCTGTTCCAGAGGATGTTCCATGTGCACTTGAAAAGAATATGTATTCTGCTATTTTGGATGGGATATTCTTTATATATCTATTAAGTCCATCTTGCCTAATGTGTCATTCAAGACCACTTTTTCTTATTGATTTTTTTTCTGTATGATCTATTCATTGATGTAGGAGGGTTATTAAAATCCACCAAATTTGACATTTTTAAGAAGAGTTGAACATACACTTATGATATAGCAATCCTCTCATATTTATTTACTCACTAAAAGTGAAACATATATCCACAAAAATATGCATGTCTAAATGTAAAAGTAGAAAAGATTTTGAGAACTAAACATAAGATAATGTATTCATGACCTTAGGGTATTCATAGTAGTAAAAAACTGATCACAAGCCAATTGCTTATCAACTGGTTAATGGAAATACATTTGTGATAATATTCATACAATTGAATATAACTTAACAATTATGTATAAATCAAATTAATACAAAAACATAAATATTATACTTAGTGGTGAAAAACAAAAAATTTATCAATCAAGATAAGAAACTAGAAAAAGGATCTGCTACCACCACTTTTATTTAACATTGTATTGGATATCGTAAACAGTGCAAAAGAGATAAGTAAAAAATAAGATGAATGGGTATTGAAAAGGAAGAAATAGTGTTTATATTTATACGAAACATTATAAATAATAAAAACAGAAGAATTTATTGGAAACTTTGAGGATAAATAAGTGAATTTAGCAAATATTTTGGGTACAAAGTCAGTATACAGATATATGTAATATATATTCTTATATACCATCAAAAGGCAAGTAGAAATGAAATTTTAACTTTTTGACAATAGCACAAAACTTCAAAGTTTTAGGAACAAAGCTGAAAAATGTGCAAAATCTCTACTCAGAAAACTATAAATATTATTGATAAAAATTAAAGAAGACAAATATATGGTGAGATAGTCTCAATTCATATATTGAAAGTTCTGATACTGCTAAGATAACAATTTCCATATTGAAATGATCTGTAGATTGAATACAATTCAACTGAAACCCCAGTTCTGTGTTGTGTGTGTGTGTGTGTGTGTGTGTGTGTGTGTGTGTATTGACATGTTGATTCTGTAACTGACATGAAAAAGCAAGGGTCAAAATAGCAATACAATATTGATGGAGAAAAACAATAACAGTGGATGTCGACTGCCAAATATTAAGATCTATTATAAAAGTATATTATTAATAATATGTAAATACATATTCATATAAGAATACTTAAACATTAAGAATAGATAAATATATCAATGAAACATGATAGAGTCCAGTAAAAGACCCATACATAGACTTATGTGGTCAACTAAGTTATCACTGCAGTGTCATTCCAGTACATATTTCTGGAACATTTAAATATCTATATGAAAGATGATAAATCCTTATTTCTACCTCTATCATACAGAAAGCAAATTCCCTCTAGGTAATAAAATCATATGTAAAAAAAGAAAAATGATAAATCTCATAAAAGTTAAACAAAGAAAACTATACTTATGACCTTTGTGTAAGATCTTTCTTATTACCCAAAAGACACTATTACTTATATGTAAGGAGAAAGTACACATGATAAACTTAATCACACTAAGATTAAAAATTTCTGCTGCTGAAAGATAACTTTGAGTTAAAATCCAAGAGAAGAAATTATTTGCATACATATACACAGCAGAGGACTCACTGAGAATATATAAAGAACTTTTATGAATTAGAAATAAAATGGCTGTCAATACAATAACTAAAGGCTAGAATGAAACTTCAGAAAAGAATATGCAAATGACTACTATGCCCAGGAAAAGATGCTCCACTTTCTTAGTCATAGGAGAATTATTAATTTAAAGCCACAATAAAGTACTACTACACATCAAAATGGCCATAATAAAACAACAGCTAAATTTTAACAACACAGTTACTACTATTTTTTATAATGAAATAGCATAATTGAAACCCTCATGTACTCCTCATGGAGGGATAAATTTATAAAACCATTTTTTGCAACAGGTAACATTATCTATTAATGCTAAATATGCTATCATGACCTACAAGTTTGCATATACTTATATAAACAGACATACTTAGATGTATGTACTGAAAAATATTGCAAGAATATTCCCAGCAGCATTTTTAGTAAGAGAATGGGGGGAAAATCAGCTGAAAAGGAAAATAAATGAAATATCTGTCAACAAAAGAACTGATAAGGAAGATATGACATATTCATACAACAGAATATAATATATTAGTAAGAATGAATGAATTACAAATACATCAACATGAAGTAATTTGTCAAAAATTAATATGAGGGGTGAAAAAAGCCAAACACAAAATGACACACACTACATTACATAAAATTCAGAAACAGGCAAATAGGAACAGATAGACAATCTGTGACTTTTTAATGTTTATTTATTTATTGTGAGAGAGAGCATGAGTGCAGTAGGAGCAGAGAGAGAGAGAGAGAGAGAGAGAAAGAATCTCAAGCAGGCTCCATGCTGTCAGAGCAGAGTGAGACACAGGGCTTAATCCACAAACCGTGAGACCATGCCATCATGAGCTGGATGGTCAACTGACTGAGCTACCCAGGTGCTCTAATAATCTATGATTTTTGAATTCAGGGTAGTTGTTATCCTGAGTGGAGCCTTAATGGCTGAAAAAAGCACGAGGGTGACTTTTGGATTGTTAGTAACATTGATTGCTTTTTGTCTGTATAGTGCTTACTATTTTGGGTTAATGTCAAAATTAATCTAGATGTATACTTGAGATTTATGCACTTTTTTATATTTTAAACAAAACAAAACCATTTAGTTATGTAAGCACAGACATATCTGAACTAATAATTGCCCAGCCCCTCCCCCCCATCAACAACAATCTTCAAAGGAACGTTGTCTGAATTGACCTAGAAGTTATGCCATTGTTTTCTTGGTTCTAGGCTCTGTTCCTGGCTCCTCAGGGATGGGAGAGGGAGCTAAGTTTCTAATTATAATATGGAAAACACACTACCAAGTAGCTCAACTTTTGTTACATACCTTATTCCTCACTCTGTGAAACTGGACGGTAGTCATTTACTTTGCCTTTACCTCCCAACCCACTCTCACAACACACACTTATTCCTTCCCCTTTTCTAGTACATCCAAATGATCGACACTTTAAAAATATTCTGTTTTCATCTGGCTTCCATCATTTCTGATGAGAAGTTTCTCTGAATATGATAAGCCTTTTTTCTCTTAAGCTTCTTTTATTTTTTTATTTTTTGAAATATCTTTAACAATGTTTATTCATTTTTGAGACAGAGAGAGCACAAGTAGAGGAGAGACAAAGAGAGAGGGGGACAGAGAATCCAAAGCAGAATCTGTGCTGACAGCAGAGAACCCAATGCAGGATTCTACTTCATAAACCATGAGGTTGTGACCTGAGCCAAAGTTGGATGCTTCACCAACGGAACCACCCAAGCACCCCTCCCTTAGGCTTCTTTTACATATGTGTGTGTGTGTGTGTGTGTGTGTGTGTGTGTGTGTGTGTGTTAGTATATATTAATATATATTATTTTTAATGTTTATTTATTCTTGAAGGAGAGGGTAAGAGAGGCAGAGAGAGAGGGAGACACGGAATCCAAAGCAAACTCCAGGTTCTGAGCTGTCAGCAGAGAGCCCAATGTGGGACTCAAACTCATGGACCATGAGATAATGACCTGAGCTGAAATCAGATACTTAACCAATTGAGTCACCCAGGTTCCTCAGGCTTCTTTTAATATATTCTCTTAACTCTTAGTTTTTAATAGTTTAACTTTGACATGTCAAGTTGTGTTCTTTATATATATCCCAGTTGTGGTTACCTGAGCTTTTTGGATCACTAAATTGTGTATCCCTATACAAATGTCTCGACCCAAAACCGTGTACAGCTAACTCCCTGTTTTTAAGCTCCCTGCCTCACAATTTCCAGTCACTTCAGCTGCCTGGAATTCTTATTTAATACTTCCACTGTCTTGATATTTCTTTCCTGTGCCAAGGCAGAAGAATGCCACCAAGGAGAAAGTCAGGATTTTTATTTATTTATTTATTTATTTTATTTCTAGGAGACAGAGAGAGACAGCGTGAGCAGGGGAGGGTCAGAGAGAGAGGGAGTCACAGACCGAAAGAGGCTCCAGGCTCTGAGCTGGCAGTCAGCACAGAGCCCGACGCAGAGCTCGAACCCTCAATCACGAGATCATGACCTAAGCGAAAGTCGGACGCTTAACCGACTAAGCCACCCAGGCGCCCCAAGTCAGGATTATTATTAAGCTTCCTTCATGTGTCTCTCTTCCCTCAAGGATAACAGTCCCAGCTGCCTGTTGTTCCATATTCCTCCTCTATCATGTCCAGCTTACAAAGAAATGGTAAGTACCATGCTACTTATTGCATCACGGCCCACATAAGAAGCCTTCACTCTTTGTTGTTGTTTTATATTTCTAAAAATAGAAGTCTATGTGCTGTGATATTCTGTCCCTCTCCCATTCCTCACTTGTATGTAAACCTTTAATTTTCTTTGCCATCATTTCCTATGTTCTGTTCAATTAGATATCTACCTCCAGCTCAATTTGTTTTTTTTTCCCCTAGAGTAGATATTCAGCTGTTTTGTTGTAAAAGTTTATAGGACTTAAACTGCTTCATGTCCTTTAGAGCTTTTCATGGACTCCTCACAATAATCTCCATATTGATGTAGGCAAAGAACCAGCCCTTTCTTGTTTCAATTACAGTTCTAAAATGGCCAACAATGATTTCCAATAAGTCCCTGTTGGCTCTTTGAAGACTGTACTTATCTCAGTTCTATAAAAGACCGCTGATACCCTCTGCTTCCTTTCATACAGATGCTGGTGTAATATAGATGTTTCAGTCATCAGAAGTTGGTCTCCACCTGTTATGCCCAGAGGTCAAGGGGGCTGTACAGATCCAAGATACTTCTTTTGAGAGACTTTCACATAGATTCACTTAACTCAGGACCCAGCATAAAGGCAGCAGTTTAAGAGGTGGCTGAAGCTTGATATAAGATGCCAGGAGGGGCCAGCATGATGGAGCAGCACAGTTCTCTGCTTCTCTTGTCCCCGAAAGGAAATTAGATCATCTCCAAACCATTTTGCACACCTAGAAAACTGGCCTGAGGATTAAGACAACAATCTGCAAAACTTGAGCCACAAACTTGGCAGGCACACAGCAGAGAGAGATGAACTGGGGGAGAGAGAAGCCACAGGGGGCAGGGAACTGTTTTTGCAGAGAAAGGGGGACAGTACAGGAAAACCACTCCTCCTGAAAGTAGCTGGAGAGAAAGAGTAATAGTGGAAATGCCCAAGTGACTGAACAAAAAAGGAGAAAGGAGAAAAGAGAGGGTCTCAATACCATTAGAACTATATGAACAGGGTAGAGCAGCTGGAAATTCCACAGTTCAATATCTGGCGGGGCTCTGGTGGTAGGGCAAATCCCCAGGAGCAGGCAGCAAGGCGCAAGGGGTCCGCAGGCCACACAATGAAAAGCTTTTCCCCTGCTAGGAGTACATTTGATAGAGCCCATATGGCTTCTCCACAGGGAAAGGTCCCGCTGGACCCTGGAGAACAGTCATGTTTGCTGGCTTTGGAACAAAGATGCCAGGGTGCGGTCAAACCTGGTGTCTGTGTGTTGTGAGTTACCATAATCCTTGAACTTCTACTGCCACATTATTGCATGAACTTTTCCTGGGGCAAGCCAGCACCTGGCCATTGCTCAATGAAACCCTCCCCCAGAGGATTGGAGCAGGTCCAAGTCACCCCACAGAACTGAGGGGTTTGGAAACAAAACCCCATCTGAGATAAAATTCAGGAAGGAGGTGCCATCCGGCTGGCTGACAGCTTGGATGTGAACATCGTAGTAGTGGGGAGTGGAAAGAAGCTGGAGACAAAGGAGGGGTGCTTGATTCCCGGTCAGTGAGAGTGCAGTGCTACTGTCCCAGAGACAGGGAAGCTGGGTGAAGCCATTTTCACCTCTTCTCCACATGCACATCCACACACACTCACACACGTGCCATACTTATCCATCATAGTAAGCTAAGCGAGCCACATAGTAGAAAATGGAACCGTTACACCAAGCCCCATCCAACTGCACCAACCAAGCCCAGGAAGATAACTCCATCTCTCCACTTGCTTACTGTACGGACTATGAAATTCTTCATAGTTTGACCTCTAGGGAAAACTGGATGCAATTTCATTCTATTTGCTGGTTCAACTATGGGGTTCACCTTTTTCCTTTTCTTACTATTGGATACAGAAAGAAAAAAACCCTATTTTAATTTTCCATTTTTATAAGAAATGTTTTAACTTTTTTACTGTATTTTTATATGTTTTATTTTACATTCTTCATTTTATTCTAATTTATTTTCTACATTTGTTTTAATTTTTAAATGTTTTCTTACCTGTTTATTATTTTCTTTTCCTTTTTTTGTCTATTATATTAAGTTTCTTTCAACAACCAGACCAAAATACAACTAGTATATAGCATCTTTTATTTGATTTTTTTGGGTTGTTTTTAATTTTTCAATTTTAATTTTTTATTTTAGTGATCCTTTCTTCTTCCTCCAAAATAACAAATTGAAGGAATTCATTCCCCAAAAAAGAAAAGGAATAAATGACAGTCAGGTACTTAATCAACACAGATATAAGCAAGATGTCTGAATTATAATTGCTTTATTTATTCTTTTAAACACTTATTTATTTATATTTGAGAGACAGACAGAGACAGAGCATGAGCATGGCAGGGGTGAGAGAAAGGAGATAAATTCAAAGAAGCTCCAGTCTCTGAGCTGTAGCACAGAGCCTGACATGGGACCTGAACCCATGAACAGCGAGATCATGATCTGAGCTGAAGTCAGACGCTTAACCATTCAGGTGCCCCTGAACTAGAATTTAAAATCACGATAATAAGAATACTCTCTGGGAATGAAGAAAGCACGAATCCCTTTTTGTGGGGATAAAAGAAGTAAAATCGAGTCAGGAAAAAATTTAAAATGTTATATCTGAGATACAATCTTGAACGGATGCCACAGTGGCAAGAATGGATGAAAAATAGCAGCAAATCAGTGACATAGAAACACAAAATTATGGAGAATAATGAAGCAGGTGAAAAAAAGAGGAAAACTAAGGCAAAGGAGATGATATAAGAAATAGAGAAATCAGTGACTCATTTAAAAGGAATAATATCTGAATCATAGGAATCCCAGAAGATGAAGAGAGAGAGAGAAAGTGGTAGAAGGTTTATGTGAACAAATCATACTAGAAATACAAACAATAAGAGAATATAATGAGCAACTATATGCCAATAAACTGTGCCTGGCCATCTGGAAGAAGTGGACAAATTGATCGAAATATATAAACTACCAAAACTGAAACAGGAAGAAGTATAAAATTTGAGCAGACCCATAACCACTAAAAAAAAAAAAAAAAAAAATAGAATTTTATTCAATTTTATGAATTGAATTAGTAATAAAAAATCTTCTAAAAAACGAGAGTCCAGTGTTGGATGACTTTCCAGGAGAATTCTATCATACCTTTAAATAAGTGTTAACACCTATTTTTGAAGCTTATCCAAAAAATAGAAATGGAAAGAAAACTCCAAGCTTATTCTATGAGGCCAACATTACTTTGATTCCAAAACCAGACAAAGACTATACTAAAAAGAACTACAGACCAATTTCCCTGATGAACATGAACATAAAAATTCTCAACATGACACTAGCCAACTGAATCCAACAATATATTAAAACAATTATTCACCACAATCAAGTGGGATTTATACCTGGGATGCAGGGCTGGCTCAATATCCACAAATCAATCAATGTGATACACCACATTAATAAAACAAAGGACAAGGGGTGCCTGGGTGGTTCAGTCAGTTGGGTGTCCAACTTTAGCTCAGGTCATGATCTCATGGCTCATGGGTTCGAGCCCCATGTTGGGCTCTGTGCTGACAGCTAGCTCAGAGACTGGATCCTGCTTCAGATTCTGTGTCTCCTTCTCTCTCTGATCCTCCCCTACTCACGCTCTCTCTCTCTGTCTCTCAGAAATAAATATAACATTTTTAAAAAATTAAAAAAATAACACAAAGGACAAGAACCACGTGATCCCCTCAATAGATTCAGGGAAAGCATTTGACAAAATACAGCAGCCTTTATTGATAAAAACCCTCAAGAAAGTAGGGATAGAAAGATCATACCTCAAGATCATAAAAGCCATATATGAAAGACCCACCCACTAATATCATCGTCAATGGGGGAAAACCTGAGAGCTTTCTCCCTTGGGTCAGGAACATAACAGAGATGTCTACCCTTGCCACTGTTATTCAACATAGTATTGGATAGGATACACAGTATAGTATCAGTGATCCGACAACGCAAAGAAATAATAGGCATTCAAATTGGCAAGGAAGAGATCAAACTTTCCCTCTTTGCAGATGACATGGAAAACCCAAAGAATTCCAGCAAAAGACTGCTATAACTGATCCATGAATTCAGCAAAGTGGCAGGATATAAAATCAATGTACAGAATCCAGTTGCATTTCTATACCTATAATGAAGCAACAGAAAGAGAAATCAGGAATTGATCCCATTTACAGTTGCACCTAAAACCATAAAATACCTAGAAATAAACCCAACCAAAGAGGTGGGGAATCTGTACACTGAATTATAGAAAGCTTGTAAAGAAATTGAAGAAGACACAAAAAATGGAAAAATATTTCATGTTCATGGGTTAGAACAACAAATATTGTTAAAATGTTGATACTACCCAAAGCAATCTATATATTCAATGCAATCTCCATCAAAATAACAGCATTCGTCACAGAGCTAGAACAAACAATCCTAAAATTTGTATGGAACCAGAAAAGGCCCAGAATAACCAAATAAATCCTGAAAAAGAAAACCAAACCTCAAAGAATCACAATTCTGTACTTCAAGATGTGTTACAAAGCTATAAACATCAAGACAGTATGGTGCTGGCACAAAAACACTTAGATCAATGGAACAGAATAGAGAACCCAGAAATGGACACACTAATGTATGGCCAGCTAGTCTTTGACAAAACAAGAGAGAATATTCAGTGGAATAGAGACAGTTTTTTCCACAAGTGGTGCTGGGAAAACTGTACAGCGACATGTGGGAAAATGAACCTGGACCACTTTATTACACCATACACATAAATTCAAAATGGATGAAAGACCTAAACATAAGACAGGAAGGTATCAAAATCCTAGAGAAGAAAACAGGCAAAAACCTCTTTGACCTTGGCCGCAGCAACTTCTTACTCAACATGTCTCCAGAGGCAAGAGAAACGAAAGCAAAAATGAGCTATTGGGCCCTCATCAAAATGAAAACCTTCTGCACAGAGAAGGAAACACTCAGCAAAACTAAAAGGCAACCAACAGAATGGGAGAAGATATTTGCAAATGACATATCTGATAAAGGATCAGTAACCAAAATCTATAAAGAACTTATCAAACCCAACACCCCCAAAATAAATAATCCAGTGAAGAAATGGGCTAAAGACATGAACAGGCACTTCTCGAAGGAAGACATCCAGATGGCCTCCAGACAAATGAAATGATGCTCAGTGTCACTCATCATTGGGAAATACAAATCAAAACCACAATGAGAGACCATCTTACACCTGTCAAAATGGCTAACATTAACAACTCAGGCAACATCAGATGCTGGTGAGGATGTGGGAAATGAGGATCTCTTCTGCACTGCTGTTGGGAATGCAAACTGGTACAGCCACTCTGGAAAATAGTATGGAAAGTCCTCAAAACACTAAAAATAGAACTACCTTATGACCCAGCAATTGCACTTCTAGATAATTATCTAAGGGCTACAGGTATACTGTTTCGAAGGGACACATGCATCCCAATGTTTATAGCAGCACAATCAACAATAGCCTAAGTATGGAAAGAGCCCAAATGTCCATTGATGGATAAATGGATAAAGATGTGATGTGATTTGATGTGTGTGTGTGTGTGTGTGTGTGTGTGTGTGTGTGTGTGTGTATACTCGGCAATAAAAAAATAATCTTGCCATTTGCAACTACGTGGATGGAACTAGATGGTATCATGCTAAGCGCATTAGTCAATCAGAGAAAGACAAATATCATATGACTTCACTCATATGAGGACTTAAAGTACAAAACAGATGAACGTAAGAGAAGGGAAGCAAAAATAATATAAAAACAGGGAGGGGGACAAAACCCAAGAGATTCTTAGATACGGAGAATAAACAGAGGGTTGCCGGAGAGGTTGTGGGAGAGGGCATGGGCTAAATGGGTAAGGAGCATTAAGGAATCTACTCTTGAAATCATTGTTTCACTATATGCTAACTAACTTGGATGTAAATTTTAAAAAATTTAAAAATCAGTAAAGTTGCAGGATAAAAATTCAGTATACAAAAATCTCTTCCATTTCTGTACACCAAAAACAAAGTTATCACAATAATAAATTAAGAAAATAATCTCATTTATTAGCATCAAAAAGAGTAAAATATCTAGGAATAATCTTAACCAAAGGAATGAAAGAATTGTACATTGAAATCTATCAGTTACTGATGAAATAAATTGAAGAATATACAGACACATACAAGTGGAAAGATATTTCATGTTGTTGGATTAGAAAAATTAATACTCTTAAAATACCAAAGTGATCATAGAGTCAATGTAATCCTTATTAAAACTCAAATGACATTTTTCACAGAAGGAGAACAAATAATTTCAAAATGTATTACAGCCACATACACAAAATAGCGAAAGCATTTTTTTTTTAATTTTTCTTTTCTTTTTTTTTTTTTAATTCAAGTTAGTTAACATATAGTGTATTATTGGTTTCAGGAGTAGAATTTAGTGATTTATCATTTACATATAACATCCGGTGATCATTCCAGCAAATGCCCTCCTTAATGCCATCACTCATTTAGCCCATCCCTCCACCCACCTCCCCTCTAGCAAGCCTCAATTTGATCTCTGTAGTTAAGAGTCTCTTATGGGTGGGCCTGGATGGCTCAGTCAGTTAAGCTTCTGACTTCAGCTCAGAAGAGGTTATGATCTCGCAGGTTGTGAGTTGGAGCCCCATGTCATCGGACTCTGTGCTGACAGCTCAAAGCCTGGAACCTGCTTCAGATTCCGTGTCTTTGTCTCTCTCTCACTCTGCCCTCCCCCCTACTCTTGTGTTCTCTCTCTCTGAAAAAAAAATTAACATTTAAAAAATTTTTAAGAGTCTCTTATGGTTTGCTTCCTGCTCTGTTTTTATCTTATTACATTTTTCCTTCACTTACTCTATGTTCATTTGTTTCCTTTCTTAAATCCCACATGAGTGAAACGATATCATATATGTCTTTCTCTGACTATTTCTCTTAGCATAATACACTCTAGTTGCATCCACATTGTTGCAAATAATAAGCAAAACAATCTTGAGAAAGAAGAGGTATCATGCTCACTGGTTTCAAACTATACTACAAATCTATAGCAATCAAAACATTGTGGTATTGGCATAAATACAGACACATAGGTCAATGCAACTGACTAGAGAGCCCAGAAATAATCCCACATATATATAGCCTACTATCTATGACAGAGTAGCTAAAAATATACAATGAATATACAAGAATAGTATTTTCAATATTTGCTCTTGGGAAAACTGGACAGCCACATGCAAAAGAATCAATATAGACCACTATCTTACACCATGCACAAAATTAACTCAAAATGGATTAAATACTTGGATGTAATGAAGCCATAAAACTCCTAGAAGAAAACATAGATGGTAAAGTCTCTGACATCGGTCTTGTCACTGTTTTTTGGAATCTGACTTCAAAAGCAAAAGCAACAAAAGCAAAAATAAATAAGTGGGACTACATCAAACTAAAAAACTGCACAGCAAAGGAATCTATCAACAAAATTAAAGGGAAATGTATTGAATTTGCAAAATATTTGCAAATCATGTATCTAATAACTCATTAAGAACCAAAATATATTTAAAAATTGCTTGATAGCATAAAAAATGGGCAGAAAATCTAAAGAGATATTTTTCCAAAGAAGACCATCCAAAGATGGTCAACAAGAACACAAAGAGAATTTCAACATCACTAATTATCAAAGAAAAGTAAATTAAAACCACAATGAGATATCACATCACACCTGTTAGAAGGTCAATTATCAAAAAGACAAGAAATAAGAGGTGTTGGATAAGATGTGGAATAAAAGAGGACCCTCATAAACTGTTGGTGGGAGTATGAATTGATGGATGAATGGGTAAAGAACTTGGGGTGTGTGTTTGTGTGTGTGTGTGTGTGTGTACATAATGAATATGCACAATGGAATAATACTCAGACATATAAAAGGAAATTTTGCCATTTGTGATGACATGAATGGACATTGAGGGTATTGTGCTAAGTGAAAGATAAATACTGTATGATTTTGCGTATGAGTGGAATCTGAAAAACAAATCAAATAAACAAAACAAAAACCATAGAATCAGAGAACATATTGATAGTTATCAGAGGGGAAGCTGGTCAAGGGGTGAGAAAAAGAGATGAAGGAGGTCAATTGTATGGTGACAGATTATAAATAGACTTATTGTGATGACCACTTTGTAGTGTATACAAATATCAAATTATGTTGCACACCTGAAACTAATACATTATAAACCATTTTACCTTAAAAAAATTACACTATTGAAATCATCACCTTCCCAGAATACTCCTAGGAAGATCTAATTTGCACTTCTTAAGGACTTATAATTTAACTGACAGTCACTGTGAGATCTTCCAGATGAATGGGAAAAAAAGATGTTTTCAGTCTGTTGTACTCTTTTTACCCAGTGAAGATCCCAAACCATCTTTATCTCCACAAGTGATGTGGAAGTGACAATTGATCTCATTTTCTACTGACATCTTGGCTCAATAGGCAATGCCTTGTAAATAACAAAATATTTTACTGAAAGGGCAAGTACATTAGCCTGCAGAATGTGGCTAGTTGTCAGTCAAAAAGAAGTTAGCATTAGAAAATTCCAGAGTATGTAATAGATTTTATTTTCTTGTGGATTCTCAGAAAATATAAAGCTTAAATTAGTGTTGGGAAAAATATATAATTCTAGCTCCCAAGATCCTGGATGACATAGCTGTGATGCTGAAGGTACAAGTTATGGAATAAGAACAAAACCAGTCATAATGATAACAGATAAACCACCAGGAAAAGGATTATATTTCAGAGATTCTTCATAAACTTTATCTATAAAATTTATTTTCTATCCTGATGAAACTACTAAATTTTTGTGGGTTTAAAACTTATTTCTTTCTAAGTTTTTAAAAGACTTTTGGAGCTTATTTCAGGTCAACGGTTTTTATTATGGAAGATCATCTATTAGCCTCATGGAAGTAATAAAATAAGTCTTTCCTTATAACTAACTTCTAGCTATGAAAAGCATTAAAAACACATTTCTTATGTGTCCAATACAAGATCTATCCGTCAGGGTACATGCAGAAAAACAGTGGGTTAGTTGAGGCAATATTCACAAAAAGATTCCTTTACAAAGTTGTGGATATATCTAATAGATACGAAGAGGAAGTTGAAACCTGTCCTAGGGGAGAAGGGATAAAAGAAGGGAGTATGATCAGAACACAGAGGTACACATAGGTACCTATACTCTCCATCCAACTGCCAACCTTCTTCAGAGCTACTCAGGTCAAACCTATCCTAAAACGGATCCATTGTGCCATCTTATGGGTCAAATTATTGTGTGCATATCAAATAGAAGAGTAGATATGATGGGAAAAATTGAAGTTTTCCAGCACATATAGGTGCCTGGGATATAGGAATTAATAAAATTATCAAAACCCTGCCTCTCAAAGGACTTATTTACCAGTGGAGAAGACAGCCACTAAACAAATAAATGTAATACATAAAGGTATATAGGTATGTGTTATAAAACTAAACTAAAACCAGGTAAAGGAAGGGGATTGAGAGACAAAAAGGTCTCTACAAGTTCTTTCAAGAGAAGCATCTGAATGAAGTAAGGATGTAAGCAATGACAATACCTGGGCTGAAAGTAAACTGGAATAGAAATCACTTCGCAAACTCAAGGCCCAGAAGGGAAACTGTATCTCTAGCTTGCCACAGAGCAAACCTCAAGGTTTTCCAATAATTGTCGACACCCACAAATACATAAGAAGAAATACATTACATATCTCAAATGGGAATAAGTCACCAGAAAAATAGATAAACTGAAGCAGGAAGAATTCCATTTATAATAATAAGAATTCATTTTTAATAAAATATCTGAAATAATTTAGATCAGTCATGCTTATCTTTCAATCCTCAGCTAATTTTATGATAGTTAAAATTAGTTTTGCCTCCGATGCTCAGCGTCCCTCATCATCAGGGAAATACAAATCAAAACCACACTGAGATATCACCTCACGCCAGTCAGAGTGGCTAAAATGAACAAATCAGGAGACTCTAGATGTGGCGAGGATGTGAAGAAATGGGCACCCTCCTACACTGTTGGTGGGAATGTAAGCTGGTGCAACCCCTCTGGAAAACAGTATGGAGGTTCCTCAAAAAATTAACAATAGAACTCCCCTATGACCCAGCAGTAGCACTGCTAGGAATTTACCCAAGGGATACAGGAGCGCTGATGCATAGGAGCACATGTACCCCAATGTTCATAGCAGCACTTTCAACAATAGCTAAAACATGGAAAGAACCTAAGTGTCCATCAACAGACAAATGGATCAAGAAGAAGTGGTTTATCTATACGATGGAATACTACATGGCAATGAGAAAAAATAAAATCTGGCCATGTGTAGCAACATGGATGGAACTAGAGGGTGTTATGCTGAGTGAAATAAGTCAGGCAGAGAAGGACAGATACCATATGTTTGCACATATAGGTGGATTAGGAGGAAGTTAATGGAGGACCATGGGGGAGAAGAAGGGGAAAAATAGTTGGGGAGAGGGAGGGAAGAAAACCATGAGAGACTCTTGAATGCTGAGAACAAACTGAGGGCTGATGGGGGTGGGGGAGGGGGAAGGGGGTGATGGGCATGGAGGAGGGCACTTGAGGGAATGAGCACTGGGTGTTATATGGAAACCAACTTGACAATAAACTATTTAAGAAAAAAATAAAATAAATAAAAAAATTTGTTTTTCCTCATGATTTGGAGGAAATTAATGAAATAGGAAGCATGGAAAAGATGAAAATCCTCTCCTAAAGGTTGCCATGAGATGAAGAAGAAATCAGGACTGGAAGTCAGAAAATCCTAAGGAACCAAATTAATTGTATCCAATGGCTGCAATTCCTAGTTTTCTGGAATGGCCAGCGTTGACTGAAAATACAAGGTCAGTGGATAAAATAATTATGAGAATAATTGTAAGATGAAGGAGGAGTAGGAGAAAAGGGGCAGGAGGAGAAGCCACAATAACTAAAATTTATTGAGTTCTGAATCATTGCTACATGCACTTTATCATGTATTAACCCACTCAATACCAAATCTTAAGATCGTTATGTCTTTTTACATTTGATGAAATGGAGGCATGAATAGGCCAAATAACTTGTTCCACATTCACACAGCAAGTAAGTGGAGGCTTAAAATAAAGAATTGAGAGTGCAGAGCCTGCAAGAACTTCTACTGCAATCAAAGCAAAGGATGAAATTGCTATCCCTGCTTCCTAATCTCCACAAACCCTTCGTTCACCTCCTAGAGGTGTTTCTATATCTCCCAAAGTGGTCCTTATTATGCACTTGACATTTTGCTTGGATGAAATGTAAGAGGAACTTAGGAGGAAGGGAAATGGCAGGGGCCATATATAATGTGATTTTGCTTTTTCCCCTCCCACTGACCACCTTGCCTTCAGTCCACAGAACCACAATATCTTCTACTGTGCCACCTCCAAAAGGAGCCATCGTTGGAGATTAACTAGAATTTAGGCAAGAAAGATCTGTCACAATCTAGGAGTTTGAGAGTATAAAAAAGGGACTATATATATATAAGGTTTTGGCAGTGAACTTTACTACCCACAAGAGATATTGTAGTACCCTGAGGATTAGTAATAGCTGGAAATTAGTACCTAACCTCTGTATCCAGGCCTGAAGGGCCAAGGAGATGTAGCCTACTGTGGGGAAAAGAGACATGAAGAGAGGGCTACCCAACAGGAGACACATTTTTTAAGAAACAGCCAACGCATATAAAGAAACATTTCTGGAAGGGGCCTGGAGAACAGGTGTTCTGGCCTCATTTTCCTGCTGTTTCTTTGGCCAGTGATCCCCATTTGTCGAATTCTGTTGGAAGCCAGAGGGAGAAGGATTCTATTGATGCCATTTAAACAGGTCAACCTCCAGGGTATAGAGCAAGGTGAAGAAAGGGGAAGGTTGGATCTGATGGGAGGTGGTGGTGGATGAAAGGACATTCTCCACATTCAAGCAATTCATGGAAGAAAGGAAAATGGACTGTGTAATAAAACCTGAGTATGAGAGACCCAGGCATTTCATAGTCAAACCATTTTCCTGTGGCTTGGGACTTACTACCCCTTAAGGTCACATAGTATTAAGAAAAAATTAGTTATATTTTTCTGTATCCTATAATGTTCTGCTGTCCTATGTCTTTATTATTTTGTTTTCAGTATACCTTGATACAGAGTCCAGTATATCTCCTCTATATTTTATTGTATCCTGTGGGTTGCAGTGTAACCAACATAAAGTAAATAAATGGTTTGACTTTCCTTTGAATCCACTAGACTTAAAAATAACTGCAGCACAAGTGTGCCAATTCAGAAGGGGGTCAACAAATGACAGCATAGCAGAGAACTCCCCAGGGATGTTGCCCAAAATGATTTAAGCTGTGGTGATACATTCTACATTTTTGAGAGACCCAATAGTCAGGCAACCTTTAGAAAAGGTCAAAATTTACAATATACTGAAAATACTCACAATTTGACCTATGATTTCCAGGTGACGAATTGCTTTCATAAGTGTTATCTGAGGCTCCAACAACCATTCAAAATAGGTGTTATTTTTATTTACAGTTGATAGATATAAATAGTAAACTCAGAACTTGAATGATAGCCTTCTTACTCTAAATGAAGCATTATTTCCAGCACTGTGCTTATATCCATATTCAGAGGAAATGAATCAAGCCAGCATTCAAGAATTCGGGTCAGATTTATAAAAAATGTCTGTGTTAGAAAGAGTATACTAGATTATAGAATGGGATCCCCTGGGAGAATCTACATTATTCTATTGAAGTCTTAAAGCATGGACAAGATATCACTGCTTAGAACAGATATCTGTCATTTAGAGATAAAAAACCCAATGATGTTGAGAGGCACAAACAGTCATCTAAAGAGATAGTCATGGGCCCAGAATAGACTCTAAACAAACATATAAATTCTGAGAAGGAAAGTCTCATGACTATTTCTTTTCATGTTCTTCTGACAACTGTAAATATATCTTTTCCCTCTGCAAGCCTACCTACAGCATCCTCACTGGCTTCATTCTACCACCTTCATCTACGTTTCTCTGTCCTATTTCGTCAAGTCCTGAGTTGCTAACTGATAGCTGAGATGTTAGTTGGTAATAAAAATTGGTCTCTTGACAATTATTAGGATATTTACTTTATAGGAAACTCATCAATAGAGAAATTTCCTCCCCCTCTTCCTGGTGTTTGCATTCCCCATGCCTGCCTGGATTCTCACCCTTGACCGTTAAGGAATGAAGAGGCACACAATTGCCCTAGCCTTTACCAGTAGTTTCTGATTCTAACCTAGGATATTAATAAATGATTTGAGTAAGCTAAGGCCCTGTGCTCATGACCAAATGAGACTTGTTCACCCTAAGAGTCCATAGGGCAGTGGGAAATCTGGGATTAGAATCTTGAATAAAATCTGAATGTTGCATTTCAGGCCTGACTAACAGATTCAATACTCTTGTATTTAGCAATGAGAAATCAAAATGGGAGCCAAGATACCTCTAAGAGTTGGCATGCACATTAGATCATAGCTGTCAAATCTTCTGAGTGTCAGCAATTCTGCTTTCTGTAGTGACCCATTCTCTGTGCAATGTTTTCAAATTGTGGAAGACATTGGACCACAGACTGGGATGTTGCTGGCCCTAGGTGTGGGAACCGCAGGTGCCTGGAAGATGGGATTTGACAGCAATGGCTTTTATTTTACTTGTTCAAAGAAAAGAAACAGGGATTCATGAATCTATAATACAGTAATGGAGATGAAGACAGAGGCTGGGAGGAGGCTCATGAAAAAAAAAGGACTTTCACTGAACTGTCTTTAATGAAGAGAACTTTATAGAGTTAGGGTGGAGGTGAGAAAAGGTTTTATTCTGATGGGCAGTGACAGTCCCTTGAATAGGATAAATTATTTCCTTGGTCCATAACCAAAGCTACAGTCCTTTGTTCCTCCTTGACACTATAGGTTTTGGCTTTGTGCTAAGGGATCTTTACAAGCTGCTGTATTGGGAAAATCCTAGATTTGGAGTCACGAGACTTGAGTTTTGGTCTCAGTTATTTCATTAACTAGTGAAGTGGCTTTTATAAAGCCAGATTTTTATCTCTATATAAAATGTGAGACCAGCTTTAAGCTTGTTCCAACTTTTAAATTATTTAGAGAATTTTGAAAGTAAAGTGTGAATCTTGGACCACTTAACTACCTGCTGTAGTAACATCTGTCACTCTCCATAGTGAATTAATCTTTTTATTTGAAGATTTAATCACATAACCCATTTGTTCATTCATACTCACTTGTTTATATTATCTCATGTAACTAATCTGCATGAAACATCTGCCATCCATTGAGGTATGACCCATTTCTCTCTCAATTTTGGTCACTCTCTGAAAATTGACTCAGACCACCCACAAGGGAGCAAGGAGGCTCATGTTCGAAATGCTGTGACACCACAAGCAAGCCCCACCCTTGTTGCTGTCTCTCAGCAGTCATCTCTTTAGCCCCAAAAATCAGCCATGGCACTTCCCCAAGTGGTACCCAGAGATAAAATGAGTCCTGGGATTGCTTTTCTAGGTGTTACACCCAATCCCATTCTCAGAAAAAAAATAAAACAACAACAGCAAAAACAACAACTCTACCAGATTGGAGTATACAGGTTCCCTCCCTTGGAAGTTCCAGTAATTTCCATTTTAGCTTCTGAGACTGCTTTCTCATGGTTCCTGTCCAGGGTCCCAATTCAAAGAAATCATTCAAGTTCCTCAGGGCCATAGTCTCAGACCTAAAAATCATGAGAAGCTTATCCTGAAACGGTTTCACCTTCCTGCCTCCTCTCAAGACTCTAAAACATTTTAGTGGGCTAAGCAAATATTCTCCTACCTGAAGTTTTCAGTTTTTTATTTTTTCCTTTTTTCTTCACAAAATTAATTTGGTTCTCATACATCAATCTAATGTGAGTTCCTGGCCAAATGGGCTTTCTCAGACTAGTCATTCAGAGATCCAAGTGTCTTCCATTGTGTGACTTCAATGCATTCAATATATAAGAAATTTAAGTGGTTGCTTGGGAGAATGTGAATTTAGAATAAAGCACTTAGAGCAAATAAGTTGTAGTTAGCATATTAGCATCAATTGGTCGTAATGGCTTTCCTGAAGTGTTGCATTTATTTTTTTTTAATACTTTTATTTATTTCTAGGAGAGAGAGAGAGAGACAGCGTGAGCAGGGGAGGGTCAGAGAGAGAGGGAGTCACAGGTCACAGACTGAAACAGGCTCCAGGCTCTGAGCTGGCAGTCAGCACAGAGCCCGACGCGGGGCTCGAACCCACGAACCGTGAGATCATGACCTGAGTGAAAGTCGGACGCTTAACCAACTAAGCCACCCAGGCACCCCTGAAGTGTTGCATTTAAAAGGTATCTGACTCAACAACCAGGAAGAAAAAAAAAAGACAGGAATCATTTAGTGTTGTCATCTGTCATATTTGCAATGAAAGAGTATGGGACTAGATGTGTGAAGTATTAGCTATCCTTGGTGTATAACCAATTAGTTGGTCATGTCTTTTAGTTGTACTATTCTATTTAAAATTCATAATTTAGTTTTTGAGCCTTGGGTAAGTTAATGCAGAGACTATTTGGAAGTGGGTGATAGTAAACTGAAATATCTTCTAAGTCATCTGCAGAAAAAAAGAATCAACAAGTAAAGCTTGTAACCTACACTCTGTCTTCAAAGTCTCAGCTTCTCTGTTCTCCAGTCCACCTTCCCAGAATTAACTGCACTAAATCTTAATTATAGATTATGAAACCAGCTCTACACTACCATGTCATGGACAGTGTGCAGTCACCTGAGTGCTGTTTCTTCTAAAAAGATGGAACACACCATCTATTCTCACTTCTCACGGACAGTGAATTTTATTTTTTACTCATTATACCACTTTATGGCTTATTTCAGATGAAGTTTTACTCATTATACCACTTTATGGCTTACTTCAGATGAAGTTTTTTCCTACCTCTCATATTACATAGATGACCACTATTGCTGTTTGTAGCTAAAATAAATATGAAGACAAAAATAAAAGGTCGGAATTAGATGGAATAAGGGAAGAAAGAAGGACATTATGACTTTAGGGATCTATTTCAAAGTTTTTACCTTCTAGATCTCAATGAACAGATCCACAGTTCAATTTCCAATCTACGGGTTTTTTTCTAGAAGATCAAGTTGAATAATTTTAGGTCTCCAAATGTGTCTTGACTCAAAAATGCAAAGTCTTTCCTCTCTGGACCTTTGCAGTTTTTATTCCACTGATGATGTAAGAACCTCCTGAGCTCTTGTACAGGTGGATCTTCTCATTCTTTATTCTCAGCACAGACAAGCATAACTTCATTTTGAATCTCTTATGTGAAATACATCTTCTCTTACCTGCAGTCTATTTCACCCTCACAACACTTAGCACAAACTATAATATATTTTAGTTATTTGTTTAGTTATTTACTAATTGTGTATGTCCTCCAGTAGCATATAATTTTCATGAGGTCAAGGACCCTGGCTGTGCTTACCACTGTATTCTTAACACATAATATTGTTAACACTCCCGTTTATGAATGGGAATTACTAGAGGCACATTTGAAATATTTGGTTTTCCTTCACTTATTGAGGCATTTGAGGGTGCTCTTCTTTCTTTTTTTTCTCCACAACAGCAAAAATGTAAAACCTTTCATTCATGTTGTACAATTCACAAAGAATTCCCTTATAATATCTCATTTGGTACAGAGAAAAAGCCTGCAAAGTATGATTATCACCATTGTACAGTTGTTAGAACTAAGACTTAGGGGTGTTAGATGCATTGTTGATGGAAACACAGCTAAAGACAAGCATGGACCCAAAGAATGCAGAAAATTGACAGTACAACTGTGTTCCCTAAGCCCTGAATGACAGTATGAGTTTTTACTGGTATTCCTGTCACGATGTTTCTGGAATATTAACCACCCAGAAAGACAACATTGAGACTGGCTCTTTCCAGAAGGAGATTTGTCCAGAACCTCCTCCGCCCCCACCCCCGTGCAAACACACACACAAAAGCTTACCAGGCATGAGATACAGGGTACAAAAAGGAGAATCTGTTCAGTAAAGAAGAAAGAGTAAAGAAATACCCAGAAGAATAATTCCACTTCCCAAAAGATGAAACAGACATACCTCCCGCTATTCTTCCCAATAAGCACAACTGTAAACCTGGGGATTATTTATAAAACCAATATAAGGTGGAGAGATTTCCCACACTGGTTGGGGAATCTCAAGATCAAGGAAAGACATATCGGTGAGTTTCAGTTTTCTTTTTAACGTATATATCTTAGAGTTGAAGTTGAAGAAACAGGTAAAGTGAAATTGCCAAAAAGAATAGACTGAAAAAAAAAAGAAAGAAAAAAGAAAAAGTCCCTAAAGCCTGCTTCCTCATCCAAAGAACCAAATTAGGGAAATCACTGCTATACAGAAAACTTTTAGATAATGACCACTTTCTTGAAGCCAAATGACAGACAATAAAACTGGTGCCCCTCACTCCCCAGTGCCAAGAATGCCAAATGGGTACCCTAGACTTGTGCTCTTGCCAGGCTTTACTATAGCATTATAGCACTCCCACCCACTCACCATGCTGGGGTGGTATCAGAGACAACTATATAGGGATTCCAGACTTCTCCACTTGCTATGTGCTACTGATTCTTACATCTACCATGTGAGTGGAGACCACTTAGGAAGTTGAATTTCCACCTTCGCTTGACAGTCATGAGGCATACCTCCCTCTCTCCATTTTGGTGATGTAAGAGAGGTCTAGTGGAGGGTCAGAACCTTGACCACCACTCAGCAGTAATGAGGCCATCTCCAAAATGGTGTCAGCAAAAGTCACATGGGAAGTAGTAACATACTCCTACACCTCCTGTCCAGAAAGGTATCAGTGGAGGCCTAGAGGAGAGCCAGAACAACCACCATTAGCAAGCAATAACCAAGAGCCCACACTCCCTTAGGTGTTAATAGAAGCCAACTATAGAATGTAGACTCTTATCCCTACCTAGAAATAATGAGCCAGGGCTACTTTCTTTACATGCTAGAGTAGCTCCAAGGAAGCTACTTTAAATAAAAAGGTTAAATGAGATCCATAGTCTCATAGAATAATATCCAAAAGGTCTAGCTTTCAATCAAATGTAACTTTTCATACCAAGAACTAGGGAGATCTCTAAGTGAATGTAAAAAAAAAAAAAAAATGACAACACAGAAATAACAGAAACATTACAATAATCTGACAAATGTTTAAAAACAATCCTCATAAATTATTGTAATGTATGTTTATGTACATGATTGAAACAAGTAAAAATAATAGACAAGGGGCGCCTGGGTGGCTTAGTCGGTTAAGCGTCCGACTTTCGCTTAGGTCATGATCTCGCGATTCGTGGGTTCGAGCCCCGCGTCGGGCTCTGTGCTGACTGCCAGCTCAGAGCCTGGAGCCTGTTTCAGTCTGTGACTCCCTCTCTCTCTGACCCTCCCCTGCTCATGCTGTCTCTCTCTCTCTCCTAGAAATAAATAAAACATTAAAAAAAAAATTAAAAAAAAAATAGACAGGCTTTCTCAACAAATAAATAGAAAGTATCAGCAAATAAATAGAAGTTATAGAAGAAAAAAAGACTATAAAGAAGAATCCAAAGGAAATACAGAACTGAAAAAACAATAACACAAACAAAAAAGAAAAATATCTCAATGGATGGGCTAAATGTAAGAATGGAGGTGGTCAAGGAAATAACCAAGGAGCTTAAGATATAACAATAAAAATTACCTAATCTGAACAACAACAACAAAAACTCTAAAATAGACTGAAAAACAAAAGCCTCAGGGAACTGTGACTCTTACAGTAAAAAAAAATCTAACATTTGTGTCATTGTATTCCCAAAAGGAGTGTGAGCTGAGGCTGGAAGGTATTCAGAAAAACAATGGCTGAACATTCCAAATGTGCCAAAACATGTAAGTGTGCAGATTAAAGAAGCTCAGCAAATTTCAAATAAGACAAATCCAATAAAGGTCATGCCCAGATACATCATAGTCAAAGTTCTCAAAACTGAAGATGAAGAGAAAAAACCTTGAAAACAGCCAAAAACAAATGACACATTACTTGTAAGGAGAAAACAATTTTAATGGCAGCAGATTTCTCATGAAAAAGTATGAAGGCCAGAAATAAGAACTCTCAACTCAGATTTCTATATCCAGCAAAAAAATAACTTTCAGGAAAGAAGGAGAAATCAAGATATTTTAAACTAAAAGAAAACAGGACTTTGTTAATGAAATTCTCTAAACAGAAAGAAAATTATAAAAGAAGGAACTTTGGAACATTAGGAAGGAAGAAATAAACATGGCAAAAATAAGGATAAATATACTGGGGTCTCCCTTTCCTTTGCATTTCGTAAATTATATTTGGGAGTGAAATAAAAAATTATAACACTGTCCAATGTGGTTTTAAATGTATGTAATATAAATTTTGAAACAAATTAAATATAAATAGGGCAGAGAGAAGATATATTAAGTTTTCTACACTTAATTTGAACTGGTTAAAATGATGACATCAGGTTGTGAAAACTCATGCAGATACAATACATAAAGTGACTACTATGAAGTCTATACAAACAGATATACTAAAAACAATATAGAAAAATAAAATTCAATTTTAAAAAAATACTTAAATAATCCTCAGGAAGTCATAAAAAAGAACACAGAAAAGTTAATAAAGGAAAACAAAATATATAATGCCAGATTTAAGTCCTAACATATCAATAATTACATTAAATATGAATAGTTCATATTCAGTTAAAACACAGAAACTAAAAGTGAATTAATGGCACTGGTAGATTGTATACTGCCTATAAGTAATTTGCTTCAGGGGCGCCTTGGTGGCTCAGTCAGTTAAGTCGAGACTTTGGCTCAGGTCATGATTTTGTGGTTTGTGGGTTTAAGTGCTGCATTGGTTCTGTGTTGACAACTTGGAGCCTGGAACCTGCTTCGGATTCTTTTTTTTTTTCCCGGATACTTTGTCTCCTTCTCTTTCTGCCCTTCCCTTGCTCTCGCTCTGTCTTTCAAAAATAAATAAACGTTAAAATTTTTAAAAATGGAATTTACTTCAAAATACAGAAGTATAGGCAGATTGAAAAAGAAATATGGAGAAAGATACATTATACAAATATTAATCACAAGAAACTAGGAATGGTTATGTTAATATCAGATAAAATAAGCTTCAGAGAAAATTATTAGACACAAAAAGATACATGACATAATGATAAAAGGGTCAATCCAAGACAACTTAATAATCCTAAATGTGTATGAACCAAACAACAGTAGCAAAGTATGTGAAGCAAAAATGGACAGAACTGAAAGAATTAAAAGACAAGTCTACCATTATAGTTGGAGACTTCAATATTTTTTTAGTAACTGATAAGATTAAACAAAAAGTGAACAAGAATATAGAAGAACTCAACAAAACCATCAACCAACATAGTGGAATGACCATCTACAGACTACTTCTCCCAACACATTCTTTTTAAGTTCTCAAAAAACATGTATCAAAATAGACCTCAACAAATCAAGATGATTAAAATCACACAGACTATCCTTCCCTACCATAATGGAATCAGATTAGAAATCAATAGCAGAAAAATCTCCAAATACTTAGAAACTAAACACACTTCAAAATAATGCATATAAAATAAGGAAGTCTCAAGGAAAATAAAATTTGTAAATGAAAATAAAAGGAGAACACATTAAAATTTGTAGAATGCAGCTAAAGCAGTCCTGAAAGGCAAATTTATAGCACTAAAACTTCATACATTAGACAAGATGAAAAGTCTTCAACCAATATCCAAGTTCACACCTCAGTAAGTTGGAAAAAGGATAAAATGAAGTCTAAGGATGCAGAATAAATGAAATGAAGAGCAGATTTTAAAGGTGGAAAATATAAAACAAATAGAAAAAATAATGAAAATAAGAACTAGTTCTTTTAAAATAAGATATAATTGACAAGCCTCTATCTAGAATGACATAAACTGAAGAAAGAAAAAAAAGACAGTTAACAATATAAGTCATCAGTACTACTATAATATCACTACAGGCCATGCAGTATCAAAATGATATGGGAATTCTATAATGAAAGAATGCTATGAACAACTCTATACATATAAATTTGTAAGTTTAGTTGAATTGTTCCAATTCCTTCAAAATTACAAATTACCACAATTCATTCAATGTGGTATAATTTGAACAGCCCTATAGCAATTAAGCAATTGAAATAGGTGATGCCTGGGTGGCTCCATCATTTAAGCATCCAACTCTTGATCTCGACTCAGGTCATGATCTCACAGCTTCTGAGATGGAGCCTGATGTTAGGCTCTGCCCTGACAGTGTGGAGCCTGCTTTGGATTATCTCTCTCCCTCTATCTCTCTGTCCCTCCCCCACCACAACTTCTTTCAAAATAAATAAATAAGCAATAAAAAAAGAGAGAACTGAAACAGTAATTTCAAAATCGCCCCCCCCCAAAAAAAATCTAGGACCACATGATTTCACTAGAGAATTCTACCAAATGTTTAAAGAAGAATTAACACTTATTCTATACAATCTCTTTCAGAAAATAGAAAAAGAAGGAATACTTTCACTATTACCCTAATACCAAAATTAGATAACACAATAAAAAAATAAAATCCCATACCAATATCTCTCATGAATATAAGCAAACAAATCCTTAGCAAAATATTATAGAAATTATTTAGTAATATATAAGAATTGTTCTATACCATGACCAAATGCGCTCTATTCCAGGATGCAAAGTTGGTTCAGTATTTAAAAGTTAATGATTATAACTCATTATATTAACATGCTAAAAGTTAAAAAGTATATGACCATGTCTATGTTGTAAAATAAGTACTTATTTTATATACTTATTTATGTTAGAAAAAGCTCTCAGAAAAATAAAAATTTAAGGAAACTTCCCAACTTGATAGAGTGTCTACAAAAAAACTTATACGTAACATTACTCTTAACAGTGAAAAATGTTTTCCCACTAAAATCAGGAACAAGGCAAGGATGTTCACGTTTACCCATATTCAACATAGTGCTATCTCTTCTATTAATAACAACTAAGGCAAGTAAAAGAAATTTTAAAAAATACAAATAAGAGAGAAAAAATTTGTCCTTATTTTTAAATGACATGATTGCCTATGTGAAAAATCCCAAGGAATGTACACAAATCTCCTATAGTTAAATTCAGTAAAGTTGCAAGATACAAGAATGCAAAAATCTATTGTATTTCTATATACTATCAATGAATTCGTGGACACTGAAAGTGAATATAACATCATTTACAATTTCTAAAATAATATACTTAGGTCTAAGTATATATTCCTATACTTAGGAAAGCATGTCTGGGACTTGTATAATGAAAACTGCTAACCAACTGATATACAAAATCAAAAAACATCTAAACAAATGGGGAAACAATAGTGTTCATGGACTGGAAGACAAAATACTAAAAATGCTAATTTTCCCTAAGCTGACATACAGTTTTAATACAATTATTATCAAAATTCTATCAAGTTTTTTTAAAAATATAGATGAGATTGTTCTAAAATTTATATGGAAAGGCACAGGCCCTTTACTAGCTAAAACAATTTTGAAATCAAAGAATAAAGTCAGTGGGCTCAGTTTCAAGATTTATCATGTAGCTACAGCAATAAAGACTAATAATATTGGTGGTGGAATAGAGACATAAATAAATAAATAGAACAAAGAATCTAGAATTAGTTCCATATATTAGCCCAACTGATTTTAACAAAGGTACGTAAGTAATTCAGTGGTGGAAAGAAACTTTCAGCAAATGATGCTAGAACAATTAAAAATCGCCAAACAAATAACAACAACAACAACAACCCCCTAAGCTTCTCGCTTTTACTAAACTAACCCTGGATGCAGAGTAATTCTGGAGTGGTCAAGCAACTAAATGATGATGTCAGGGAGTACCCATAGTAGACCTCTCTGTGCTCCTATAGTCAGAGTCTAGAGAACTCTCCATTCATGTTTGTAGTTCCATGCCAACATCCAGGAAAGAAATGAAGTCATTTCTGCACCAGCAACTTTTCATGGAGGAGTACACAGCTCAGAATTCCCCATTAGACTTTTTGCTAAGGTTCTATTGGCCAACATGGAGTGTTGTCTCAGCGACCTATTCGTAAGGGAGGCTTGGAATGGAATTTTTGGCATTTTCTACCTCTATAAGAAGAGATAGGTTTACCCACCAAGGAAGAAGGATGAGGTTTTGGGGGCAGGTAGTGGTTTATGGCCACCAGCATTATTCGCCAGAGCCCTCCTACTGAGGGGTTCGATGTCCCCAATCATGGTAGGTTTTCAGTCACCTCTGTGCCTTTTTCCCTGTGTTCTGATCGCTTCCCCAATCCTACTCATTTCTTTCCTTGGCAAACTCTTACTCCTCACTCTAGGAGTCTCCCATCCTACCTCCTTCAATAGCACCTAGCACAGTACTTGACAGTACTTGGCCTATTGTCAATGCTTCTTATATTTTGATGATGAAATAATGAATGAATGAATTAGCAAGGAAACAGTTGAATATGTTTAAAATATAAGTAATGTTTACTTTTGGGAGGACTTTTTGAAATGTATGATAAAGTAGCACATAAGGATGACCTTCTCTGAATCAACAGCACTATGGCTTCTTATTGGTATGTTCACTACCTCTCTTCAGAAGAAGGAAGTGATACAGACTGACTACTGCTTTCCAGAATCTGGGCCATAATTAATGTAGTGGGATGTAAGAGGTCCTGTCTGTGAATATATCACCTGATATTCTCAAACTTTGTACTGACTGTATTCTCACTTTCATTTTCTCATTTGAGGCAGAGATAGAAAGTCACTAGGCCTCTATTTTAGAAACTGAAATTTGATGTTTAGTTTAAGAAACTCACCCATATCACATACTTGACCAAGTGACAGAGGAGTTTAGTACATAGCCTTGGATACCAAGTCATATGCTGCAGGGAAGCTCTTCCTACCAACAGGTTACATTATTAAAGCTTAAAGGAGGTGTGCACATTGCTGTCCCCATAGACTGAAAGTGACTCACCTAAAGGCTGCAACTAGTATGGAGGACAGAAACTATTTGGCTCCACAGCCTGTCCTGACTGTGTGGATGATTTTAGACCACACTGCATTAAAGCGCTGAAGGGAGTCTCTGTAGCCTAGCAAGTGGCTGGGAAAACCCTGTTGGCATTTGCTACCCTATGAAACTCTGCACAAAGGTACTAATTTAATTTCAGCATTCAGCTTCATTGCACTCCCAGTCCTCTGGGTCTGTGCTCAGAGGAACCAGATCTTCAGGGAGAAGGAGGCTTTTGTGTTGCATTTCTGTGGCAGGCACCGCCGCTGTGTGTCATGTTTTAAGCTAATTATTAATAATTAATGAAATCAGATGTAAAAAAATGAAAAATGTAAGTGCTTAAATTCTTATACATTTGGATAATGTGTGCAATAATCTTATTAGGAAATGTGTTACATTTTCTATTTATCTATTTATTCATGTATCATTATTAATGGTCTAAATGCAGTGCTGTATGAATTAATATGAGGAAAGTGGTATTGTGGGGTGTTTTTCTTTTTATGTTTGCATTTTGACAGAAATTTCTTCCACCTCTGTGAACATTAAAAGAGACTGGATTTCTTTGGAAGAGATTGTTACCACTAGCCTGTCAGGATTATTTACTTCTCTTAGTTTTAGTGGTGATTTGTTTTGGACGACAGTGTTATATTGGCATGTAGGAAGGGATCAAAGAGGAAGTCTGGAAGATGTGTGGGGGAAGGGTGCTGGAAAGGAAACACTTAGCCTCATTATCACTTCTTCCTTTCAGGATTTGCTTTTCTATGTAAATTATAAACATTTATTTCTCACAGTTCTGGAGGCTGGGATATATGATTCAGGTGCTGGCCGATTCAATTTCTGGTGGGGACACTTTCTGGTTTGCAAATGGATGTTTTTTTGCTGTGTCCTCACACAAACAGCCAGAGAGAGGGGTCCCTGGGTGTCTCAGTCAGTTAAGAGTTCAACTTTTGCTCAGGTCATGATCTCATGGTTTCTGTTTGAGCTCTAAGTCAGGGACTGTGCTGACAGCTGAGAGCCTAAAGCCTGCCTCAGATTCTGTTTTTCTAGCTCTCTGCTCCTCCCCCACTTATGCTCTGTCTGTCTCTCTCAAGAAATGAATAAAACATATAAAAATTAAAACAACAAAGAGGCAGAGATAAAATAAGGAAGCTCTCTTCTGTGTTTTCTCATAAAGACACTATTTCCAGCATGAAGACCACACCCTCATAACCTAATTACCTCCTAAAGGCCCCACCTCCAAATACCATCACTGGGGATTAGGGTTTTTAACATATGAATTTTAGTGTGACAAACATCCATAATAGGTATGTTAATGGTTAGTGATTATTTTACAACATGTATATATATCAAACCATCAAATTGTATATCTTAAATATATTTAAGAAATAATTTAAGAAAGAAGGAAATATATTTGAGGAAAAAATGCAAGTTCTTTTTGAAAATTTAAATAGCAATAGACTGACAAGAAAAACAAAAGGAAATAAAGAACTTTTAAGTCCTCAGACCTAGAGCTATGGACTGAATATTTGTGTCCCCTATGATGAGGAAGCATAAGACAAGCTGACCGGACACAAACCCACCTCCCAGGTGGGATATGTGTTGATATTTCCCAGGCACTCCTTGCTGCCCAAAGATAAAGGAAAGAAAACAAATGATTAACTGATAGAGATCACAGTTCTGCAGGACATGGGTCTCCATCAGTTTACAAATATCTCAGTAAGTTACAAGAAAAAGGTAATTTTATCAATAACCTAATTTCCAAAAACCTATAGACTCAGTTTTCTGGAGCCCCAACATCATCCCTCCATAGTGATATGGGGAACAAAGGCAAGAAGGAAATGGCAGATAGAATTAAATGTCCTTAAAACCTGCAGCTCATTGGCAAAAATACTTGAGGCTGGCAGAGTATAGTGTTTCTCCAGGAACTACCTACTGCCCTAATGTTATTGTTTTGCTAGAGGGAAAAACAACCTTAGCTTGACAATAATATCTAGGCCTCCAGTATCCTGTGAATCTTCTTTAGCATATGAAATTCTCCTTGGAAACTTTCCCTAGACTTTATCTCCCCCAACTCCCAAATATATAATCAGTGTCTCTACAGGGTTTGGGACAGCTTTTCCTGCCCAAGGATCCTGTCCCCATGTTTTAATAAAATCACCATTTTTGCACCAAAGATGTCCCAAGAATTCTTTCTTAGCCATTGGCTCTGGACCCCCAAACCTTACCCTCAAAACCTTATCACCCCAGAATTTGCTGTTCAGACCAGTTCCTCACCTAGGATAGTGGATTCATGGACTATAATGGGAATATTCTAGGAGAAAAACTGAATGGGAATAATAAATTAGGAAATTAGCATCCTAGAATGTGTTTGAGAAAGGAGTAATAAAGACTGCATTTCTGGTTGAATTTTACCACTCTCAGTAGAGAACAGTTCTCATAGAAACTTCTCATTCCTGGCCCACTAAGGGTGAACGCATGTCTATGGACACTGCATCATTTCCAGGATTTTATGGAGCCTTGCAGGCATAGAACTCTGGAATGATCCCTAACCAGAGGTAAGAAAAATTCTAACTGACAGTCTCATGGAAAACTCAAAGACATGATTATGGACTCAAAACTATACAAGCACTCAAAACCACATATACAGACACATAATCACTCAGGCATATACAGATACTGTTAATTTTCTTTACAGAACTCATCATTAAACTCAAATTATTTTGTAAATTTATTGTTTTTTTAAAAAATTAATGTTTATTTTGAGAGACAGACAGAGTGCCAGCGGGGTGGGGTAGGGGTGGGGAGAGAGGGAGCAAGACACAGAATCCAAAGCAGGCTCCAGGTTCTGAACTGTCAGCACAGAGCCCAACACGGGGCTCGAAGCCATGAGCGATGAGATCACCACCTGAGCTAAAGTCAGACGTTCGATCGACTGAGCCACCCAGGCTCCCCAGGTTTATTGTTTTTTAAATAGTATTGGCCTCCCTATGGCATAGACTGGCTGGCCATTCACCAAGTCGGTGGTTTCTTCATTCTGGACACAGACCTGGATGACGTGCCCTAGCCTCCAGTACAGTCCAGATGTGTTCACAGGACGGCTCAAATGTGAGTGTGAGTGATGCACAGTGCCTGGCCTGAGCCATATAAACCCCCCATGAATGAACCTCTGTGCTCTTTTTCTCCTTCTGCCAGTTTTATGGAATACAATAAACAAG
Organism: Proteles cristata cristata; assembly: GCA_017311185.1. Taxonomy (NCBI): domain Eukaryota; kingdom Metazoa; phylum Chordata; class Mammalia; order Carnivora; family Hyaenidae; genus Proteles; species Proteles cristata. The sequence continues at coordinate 2,198,024 of JAESUZ010004792.1, forward strand.
AAAAATAATACACATTTAAATATTGAAAGTGAAGAGTAAAACAGCCTTTACTCATAGGCATCATATTTTTTAAAAATATTTTTATTTATTTCTAGGAGAGAGAGAGACAGCGTGAGCAGGGGAGGGTCAGAGAGAGAGGGAGATACAGACTCTGAAACAGGCTCCAGGCTCTGAGCCGGCAGTCAGCACAGAGCCCGACGCGGGGCTCGAACCCACGAACCGCGAGATCTTGACCTCAGCGAAAGTCGGATGCTTAACCGACTAAGCCACCCAGGCGCCCCTGCATCATATTTGTTAATGCAGGAAACTCTTATATCCATAAACACTGCTAGAAATAATAAGTGAGTTGAGCAAAGTTTCAGAACAATCTGTTGTATTGTGCTATAAAAGTTGAAAATGATATTTTAAATGTTGTTTAGTGATACAAAAATATAAAATATAAAATACTTATAAATAAATCTTATTCAAATATGAAACATCTTTACTCTAATATCTGTAAAATTTTACTGAGAGAAATTAAATACTGATAAGATGTAGAGATAATAACGTGTCTACGAGTTGGAAGAATCAATATTGTTAAGATGTTAAGTCTCCTCAAATCAACCTGAATTTGGATATCATCTCAATCAAAATGGAAATGGTATTTTTATTATAGAAATATAGAAGCTTTTTTTTTTAATCTTATAGAGGAATGCAGATAGAGCATAATTAGATCTAGGAAAGCCAAAACAAAAATTCAGTTCCCTGAATTATGCTACTTAGTTTTAAAATTTTACTTGATTTTTAAGACACTATAATAATTAATACATGAAATAAGAATAGATAAATGGGCCATTGAAATAGAATAATGCGCCCAGAAATAGATCTACATGTCGGTGCCAAGGTAATTTAATGGAGAACAAACATTCTTTCAAGAAATGGTACTGTATCAAATGAAGATCCACCTAGAAAAACATGAATGTCTCTCCTTATCTCACACCAGCACAGACAAGTAATTTAAAATGGGTCATATATCTAAATATGAAGAAGAATTCCACAAAACTTATAGAATAAAATTTAGCAAAATATTTCTGAGGCCTTTTGATAGGCAAATATTTTTAGATATACAATAACAGTAACAATAACAAGATACAGAAAATATACAAGAATAACAATAACAACAATAATAGACTAATAATAAAAGAAAAATAAATGATAATCTGGAATTCACCAAAATTATAAACTTCTGTCATCAAAAGACAATGTTAAGATGGTAAAAAGCCAGCCACAGATATTGGAGAACTATTTCCAATATCTGACAAAAGGCTTGGACCCAGAATATAGAAAAACTTCCACCAACTCAATAATAAACAGACAAAACATTTTAAGTAAATTGTCCAAAGATTTATATATCAAAACCTTTAAGAGACAAGATATTAATGTCCAGTAAGCACAGGAGAGTATACTTCCTATCAGTGGTTAGGGAAATGCACATTGAAGCCAAAATGAGATACCACTTCAAACATACTAGAATGGCAAACTTTTAAAAGAAATGAAGAATGAAAATAACCAGTGTGATGAGAATACAGGGTAACTGCAACTCTCATGCTTTGTTAGTTACAATTGTCACAATCACTTTTGTTCTTAACAGGCATTTTAAAAAATAGTTACACATTATCCTATGGTCACTAATTTCTCTCCTACCTACTTATAAAATAGAAACAAATCCTATTTCCACAAAAACACTTACTCAAGAATTTTCATGGAAGCTTTATTTAATAATATCCCTTAACAGAAAACTATCTAAGCTCCATCAACATGTGAAGAAGTAAACAAGTTGTGATATATTTATGAAAGAATTTCTACTCAGAAATAAAAGGAATAGAATCACAGGTAAGTACAAAAACATGAATTCATCTCAGAAACAAGATATTGAGCAATATATCCCAAGGTATGAAAAGTACATGCAGTATCATCTAAACAATTGGGGAAAAAAAGACGATTTTCAGACATTGGATAATAGACAACACAGGACAGTGATCCCTGAAAGGGAGGAAACAAATGAAGGAGTTTTATGAGTATGGTGGCTTAGAGAAATTTTCAGGGCTAGCACAAGGAGCAAAATCCAAAAACAGCCTGGAGATCTTCTTGTACTAAGGAGATAGAATTGGGAATTCATGGGGGCCAAGTGACTGAAATCCACAAGGAATAAGAAGAGAGAGATTCAAAGAGCTAGAGAAAGAGAGAGGGAGGGAGAGAGAGGAACTTTCATTCTTCAAAAATGCACTGTTAAGAAATAGACAAGACACAAGAGAAAATACTTGCCAAATCTATATCTGACAAAGAATTTGTGTATGAAATAATATTTTTTAAAAACTCTTACAACTCTTTAATAATAAAATTGAGCTAGTGCTCAATGAAACATGGATAAAAGACTAGAACAGGCACTTCACCAAAAAATGTACCATATGGTTAACAAATGACCTCCTGAAAAAATGTTCCATCATTCATGACTAGGTTCTATTCATATGAATGGAACCACAGTAAGGTATCATTATGTATGCTCTAGAATGGCTGAAATTAAAAGTGTTGGTGAGATGTGACTGGCCTGTCCATACACTGTTTGTGAGAATGTAAAGCGGTATGCATGGCCACCTTGGAAAACAATTTAGCAGTTTCTTAAAAAGTTGAACACACACCTACCATTCAACCCAGCCACTCTAATTTTAGGTATTTACACCAGAGAAATGAAAGGGTATGTAGACACACACACACACACACACACACACACACACACACACAAATTATAGGCAGATGTTTTACACAGTTTTATTTGTATAAAACTAAAGCTGGAAGCAACCTAAATGTGTACAAGCAGGTGGAATGAAAAAATAAATTTTGATATATTCAAACAGTGGAATACATACCATTCAACAATAAAAAAAGAATAAGCTACTAATCAATAGAAAACATGGATGAATCTCAAAATAGTTGTATTAAGTAAAAAGTTATATCAAAAAATGCATTCCACATGATAGCATGCATAATTTCACTAACAGGAAATTCTAGAAAATACAAACTAATCTGTAGTGATGGAAAGTAGATCAGTGGTTGCGGAGGACTAGGAGATGGAAGGATGGATTACAAAAGTGTTTGAGGAAATTTTTAGTTTCACTGTGTTGATTGTGGAGACAATTTCATGAATGTATAGGTATGTCAAAGTGTATCAAATCACATACATATTATACAGCTTATTGTGTGTCAGTTGCCCCTCAATAAGACTATAAAAGATGGTAGACCAAACATAGAACTAAGCTGTGTAATTTTCAGTCCTTTGCTCTTTTCTTTCCTCTAGTTTCCCCACTTTGATTTCTAGGATCTTAAAATATCAACCACAAGTCCTAGATTTTCCAGAAGTGCCTGTGTCTTTAGCATACCAGAATTTATCAGATGATAAATACCAATTCTGGATTAGAAAAACATAGCATCTACTTTTCTAAGCTGTTGTCAAAAAAATAAGGCCTGGTCACTGCATTTTCTGATTATTTCCACTGCATGCTTGCCAAGCTTTTTGTTCCCTACTCTCCAACACCCCATTATCCACTGCACAGGTTCTCCAGCCCCCAGGAGACAAGACTACAAAGATGAACTATAAGACTCATTCTAACTTCTGCATTAGCTCTCCATCCCTAGAAAGAAGTCAAGGGACCTCCTGGGACAGATTTCCTTTTCTTTTGGTTGTATAGACTTCTAAAGCCTGGCTTGCAAGAAGCTGGAAGGAAAAAGCAGAACTTATCACTTTATGCTCTTTGAAATATCCAAGCATGTAACTGATATGTGCCTCTGGTAGAGTGGTGAGTAAAAGGCGTGACCACTGTAGTGAAAGTCAGAGGGGTATCATTACAAGATACAGATTAATCACCATCAGATATAAAGCTGCATAATAATCATGGAGACAAAGGAAAACAATTAAGTTAATAGATTCCCAAAACTCATCATGGACCTTTCCTCCTTCCTTTACTTTATGGAAAATATAATGCTTCTCTGTCCCTGATTAATCAGTTCTCTTCTCTTCTTGCTCAGAGCTTGAAGTATCCCCTGCAATGGGCTACACTTTGCCCCGGAATGAAAGCAGCCCGTCTTCATTCCATAATTCTAAGTTTGTGAGCACTTCTTGCTTCTATAAAGGAGACTTTGGGATGCTTTGGAGCCTAACAGAGACCAGCCAAAATTCTTGTTATTTTCCTGAAGTTTTCCTTAGAGAAGGTGATGAAAGCATTATTCACAGTCTCCATTATATAGGCCATACTAAACACTTCTGCCCTACTGGAATTTTCATAAAACTTTTATCATTTAAATTTTTCATTTTATTATTTTAACAATAAAAGTTCAACAACCAAAAGAAAGGAAAGCCAGGGCGTGTCTGGAGGGTGGATACTGTACATCTATGTGCCAATGTCAGTATACATGGTGTCTGTATCTGGCTCTGCTGGGCTGTTAGTAACTCACTGCATGACCTTGGGCAACTTAATTACCCTTTTGAGTCTCAGTTTACTCATGTGTAAGTGATTTTGCCAGACAACATGACCTCAAGATCACCATTGTTTCTAAAGCCTGGGGTTCCAATTTGAAGTACCAAGTGCGAATGGCTCCATAGAAGCCAAGGAGCTTAGGATGCCCCTGCCTGCTGCATGGATGGAGCCTGCTTAAATCCAGCAGTGAGGAGAAAAGGGAGATTTCCATCCTTCTTTTCTTGATGACCCTGGCTCACCAAATTCAGAGGACTAACAAGCCACTTCATGTCCAAGCATGTCTGACCCCACGCAAGCTGGTCTTCATGCCTTCTTTCCCCATTACCGTACCTCCAACCTGAAGTGGTAGTTTGCCGGGTCTTTTTCGTCACTCAGAGGACACTGCAGGAACATCAGGTGAGCAGAAAAGGCCCAGAATCACAGAATGTTAGAACTCAAGACAACCTTACCCAGTTGTAGGCCTACCCTGACAAGGTAGAGATAAGGAAAACAGGACCCAAGACAAACATCATTTCCACCAGCTCTGACACTGCCAGCTTATGGGTTTGAGAAAATGGTTGTCATTTCAGTGTCCTCAAAGAAGAGGCATAACGGTGCCTAATTCCTCATGTTGTGATCACATATGTTTAGCTCCCAATTTGGTAGCTATAAAATGTGAACAATTTCAACACACAAGTTTTAAAACTAAGGAAATGAACAGCAGATCTACTGTGAGAATCCAGGTCTGCTGTTACCAATCTTATGATTTTCTATTACAGTAAGTTGCTTTGAAAACAAAAGAGCTTGCCCTAAAAAATACACACACATACACGCACACACACGCGCACACGCGCGCACACACACACACACACACACACTGTGAAGGATAATAATAGGTAGGAGTGAGGGCATTTTACTACCTAGATCTGAGTGAGGCAGGTCAGGGTACACTGCTCAGGAGTGCAAAAACCTGATTAGTCTCAACTCCACATGACAAACTAGATCTGTGACTTATGGCAGGCACTTAAAACCATCTGTCCTTCTGCTCTCAACTATCCAATGAGAATAAGAATTGTGAGAATCAAGTATGATGGTATATTTGAAAGAACTAAATATATACAGGGCACTGGGGTGGCTAAGTCGGTTAAATGTCCAACTTTGGCTCATGTCATGATCTCTCAGTTTGTGGATTTGATGACCACATCGGACTCTGTGCTGACAGCTCAGAGCCTGGACCCTGCTTCAGATTCTGTCTCCCTCTCTCTCTGCCCCTCCCTCACTCATGCTCTGTCTTTCTCTCTCAAAAATAAATAAACATTAAACAATGTTTAAAATATATAAATTGTAAAATACACAAATTATATTTTATAGTATAAAAAGCCTTTTTTTTACCAAGTTTATTTTTTTCACCAAGTTCAGAGGACTTAAGAGCTATCCCATGTCCAATTTATTTTAAAGTCTAAAATACATAAAAATATTGATCTGTTGGAAAGACCTGATAGTATAGATTTTTTTAACTACTATATTATTTGTGGATCAAAAAATGTATAAAAAGGAGTTTAGTGGATGTTAAAATGCTAGGCAAATGCAAGAGGGTCTTTTTTACTTGAAGAGAGGAGAGACCGAGCATAGAAGGAGGAGCTCACCATCCACAGCACGGGGTTATGGAGATGAGGTCACAGAATTCTGACCCACTCCCTCAGGTGGATTCCCAAAATCTGTGTAGGACAGTCATCATGCACAATGGCTGCAGCCATGGGCAGTCCCTAAGCTGGGTTTGTCTGCCTGCTTTTTCTCCGTCTATTATAAGCCCATTTGTCTAGGCAGCTTCCATTTGCAGAAAGGGCAACTTTAAATAATCACAAATCACATTACTTTAGTCAATGTTTTAATCATTAGATTAGTTTTAGTTTGCTCGGGCAAGACATTTTAATCATGAGTTTCAGTTTCTTCATCTGTAAAAAGAAGATGGCTATCCCTCTCTGCCCACCTCACAGAACAGTTGTCAGACCTGATAAAATAACCACAGTTGCTTCTTATAGAGAAATTCCATGTGGCGGGCACTGTGCCCAGGGCTCTAATGAATCATTTTCTGTATATCTCTCAACAATCCTACCAAAAGGTATTATTACAGATGAGGAAATGAAGGTTCAGAAGACTTGGGTAGCTTGTCTGAGATCATATTTCTGGTAAGTGATGGAGCCAGGCAAGTAACATGCTCCAGAGAACAATGTGTGTGGAAGCAGTCAAAAGTGGAAATGCCCCATCTGATGAGGCTTCCTTTTGCCGTGAGGTGGGGACAACAGAGGAGTGTGTCCTCAAGAGAGTCCTTGCTGTTCATTGATCCACCTGTAGGTGCCTCATTCTTCTCTGAATGGGGTAGAAGACAGGGTAGCTCGAGACTCAGTGGGAGTGGGGCTCGGACCCTACCCTAGGTCAGTCTGCTCAGTGCCCTTCTGTCTGTGCAGGTCATTCAGAGGGAGGTTCATTGCATCTGAAAAAGGCCCATTGGCAGGGTTCACCAGCCCACCTCTGCACTCTCAGCCTTCATCATTAATTTATGGACTCAGAGTATTTCTTTTTTTTTTTTCTTTTACAAATAGTTTATTGTCAAATTAGTTTCCACATACCACTCAGTGCTCATCCCCACAAGTGTCCTCCTTGATGCCCATCCCTCCCTCCCCCCACATCCATCAGTCCTCAGTTTTTGTCAGCATTCAAGAGTCTCTCATGGTTTGCCTCTCTCCCTTTCCACCACCATTTCCGCCCTTCTTCTCCCCCTTGTTCCTCCATTAAGTTCCTCCTAATCCTCCTATACGTGCAAACATATGATATTTGTCCTTCTCTGCCTGACTTAGTTCGCTCAGCATAACACCCTCAAGGTCCATCCATGTTGCTACACATGGCCAGATTTCATTGTTTCTCATTGCCATGTGGTATTCCATGGTATAGATAAACCACATCTTCTTGATCCATTCATCTGTTGATGGACACTTAGGCTCTTTCCAGGTTTTAGCTATTGTGGAGAGTGCTGCTATGAACATTGGGGTACATGTGCTCCTATGCCTCAGCATTTCTGTATCCTTGGGTAAATTCCTAGCAGTGCTATTGCTGGGTCATAGGGGAGTTCTATTGTTAGTTTCCTTAGGAACCTCCACACTGTTTTCCAGAGGGGCTGTACCAGTTTACATTCCCACCAACAGTGTAGGAGGGTGCCCGTTTCTCCACATCCTCGCCAGCATCTAGAGTTCTCTGATTGGCTCATTTTAGCCACTCTGACTGGCGTGAGGTGGTATCTCAGTGTGGTTTTGATTTGTATTTCCCTGATGAGGAGGGATGCTGAGCATCGTGTCTGTTGGCCATCTGGATGTCCTCTTTGGAGAAGTGTCTGTTCATATCTTCTGCCCATTTCTTCACTGGGTTTTTTGTGTTTTGGGCGTGTAGTTTGGTGAGTGGACTCAGAGTATTTCTATCACTTGTCCACATGAATGGTTGTGTCACTAAACAGCTTCAGCTTCAGCTTCTTGAACTGGAAGTCTGTTTTGCCTTCCCAGTTAGGCCCTGGAGCATAGCTGAATCACTAATGGGTATTATATTGCATTAACTCCCCTTCAAACAAACAGACATGCTTTACAGAAGCCAATCTACCTGTGTCCTTAGGAGAGGAGATGAATAACAGGGGAAAGAAGAGGCTGTGGTTCTCTCCCTGCAAAGGGGTCTTCTGTCTTGTGGACTAATTAGTCCTGAGATGGTGGGCACTGGAGACCTCCAGAATCTTGTATTAAAGCGAGGGGCTACATCACTGGGTGCCAGGTGAGATGCAGGGGTTCAAGGTCCTCATCCACTGGGGGTGGGTTCTGCCCTGAGGTTCAAACTTCTTAGTCCATGATACCTTGGCTTGCTGGGGCAAGACTTGAGAATCAGTTTTCTAATTGTAGAGTGGACTTTTGTCTCTCAAAGATAGTGCATCTGGAGGGCACTAATGAGGGCTATGGGATGGCCTGAGGGAGCTCCAATCTTCTGTTGCAAGTGGTTTCTGGTCCACCTCTGCCTTTCTCCTTCTTATGAACCTTGGAACAAGGACATGTCTAGCCATTAGAGTGATATGCACTGTATCTGACAGCTAGCAGGGCACTGACCCATCAAGGCAAAGGCAGGAAGTAGCCATAGCAGGGTCCTTTAGCCCCTCCTCTGCCTGTGGCTACTTCTCAGGAATGGTTAAGCTCTGTGGAGTTCAGAGGGTAGGTTGATTGGTAAGACAGATGTGTGTCTGTGTGTTTGTGTGTGTGTGTGTGCATGCGTGGACACTCAGTTTAGCAGCTATTTAACAAATGAAGCACTTCATTATTTTAAGGAACAATATTGCCACTCTAGTGTGTGTTGTCTGAGTTACTACCTTGCACCTAAAGGGGGCAGAGGAGGGAATGATCCGAATACTGTTCAAAGGCTTTTCCTGTGTTCCCCTCAAATAACTGGAATGGGAAATGGTGATGATTTTGTCCCAATCCTCAGTTCCTGAGGCTGAGTGCTTGGAAGGGGTGGGGCTCTATGGCTCTAGACAAGACACACTGGCTGTGTCTGTGTCCTGGGCTTCAGCCTCACCCTCTCAGATCTGGATTCTTTCTGAACCTGGGGGGCAAAGAATTCTGGACAGTCCATTTCCTGGCTGGTTAAGATGTGTTCATCCTTCCATCGAATCACTCTCTCCTGGCTTACTTGGGCACACTTCAGTGCAAGGGAGGATGGATGAGCATTGGTCAAAGGGCAAGCAGCCCCAGCTGCCACATGTCTTCAAATAGGCCTTACACAAGACTGCTGAAAACCATCACCTAAAAACACAACCTGGGGCTGTATCCCTACACCTCCTGTGTTTTTATAACCACAGGGGACAGACTAGGGGCTAGGCAACCAAGAACAACCTCACTGCTCTGAGGTCCAGATTCCAGAAAACTTATTTTCTTCTAGGCCACAAGGAGTTCTCCTTTGTGTTTTGTTGAAGTGTCCAAACCTGAAGATGTGGTTTAGTAATTCTATCTTGATCCAAAAACATTCTTGCTTTATTTCTGGTTTTACTATTAATGCAAGGAGGAAACAGTTTTGTTTGGTTGCTGTGGCTATGTAATGGCTAAGCAACACCAACAACTGTTATCATGTGCTAAAGATGAACGTAACTTCACATGGGCTTTTATGTTTTCAAATCACATTACTCAACACTATTTTATTTATTTCTGGCGACAACTCTGAGAACTACACAATTCTATTTTTTTTTTAATATTTTTATTTATTTCTAGGAGAGAGAGAGACAGCGTGAGGAGGGAAGGGTCAGAGAGAGAGGGAGTCACAGACTGAAACAAGCTCCAGGCTCTGAGCTGGCAGTCAGCACAGAGCCCGACGTGGGCCCAGCTCGAACCCAGGAACCGCGAGATCATGACCTAAGCGAAAGTCGGATGCTTAACCGACTAAGCCACCCAGACGCCCCCACAATTCTATTTTCTTAATTTCTCAATGAAAGAAACTGAGGCTCAGGGAGGCTAACAATTTGTTATAAGGTAGAAAATAGAAGAATTCAGACTGAAGTCCAAGATTTTTCACTTAAAATTCCACATTTACCAGGTTATGGCATCCTAAATAGGAATTAAACTTTCCTTTTCAGGGGTGTGAAGTGGCCCAGAAGACAGAGGTCATGGCATGGAGGATAAAAAGTGAGTGTAAGGGGGCGCCTGGGTGGCTCAGTCAGTTAAGCATCAGACTTCGGCTCAGGTCATGATCTCATGGTTCATGGGTTTGAGCCCCGTGTTGGACTCTGTGCTGACAGTGTGAAGGCTTGAGCCTACTTCAAGTTCTATGTCTTTCTCTCTCCCTGCCCCTCCCCTGCTCACTTTCTCTCTCTCTCAAAAATAAATAAAAACATTAAAAATATTTTTTAATTTAAAAATGTAGTGTAAGAATCAGAACACAAACACCTGGGAGGATTGTATTTCTTGGGCTGACAGGTGCTCGGCTGTAGTACCCCTCCCCCAAGAGTGTTCACCCCCACTCGGCTATAGTGCCACCCCAGAGTGTTCACAGAACTCCTTGAGCTCATGCCATGAAAGTACTATATTAACTACGAGATGCTCCAGAGACTCATTATTGTTGATGCACACCTAGTGAAAAGAATCTTTCTTCCTTCAAGACATGGAGACCAGTCATGATGGGAAAATACCAGTGTTCTCTGAGAAGTTTTCCTTCCCTTTGGAATTGAGAGATGATTCAAAGCCTGCAAAACCATTGAACTATCAGTTTTTGTAGCATATCTTCTCATTGCCAGCCCAAAGCTTTCATATTAATATTGTTATAAATGTTCCAAATTTCTATTATTTGTGCTACGCTACCTTACTTTCCCACACATGCATCTTTCTTTTCTTTCTTTTTAATTTTTTTTTAGTTTGTCTATTTTTGAGACAGAGAAAGGCAGAGCACGAGTGGGGGAGGGGCACAATCCGAAATAGGCTCCAGGCTCTGAGCTGTCAGCACAGAGCCCAATGCGGGGCTCAAACCCACAAATCACGAGATCATGACCTGAGCCGAAGTCGAATGCTTAACCGACTGAGCCACCCAGGTGCCCCACACACATGCATCTTTCAAACACAGCTGGAACTGAAATATATTTGTAAGTTTACTTAACAAGAACAACAAATTAGGCATTAATTCAGTGACTCTTATAGAAACTGAAAGGTGGGTTTCTCCCCTCTGGAAGCAAATAGACCTTCATTTAGAAGCCTCAGGCCCACTTGGAGTTGAAGATAAAGGAGATATCTCCACTAGCATTCTGTCTCTGTTCTGGTTCCAATCTCCACTTTGCAAACTCAATCTGAACATTAATTCTTTAACCAGTTCTTCTAGTGGTAATCAATCTCCTCTATGTCCCTGGCACTGCTAGGGAGAAAATAATCTGTCAACTTAAAACTACCACAGACACTTGGCAGCTAAAACAATTATGATACAGAAGTGATATTCAACTGGAGATTATTTTGCATCCCAAGAACAGAAGCAGTGTATATAATTTTTTTTTTTTTGGTTTTTGTAATTAAGAGGGGTGCTGCTGGCATCTAGTGGGCAAAAGTAGGTGCTGCTAAACATCCTGCAATGGACTGGATAGCCCCCACCACTGAGAATTGCCTGATATTTTCAATTGTGCACAGATTGACAACTTGCAATGCTGCGGGGTCAGTGCTATAGCAGGGAGAGAGAGACAGAGGAGGGGCAGAGAGAGAAGGTAAGAAAGAATCCTACACAGGCTTTGCACCATTAGTGTAGAGCCCAACGCAGAGCTTGATCCCACAAACCATGAGACCATGACCTGAGCCAAAATCAAGAATCAGGTGCTCAAGTGACTGAGCTATCCAGGTTACCCAATTTTGTTGTCGTTGTTGTTGTTGTTGAATAGCCATTATAATGAGCCTGAAATGGTATCTCATAGAAGTTTTGATTTGCATTTTCCTAACAATTTGTGATGTTGAATAACTTTTCACATGCTCCCTGACCACATATGTATACTTTCTTTGGAGAGATATCTATTGAAGTCCTGTGCCCATTTCTTGAATTGAGTTACTGATTTTTGTTCTTGAGTTATAAGAGTTCTTTACATATTTTGGATCATATCTCTTATCAGACACATACTGTGCAAATATTTTCTCCCATTCTATGAGTTGCCACTTCCCTCTTGTGATAATATCCTGTGATATATATAAAAGTTCTAAGTTTTGATGAAGTCCAGTTTGTCTTTTTTTTTCTTTTGTTGTACTTTTGGTGTTGTAATATCCAAAAAAATAATTGCTAAATAAAATATCATGACATTTTTCTCTCTGCTTTTTTCTGGGAGTTTAATAGATTTATCTCTTTTGTGTAGGTCTTTGATATGATTCCATCTTTAAGAAACTCACGGGAGATTGATAGAAGCAAACGTGTAAAATCATATCAATAGAGAGTCAGAAGGTGATTTCATGGTGGCTAATGACATGGGCTATAGAGTTCCATAAATTCTGAGCAATTTAATTAATCTGAATCTCAGTTTATTTATCTAAAAGTGCGAATGTTCTTTCTTTGCTTCATAATAATGGATATGGATGAAGGAATAGAGGACTGAGAAAAGCAAGTTGGAGGAGTCTCCTGATGTAGTGATCTCTCCAGAACATATCCATGAAAATGTGACAAAAGATGGCTCACTAGGGAGTATAGAATATGGGGTGCATGTGTTATTAGCCTCATTTTACAGAAGAGAAAACTGATAAAGAGGCATGGGAGTATTGGTAGTTGTAAAAATCCTGGACCCCTTCTATCTCCCCTGAGACCTTAAGTACCATGGGAGACCAACAGAATTGCTGTGTATTTGGAGGGTGGTAGATAACATGAGCCTGTATCAAGCCTGGCCTTGAGCCAAAGGTTGGATTTGGCTTAACAGATTAAAGGTTAACATGTCTGCCTTGTTAGACAGAAGGGAAAAGGGAAAGCTGAGTTAGGACAGCACAGAGTACCAGGGAAGACAGGGGAGGAAAACAGAGTCCCAAGGAAGTTGGGCAACAGGGTCTAGTGAGAAAGCAGAGCAGAAGCTTCCAGGAAGGAGGGTGCTCCAGGTGAAGCCTTTCTCTGGAAAGAAAAGCCCAAGACCACACATCTGGGCACAGCCTGGGGCCCACTAATCTCACCAGCAGTAAAGAGCTTTGTCAAGATTTCCATTCATTCACCCAACATACATTCATGAGGTGCTCCCTCTGGCCAAACAAAGACTGGCCTGGGAACTGAGGCTGGTGACAGATGCCAACCCAAGAGAAGGATGGTGCTGTGTTCCTAGACACAATAGGTCCAGTGGACCCCAGCCCTGAAAGGCTGGTAGGCTGGCAGTGAAGGCAGTGAGCCTGGAAGACGTGTGCTGGCCTGTCTAAAGACTCCCCAGAGATCCAGAAGGGCATCTGCAGGGATGCAGCAGCTGAGCAAGTACCTTAGCCTTCCTAACCTCCTGGTCACTTGTAGCTGGGCCATGGCTGGGCCCTGATGACACAGAAGACATGAGCCCTTTCCAGGCCTGCCCTGGGCCTGGGCCTGACAATACTCACAGGCTGTTGCACTGATGAGAAATGAAAACCAAAACATTTTTTTTAATACACAAGAGGAGAGGAAGTAAAAAGAAAAAAAAAATATATATATATATATACGCATATATATATATGGCAGTGAATAATTAGGGACCCACTTAAATTCTCTCTAAATAAACCCTTGACAATTTCCTCCAACTGGTGTTGGCAAGATAATCGGAACTAATATCTTAATTTTAATGCTTTTGATGCTTTTGACTTTGGTTAATAAGATGTAAATATGCATTGCAGGATTGTGGGTTTGTTTGTTGCAGAGAAAGTAAACTGTGATTGGCCAAAAGTTAGGCTTTTATTTATTTTTATTGGTATATTGCCCTTTAGACCAAAGAAAATAAAATTGGGGAGGAGTTAGTTTTATTTGGTTTGGTGTTATTGTTTCTCTCCCTTTCCTCATTGTCCGTGGGAAATAAAGGGAAATCTGGTACTCTCAGTAGTATGGGAGGTCTTGGGGTGTAGGAAAATGGGACAGAGCTCAGGGCTGCCAGAAACTTCTCTCACCAGCCTAGCTTGCTGCTGCATCCATCATTTAACCGGCTGATGTGAATAATTTTTGCCTGTCACCTTGAAAGCAGAAGAATTGCACCTTGACCAGCTGTCTGTCTAGTAAGGAGGATGGGTTGGGATCAGTGTCTGGTGGGAAGAAAATGACAGAATAAGGGATGGGTTCTCTGTGCAGCAGCCCATCCAGGAGAATAGCTTGGGCCCAGGAGAGGAGCAGAGGGAGGTGAGATAAGAGTGTCCAAAGTTCCCCATCTCTCCGGGCACACAACATGGGTCTAGAGTCAGCAGAGGCATCAGGGGTAGTAGAAAAAGCCCCAGTCTCAAGTTCAGATCAGAGACTATGGCCCCAGTCAGGTAACCTTCCTGGCTCTGGCTTCCTAGTCTGCAGAGTGATCTAAGACTGCCTAAGTTGTGGTGAAGGTCAAATAGTTCATGTCTGTGGAATACAAACTTATGATGTCAGTGTTCCCTAATGGGGTGGATGGGGTGGGGGCATTCTTTTTGAAAAGAAGACCTGCCACTGCTTAGTGCAGAGGATTCTGGGTCCAGGCATTCTCCAGTTCTCAGTGACAGGAGGATCCTGTCTTCTGACATGGTTACCCATCAGGAAGGGTAACCCAAGGGGGATTCAGAAGCCTGGATTAGATATGTCTCACCCAAAAAAGCTCCCTGCTCTGTCATAGAAGCCCCAGCTTGAAGAAAATGATGATGAGGATGTCATTGAATCCTGAGCCCCATGTTACCTGAACGGGAAGCCTCTCTCTTTCTCCTGTGTGGCTCCTGAATTCACAAAACGGCCGTACTCACAATGCTCTGACACCAGATGTGTGTATTTGATAGGCCAACACCAAGCAATTTTGTGACAACAGCTGGGCATCTTCCAAATTAACTTCATTCTAATACTATGTTCCCAGAGAGAGCATCAGATCCCACAGGTTAAGGGCTCAGTTCCACAAGACTGCCCCACCACTTGTCTCTACTGCAGATGCCAATTGCAAACTCAGATTGTCACCTGTGCCTCTGGCCCATTAATTATAAATTGGAGGTTCCCACAACTCCTCCTTGGGTTCTATTATTTGATCGAGTGGCACACAGAACTTAGGAAAGTTTACTTACTGTTTACTAGTTTATTGTAAAAGAATATGGCAAAGGATATTGGTGACAGCTATATGAAAAGATACAGAGGGCAAGGTCTGGGAGGGTTCCAAGCATAGGAGCCTCTGTCCCCATGGAGCTGGGATACATGTCCCTCCTGGTATGCAGATGTACTCAAACTTGGAAACTCCCCAAACCCTGTACTATTGGGATTTTGTGGGGGCTTCATCACATAGGCATGATCAATTATCAACTCCATTTCCAGCTCCTCTCTTCTCTTTGGAAGGTAGGAAACAAGGCTGAAAACTCCAAACTTCTAGTCATGACATTTCCAAGCTTCTAAGCTTGGTCTTTCTAGTGACCAGCCCCCATCTGCCTCCATCCAGGAGCCTACTCAGAGTTGCCTCACTAGAATGAAAGACACTGCTGTCAGCCAGGAAACTCCAAGGGATTTAGGAGCCCTGTGGCAGTCCATGATTTCACATTACCCAATTTAAGAAAATTTGTGTGTTACTCTTGGCTCTGTGCTCAGTGGAGATTTGAATTGAAGCTCATAGCATAGCAGGGTGCCCCTGCTGGGCCACATTGCCTGAAAACTCCTGGCCAGGCTGAGAACAGAGCAAGTCCAGGCCCTTCTCAGACAAAGTCCTCTCCAATGAGAGACATGAATCCTTAGCTTTGGCCATGCTAACCACTCAAATTCCTGTTGCTTGTGAAGAGAACCCAAAATGGCCTCAGAATTTCAGAATGGGCATTTGGAATAGGGATTACTCTCCAGAATTATATAAGACTGGGGAAGAATAAAGTATAATATATATGACTTAAATATTTTAATATAAATGTTTTATTGAAGTGTTACAAACATAGAAAGCAACACACAAATCATAAGTGCACAGAAATTTCAGAACCCAATTCAAGAAGAAGAGTATCATCACTGTCACAGAGGGTCCCCTCATGCCCTAATCCTACTGAAGGTAATTCATTTCTGAATTCTAACAGCATGGATAGACACTGATGATTTTCAGACTTAATGTAAGTGAGATCATACATTGTATACTTTTTTTTTCCAGGGAAAAATGTACATGCAGTGAAATACACAAACCTCAACTGTATGAATGATTATAGACAAATGCATACACTATAAAATCCACACTTGTACTAAGACATAAAACACCTGCTTCCTCACAGAAAATTATCTATTGCCCCTTCCCAGACAGCCACTTTTCTAACTACTTAATTCCATGTATTATCTCTGTGATCCACATTTTCTTATTCACAGGAGCATACAGTGTGCATTTTTTGACTGGCTCCTTTAACTCAGCATGTCATCTATGTGCATCATCCATATCATTTTATGTATTAGTTTGTTGAATTTTATTGCTAAATAGCTTTTCATTGTATGCCTATAACCACACTTTATTGATTGTATGTCTATACCACACTGCCTGCTCCACCTCCCTAACACTGAATTCAGTTGTATTTCAGAATCTGAGCAAATGTAGAGAAATGAAGGGCTCTCTGACTATTTTGTGGTAGGATCCCCTCCCTAAGGAATGTGAGAAAAAAAAAAAACAAATGCTCAAGGCAACCTGGCTATTAGCACACATGAAGTCCTTCATGACCTTGTAACATGAGACCACTTAATCAGATTGCATGTTCGTGTGTTACCATATACGGGAGACAAAGAAATAGGAAAAAAAAAACTATGCCACATGGCATTTGGGACTCAGTTCTTTGGGTGTAAACACAACAGAGCCTTGCCAGCAGTAATAAAGTTGCTTCCTGGAAAGAAAAGCCTGGGTGTCATAACTCTCTGAGAATCCTGCTACAATTTGGCTTTGACCTACCCACAGACTGTAAATTCTGAAAGGACCCATATCTCTACCCTGTAGAGTTTTTTGAATTAGAAAATTATCTCTGTGTGTCCAGATTAGGAAAAGGTGTCTTCCCTGGGCCCATGCATCCATGGAACTGGAGCTTACCAAGCAGAGCTGACTGTAATGCTTCTCCCATGCCTCCTCAGCCCGTTGATGCCCTCAGTGCATACCTAATTTCACAACCCCTCCCGGGCCTGCCTAGGACTCACAGGTTCTAGTCAGAGACTCTGGGTCTCTGGGGAGGTCTGGGGTCTGTGTGTGAGGTGAACATTGGTCTCTGGAAGCCCTGCTGGGTTTGCCATCTAGCTCTGCCATCTGCTGGCTATGCAACCCTGGGCAGGCCATCTGGTCTTCTGAGACCCTTCTCATGTGTGAGAGGTAAATCTGGGCTCAGGGGAGGAGTCCATAAGATAATATGTGAGGGCACTCTATAAATCATAAAGCTCTAGATAAATGTAAAGGTCCATGAGGGATCTTGATAAGATTGTGTCTCTGCAAATATAATTTGAGCTCCCTGGGCAGCAGCCAACTTAGCTCAATTTACCTGTGTGGAAACTCTTTGTGATACTGAATAAAATGCATATTCTCCTCCTCCCCCACTAGTCCTAAGTGATGGGAGTGAGGGAAATATAACTATGAGGATTTGGCTTGTTCTCCACAAGTCGTTAGTTCCACATATAGCTTTCATCATCTTAATCATCTTGAATAATCATCAAACTCTCCCACTGAAAATAGCTTGGAAGAGAGATGGCAATGGGAGAGAAGTTGGGAATTTATGCAACGCTTCTTTCCCCCTTGAAATGGAAATGCAGTAGCTATCATTAGAATTATGCAAGACACTTGAGTGCAGATGGGTGGGTAAGTGTTGGGGAGGAGGGCACTGATTGCTTATCTGGGTCTGGAAAGGCAATTATGCAAGTGGTCTTAGTCCCCCAAGTCTCCTGCTTATTGCTTACCTGTGGAGGTGAAGTGAAGGTTTGATACCCTCACGATCTGCATATCCTTACCGAGGGAACTAAATGGCTATGCCTGGCCCCAGCTGAACTCATGACAATAACTGCTTGGGAGGCTGAAGTCAGCACAGGCAGTTATTCAAAGCTCCTCAGAAAATTTTGGGGACCCACCCATGCACAGCATCTCCTGCAACCTCTAGAGCCACATCTGCAGAAATGAGGGTAGGAGCTCTATCTATAGTCATTAAGATCAGTCAGTGAGTTCTGTGGTTCCAAGGGCCCAGCGACAGTGTTGCCTCCTTGCCTTACTATGACAGTGCCCCTGAACCCTGCCCTGCCCTGGATCCCAGGGGACAAAAGACAAGGGATTTCTCTTTCAGACCCTGATACACGCTTGAGGTCCTCCTACATTTCTGAGCTTCTCTTTATGCCCTGAGAAGTATTTCATTCACCTAAATCCTGTGTAGGGGCACACAGCTGGGAGATGGAACCTCAAGCTACCCTGGAACATAGACTCTCTATTTATCTGTCTCCCCGTGTTTTCTCATCTTTTGCAGGGAGCTCTTGAGGAAGTGGCTGGGGACGTCCTCAGTGGATTGGTTGGCACTGGATACACCTGAGGGACAGACTCTGCTCTGAGTTTCTCTATTCTGATCTCTATCCCCAAGGCTGTATAGAAGCAGTTCCCAGCTCATGGCAGCAGTGACCTGTGGGGAGTGGGTGCAGCCTGGCACTCAAACCCAGACAGGAGGTCACCCTAGAAGATGATCAGTTGGTAAGGATGTGGGAATCCCCAGCCTTAAAGGGCAGAAGCCCATTTTTCATGGTGTCATCATTGCTCCAAAATTAGGGAGCTGTGCACTGCCTTCAGCCTCACCTGCAGGGTTCAAGAGCAGAGTCCTGGCCTGCCTCAATCCCAACCAGTAGGCTCTTGGGGTAGGCTGATGATATGGCTGGTTTGGCCCCAAATGTGGCCTAGGTGGGCTAATGCAGGATGAGAAATTTTAAATGCAGACTGCAGCTTAACAGAAGATTGTGTTTCTTTCTTTCTCCTTACCCCTCTCCATTCTTCTTGGGTCCCCATCCCTCCATGATTTGTAAGTGCTCTTTACATAGTAGGCTAGGAGTGATATCAGTGCTTAACACCTCATATAGGTTTCAAACAGTACCTTAATCTGTTGTTTCCATTTTAACTTCATTTATGGTAATTTTGAAACACAGAAGTTAAAAATATTGTATTCAAATCCATCAGTCTTTTTTTTCTATTTCTTCTAATATCACACATTTAAAAAAAATTCCTTCCATTTGTAAGCATTTTAATTATTCACTAATAATTTCAAATGTTTATTAAATCTAACATTGATTTTAGTAAATAGTACTTTTTTATATTATAATATAAATATATTATAAATATTACATTTATAATAAGAAAATTGTGTTATTTTTATTCAAAGTAATAAAAGGCACTTTTTAAAAAATCTGGCAAATAAACTAAAAGCCTTAGGTTCAGGGTACATGATTTCTTTTAAGACCTAACTGAAACTAACTTCTAAGAAGCTTAGTCTTTGGGGTGGATTTTGGTAAAATGGCTTTTAATGCAGGAGTAGAGAGCAGAGGCTGCCATCTACTGGTGGGGTGCCATTCCTCCTATTCTCTGAAGTCTACTCTGTGGATATTTTATGCCAGATAAAATGCAGTTGAATATGAATCTTAAGTAAACAAACACTTTTTTAGTCTGTCTCAAATATTTCATGGGATATACTTATGCTAACAGATGATTTCTTGTTTATTTGGAATTCAAATTTAAACAGAAGCCTTCTATGTTTTAATAATATTTTTACTTTAGAAGTGTTCTATACTTAACAGACAAGTTGCAAATAGAGTGCAGAGAGTTCCCATATTCCCCATACCCAGTTTCCTCTACTATTAGATTCTTAAATTAGTATGGCACATTCGCCACAATTAATGAACACTTTAATGCATTGCTATTAACAGTGACAGTGTTATTTTTTTAAGTTTATTTATTTTGAGAGAGAGAGAGAATGAGTGGGTAAGGGGCAGAGAGAGAGGGAGAGAAGAAGTGGATAAGTGGATGAGGGACAGAAGAGAGAGAGAGAGAGAGAGAGAGAGAGAGAGAGAGAGAGAGAGAGAGAATCCCAAGCAGGTTCCTCATTGTTAGTGTGGAGCCTGATATAGGATATAGGGCTCAAACCCAGGAACTGTGAGATCATGACCCGAGTCAAAGCCAAGTGTCAGATGCATAACTGAGCCACCCAGGTGCCCCAACAATAACAGCATTATTAACTAAATGCTTACTTTATTCATATTTCCTTAGTTTTTCCCTGTCCTGTTCCTTTTCCAAACTTCCACATGACATTTGGTCATCATATCTACTCCTGGCTCCTCTTGGCCATGATAGTTTCTCAGACTTTTCTTCTTTTTGATAACCTAAATAGCTTTTTTTTTTTAAGTCAGGTGTGTAGTGAACTGTCCCTCAGTTGGGATTTGTCTCATATTTTCCTCATATGTAGACAGAAGTTATGGAATTTTTTGGAACAAGAGCACAGAGATAAGGTGTATGCTCATCGCATCATTTCAAATATACATATTATCAACATGACTTACCACCACTGGTGCTGGCCTTGCTTATCTAGCTGAATAGTGTATCCACTTAAAATTATTTTTTTACTTTCTTTTTCATATTACATACTTTTTAAAGAAAGTCACTATGCACAGCCCACAATTAAGGAATGATGTTCCACCTATGTTGAAGTGCCTCATGTTTCTATTTACTAAGAGGCAATACTATCCATGGTCAGTGGCCAATCAATTGACCCCTGCTCTCATGCTGTCCTTATTCACACCTGCCCAGGGTGAATTCTCCTTTCAATATCTGGGGTACTGGAAGTATACAAACCAGCACATAACCCTCCAAAATCCCATATTATTGCCCTCTACGTATCACGTCTGTCCCTCACCCCCCCCCACCCCCCTACCCCCAGTAAGACTGTCAGCTTAAAAGGGCAAACTCTGGATCGTATCTGATTGCTTTGTTCCCCAGTGCCTGGACCACAGCTTGTTCAGCTAACTTGATGGACATCCTAACCCCAGGCCTCTTTTTCCTGGGGTAGAACAAATGTTCAAGAATAAGTTCTGCTGGACAAGGAGGCCCCAGGCACAGTGTAGCCAACCCTTGTCAGGGACAGTGTCACCTTGGTCTCTACAGATCCTGCTGGGCAGGAGAGTTTGGTGGACTGATTCACATCTGTTCCAGAGTGAAGAAGAAAGTCTGATCACAGACACCCTGTCATCATCCTTGTCCTTCAGGAGGCCAGTTAAGCATCAGGAGGTGTCACTCATCCTAGGACCTGGCTGCTTTGGTAAATCCCTGCTCAGAATGCTCAGTGCCTGACCAATCCCAGCACCCCTCTGGATGTCCCCCATCCTGACTCAACCTCCAAACACGACTGTATTTTTAATCCAGCTGACTTAGGCACTGCAGTGTCGTCCTCAAGGTTCCTAGCTTTCCCAGCCCTCCTTTTCAGGAAGGACTTCCTACTTACAGAGGACTTTTTTTTTTTTTCTTTAATCCTGGAGCATACTTCTGCTGGTATGCTGGCAGACCCTGGGCTTCTCATCCTGGGAGAAGTGTTATCTAGCCTTGTATCTCTCTCAGGGTGCAGGGACCCCAGTAAGACAGAACAGTCCCAGAGACAAGAACAGAAACTTAACAAAGATCAGATCTGCTCAGTTAATTCAGGTGGCCAGGAAACCTGGAGCTGAGTTTAGTGATCAATATGACACCTGGATGGGAAGGGGGTCCAGGTAGACATAAGTGGATTCTAAGGCAGAAAAGCCCAACAAAGTCCCAGGTCTTGGCATCACAACAGGTACCATCTCCATCTGGCCTCACAGAAACTTTTTAGAGGTTGGGGCAGCAAAGCTTCTGGGTAGGGGCAGGTGGGGAATTGTGGTGTTTGGCCAGTCCTGTTCACTTGATGATCCAGACCTGCCTTTTGGTGGAGTTGAATATTCACCTGGAGCTGTCAGGTGGTGAGGCTGCTTTCCTCCCACTTCCCATAGGAGAAGCCAGTCCCATGGGCAGATCTCACCCTGAGATGGGTCAGATAGATCATTGCTCTTACCAAAGGTCATGGGTAGGCAGGAGTGTGGGGACAGGAGGATCCCTCTGGGCCTTTGTACCTGACAATCAAGGAGTCAGAGGCACCCACTTGGTAAAACTCAACATCCTGGAAAGTCATGCCAAAATCCCATTGTGCCCACCAGCTTGCTCTGTGGCTTTGGCACAGTAAACTGATCTCTCTTAGCTCCCTTTTATGCATGGAGAAGTCAGGTGACAATCTGTCCTCAGCTGCCTCCTGAGTTCTCAGTGTTCAGTGTTCTTGTGGGGACGTCCTGGAGCTCCAGGCTGCTGTGCCATTGAGCCCTGACCTCGAAGGCAGAGGTGCTCCCAGGTCACAGAGTGAGGGGTTGCTTGGTGAAGCCTTGTTTTAACCCAAAGACCGGACTCTGACAGGGATAGGCAGAGCAGTCTGGGGCCTTACCAATCATGACTATCATTGAGAAATCAGAGGCACTTACCTAGGCATGCACTTGCAGTAAGTTCAGCCCGGGCATAAGCTTCTCAGCTTATGTGGAGAGTAGCCTGTGTCTCTCCACTTCTCCCTCTGAAAGGGCTTGGACTTCTGACTTAAAAGAAAATCAGTGAAGTCTCCACAGGCCCTGGAGCACTAGAACCTCACAGGGCCCTAGGAGTGCAGAGGATGGAGGCCACCATCCCATTTGCCAGCAAGGGTCATTGAGACATAGAGAGTGGGTACTGTCCACTGCTACATGGTGAGTTAGCAATTGTACTGGTTCCTGAGCAGAGCACTACCTCCTGGACCATGGTTGCTGCACATGTCCTTGTCCTGCTCAGTGATACAGGCTTCTGGGAGCATCACCCAGGGGTGGCTATGAGAGGGAGGCTCCCAAGTTCTCAGTCCCCATTTTCCTTTCTATAAATCAGAGATCATAACAACACCTACCCCAGGGATGCTGTAACGACTAAATACTACAGTTCCCAGGGTGACAGGGCTCTGTGCAGCACCAAGCACATGGCAAGGCTCAGGGAACACTGTCCTTGCCATCACCACTATTACATCCAGGGAGGTGGAACTTCCAGGCTGCCCTTCACTCCAGCCTAGTGTTTGCTATCCTTGAATGGCGCCTGCTTCCCAGCTCCTGCTACACGTGGAAAAATTGCTACTTCTGCTCTGCCCACAAGATTAGGTTCCTCAGGTTTTGGTGGGGAGTTTGCAAGAGAAAGTGGCATATACCCATAATGGGTGAACCTGAACAATGAGCCAGGGGCACTAGAAGATAGGATAAAAGGGTGCAAAAGAAAGGCTCACCTTTAAGAGATCATTTGGTCTGTATAGATGTTTTGTGGCAGGTTCAGACAGAGTTAACCCAAGAGAAAGGAATCTCTGTCTCTTACCTTAACCAAAGAAGGACTGGTTAAGGTGAGTTGGGCCTTGACTTACCCAAGGGAGTTCATGGAACCCAGGTTGAAGTGGGCAGTGGGGCTATTGGATGTTTACTCATGGTCTACACACATTGTCATCAAAAATGTTTCCCTTACCTTGTCTCCAAAGTTTCAACCTGCTCGGGGATGACCCAGTGGTCTCCATGGTCCAGCTCTTCCTGATACATGAGGGTTTAAATCATCAATGTGGAGGGCACTACCTGGCTGCCCTTGCTGTCTGTGAGTCCTGGGAATCTTGAGAATGCTCTTGTGGGAAGACAGAAATTGTCTTGTCCCTCAGGAAGCTGGGGAAACCAAAAGACAGAGTTGTTAAGGAGAGACACCCACTGGTTAATGAAGGCCACTCAGGGAAAGGAACAACTTTCTCAGCACAAATGGAACCAAAGCCATGCACATTAGGCCTAATGTGCAAACTTCTAGAAATCTTAACCACTCTGAGCCCAGCCTAATATTCTCCCTGTCTTGACCAACTGTGAAGATTCTGGATGAGACAGTGGATAATTCAAACTGGGACAGGTTACAGCTTCTGGTCTCACAAAGGACCCTTGGGGGCCTGGTCTTGTGTATGAGTGCAGGGTCCCAAGGCCAGTCTGACACTCAACTTTTGGCCTAGGGGTGAGGAAGAAGAAGTTTAGGACCTAGGGAAATGGGTTGAAGCTATAGATCCATAGAATGGAACACGGAATCCTTCATCCAGTTTGGGCAGGGATCACAGCAGTGGGACCCACTAAAGCAGAGTGCGGAGAAGGCATCTCTCAAGAGCAGTCATCTGACCACCAGACATGCTTCACAGGTGAGAGCCCAGGACACAAGACATTTGAAAGGCAGAGTCCCTGTCTACTGACACTCACTGCTCTACCCAAAATGCTTTATCCATTATGTTATTGATATCATAAGTCTCAGGGATCATCCTTGGCAGGCCCTAGAGACTCAGGCCACCAAACTCTCAGGGTCTTGGAACCAAACTCCAGGAATCTTCTCCCTGGAATCTCACCTCATTCTGTTATCATGGAAGGGACCCAACCAGACTCCTCCCTGCAAGATCTTTCCCCAGAGACAAAAATCCCAAATCTTTCCCCAACCCTTTCCTGGGATAGTCAGTATGGGGTTTCTCTTATTTACTAGAATCCAGTAGGGGCACTCAACCATAAAGTAAAGGCCTGGCAGGCAAATAGTGGGACAGAGGCTATGGCTGTAGATCCTACTGAGGACAGATGGCAGTTTTCTCTGTGAAGAACAAAGAGAAGTAGATGAGCTTAGACTGAGGTTGAATGAGAAACTTGCCCCTTTCAATTTTATGACAGCACCTCTAAGCTGAGCCCTTTCTGTTTCCAATGGTAATTATCATTACAAAATAATTCAACGTTCTTTGTACATTGACATTATTGACAAACTGCAATAACAATCACATCTGCATAGAGATGGGATACCTTGGTTGCTGGTGGAGAATGGCTGTTCTGGACACAGCCAGTATCAGACAAGGAAAGAGAATAGCACAAACATCATCTGAGATGCCCCTGGCCCCCAGAAATTTCATGCTCATGACTTTGTTGTCACCTCCTCCAATTCCCAAGAGCTCAGAATGCGAGTCACCCTGGTGACTGACCAGAGTCAGCCTAGTGCCACCCTGGTGGCAGGGTCACAATGTGGGGAGGGGACTACACTGTGTGATCTCATAGGTATTTTGACCTTATATCTGCAGTCTTCAGCCCAGTCCTTATACAGAGGTCTAGGGTCTCTGTTTTCTTGTGACTTGTCTGGTATATTCTCATCACTTCAGCAACTCTGAAGTATGATTTGTGCCTCATCAACTCAGCAAAGAGGAATGGCTCTGCTGAGACAGGCCCTCCCTATATCACACTGAGAAAGCACCATCAACCAAGAATCCAGGTAAATATAAGGCCACCTGTTATTCTATGATAGGTTTTCTTTTTCTCAGGGTGTGGAGTTCTCCCCAGCCTGTTTTCCAATGCCTGAAACTGTTGGGAGCGATTTCTGAACTCACTATTTGAGAAAACTTCTTGTGAGGTTAAGGCAAGTTTGCAAGGCTCTTGCTGTCAGATGACTACCAATATCCACCCCCACTCAATTATTTCTGCCTGAGCACTGAACCCCAAGGCACCTTGTTGATTTATTGAGAGTGATGTATTCTGGCCTTGATATGCTGATTGCACCTTGTGAAGGAAGCTCTTGTAGGAACTTCTTCTTTCATGATTATGGGAGCAAACATTTGTTTTTCCTGAAAAACCTGTTTTCCTTAATACTTCAGCCTTATGCAGACAAGCTATTGACCCCTGCTCACAAGGAACTTTGCCTTTGTTATGCTAAAAACATTGTCTTGTATTTGAATGCTAAAGATACCTTCCTTCCCCATAGGATAAGCATCTAAATCACCTACCTCAGTCACTATAGATAAAGGTTATACATGAGTCTTCTACAAATCTATGTTCTGCAAAATTTTTACATATCAAAGAAATTTGTCATCAGAAATCATTGTCTAAGGCAAATTCCACTTTTGTGTGTTCCTCCAAACACTTAATTATAAAATAAAGTTGACAGTCAGTCAGAGCAGAGATGCCTGCCTGGTGACCAGAAAGATTCTCAGGGGTCTCTCACTGTCTTGCCAACACAGTCCATCCTTCAGGAACCCCTGGAACTGCTAGAGCCCAACTCCAACATGAGACACTTACTTCATAAATTCTACTCAGTTTTATATTCATCTATCATTAGGAGGCAGATCCAATACCATTGATTCCACATTCTTGGGGACAAGAGTCTGCATTTCACCCACCACATGACACTCAGGATCAGACTCCAGTTAATCATACTTAGCACATCCATGATGTGTGCAATCTCCCTCATGTCACATTATGCTTTGTTTTTCCCTGCTATTCCAACCATCTTTTCATAGGAACCATACCCATATGGGTTTGAATATAACAATTGTTTGGATATGCATGGAACTAAATAAAATGTCATTCTGCTTTGGATTATGTTTTCTCTCTCCCTTAGTTTCCTTTATTCAACACCATGTTGCTATGTATGCACATTACTTTTACTTCTGTGTAATATTCCTTAATGTACTTCAACTGTATCTTTTATATCAATTGTTCCACTGGTGGGCTCCTAGTTTGCTGCTGGCTCCTGCCACCATCAGAATCAACATTTCACTTGGCATCCCCACATATGTCCTCTCAGAGATTCAAAAAAAATATATGGAATTTTGTACTTATTCCATTATTATGGAATTCCAGGGCTGCCAGGGCAGTTCAGTTGGTTAAACATTCAACTCTTGGTTTTGACTAAGGTCATGATTTCGTTGTTCATGAGTTTGAGCCCCGAGTGGGAAACCGCACTGGCAGTGTGGAACTTGCTTGAATTTCTCTCTTTTTCTCTCTCTGCCCCTCCCCAACTCATGTACATGCTCTCTTTCAAAATCAACAAACTTTTTTTAAGGTTTATTTATTTTTGAGAGAGAGACAGCAACAGAGACAGAGTGTGAATGGGGGAGGGCAGAGAGAAAGGGAGAAAGCAGTCTCCAGGCTCTGAGCTGTCAGCACAGAGCCTGATGCAGGGCTGGAGCCACTAACTGTGAGATCATGACCTGAGCTGAAGTTGGACATCTAACTGACTGAGCTGCCCAAGTGCCCCAATAAATAAATAAGCTTTAAAAAAAGAAAGAGTCCAGAGAGGGCGGCAAGGTGACAGAGAAGTAGGGAGTTCATTATCTCCTGTATCTTTCAAACAAAGAAGGGCTAAAGCCAAAATACTGGTAACTGGAAGAGGCTGGGAGGAAAAGAGATGGAGTCTACTAAAAAGACAGCCTCATAGGTGCATAATTGCAAACTGGAGAAGACAAAAACAGGCCAGGGAACAGAGTCACCGAGGGGAGGGAGCCCTGTCTCTGGAGAGACAAAAAGAAGAAAAAACACAGCTAGGGAATCTTAGGATGATCCCTGGAAGGGAGAAAAAAGCAAGACCAGGACAGAGAGGGATCACATCATCCCATATCTAGCTGCAGGGCTTTCAGAAAGAAATCCCGTCTCTAGCTGCAGAGATTTCTTTGGACTGGGTGCCAAGGGATTGCAGTCACAGTTGGATTCAAGAGGAGTGAGTCCCATACTCAATCCCTCAATCCCCTGTCCCCTGTTGGGAAGCACTTGGGTTTGCAAGATTACACTCCAGATCTTACTCCGAGTAAGGTCTGTAAACAAGGCTGGGCATGGACATAATTCATGGCCCACCTTGACTGCATCCCTGGCACAGTGAGATTGGACCCCAAACAGTGTTTTGCAATGCCTGGTTCAAGAGCAGACTGGGGACACATAGTGGAGGCGAGGCCCGCCTACACCAAACCACGCCCATCTGCGATTCCTAGCTGCTTGATTACAGGAGCCTGGACAAGGAAGCAGCCCCTCTCCCAAGATCAACACTGACACATTGCCATGATTGACTCTAAATCCATTCTTGCTATTCAGACAGATATTCTCCCTTATCACGTACTTATCTCTCCCCTTCTCTGGACCCGGTTTTCAGGTTTTAGGTTTGCTTAAACAGGCACATATAATCCATTTCCTTGATGCATGCTCTGTTTTCATCTTTACCTTTCTCTCTCTCTCTGATATAATCAGACTATATAGTTTCTCTGGGTAAGACTATCTTTGTTTTGTTTTGTTTTGTTTTATTCTATTTTCTTTCCTTTTCTTTTCTTTTTTATTTTTTTTCCTTTCCTTTCCTTTCCTTTCCTTTCCTTTCCTTTCCTTTCCTTTCCTTTCCTTTCCTTTTTTTCTTTCCTTTTTTCTTTTCTTCTTACCTCCCATCATTTCTCCTTTTTCATTATCTGAATTAAGGCTTTTAGTCTCTCTGCCTGGTCAATGTTCAACTTCTCTTTCTCCATACCCATGTTATTTCTTTGTGTATATGCTCCTCCAATAGCACAGCAGCACACAATTCTTTTTTTGTAGATGGAATTTCTAGTTTTATGCTTTTAGATGATCCTTGGTCTTTTGTTGGTTTTTTTTGGGGGGGGGGGGGTTGGTTTTTTCTTGTTTTTGTTTTGTTTGTTTGTTTGTTTTCTTTTATTTTTTTTTTCCTTTCTGTTTTCTGGTTTGTTTGATTTGTTTCTGTGTTTGCATGCTTTTTCCCCCTATTTGTCTGTCTGTTTTCCTTTCCGGGGCTACCTCAAGAAACAAGCAAAAGAACACAGGATGGAGAGTCCCAAATATCACTACAAGTAGGGAAATAAAATAACCAAAGTCTCAACAAGAGATAACAAGAGACACCATTAAAAGAACACTACCTGAACAGACAGGGCCTGGACAATTAATAAGCCTCCTTTAAGATAACCGGTAGTCCCAAGTGCAGATTGCATAATAAGATTTTAAAACTGACAAGAGACAGAAAGCTAGCCAAAATAACAAAATTTTAGAACTCTCCTCTGAAGAAATTCCAGGAAGAAGTAACAGCTAAAGAATTGTTCAAAACAGATATAAACAAGGTGACTGGACAAGCATATAGAAGAATAGTCATAAAATTAATTGCTGGGCTTGAAAAAGGCTTGGAAAACATAAGAGAAGCTATTGGTACAAAGACTATTACCTCAAAAATAGTTGTGATGAATTTAAAAAATGCTATAAATGAGGTGAATAACAAAACGGAGGCGTCCAATGCATGGAAGAGGCAGAGAGGAGAATAGGTGAATTCGAAGACACAATTATAGTAAAAGAGGAAGCTGAGAAAAAGAGAGATAAACTGATCCAGGAGCATGAAAGGAGAGTTCGAGAACTGAGTGATACAAGCAAATGGAACAATATCCATATTATACGATTCCCAGAGGTGGAAGAGAGAGACAAAGGCACTGAAGTGGTGCCTCAACAAATTAGAGCTGAGAAATTCCCCAATCTGGGGAAGGAAACAGACATTGAAATCCAAGAGGCACAGGGAACTCCCCTCAGACGTAACTCAAATCGATCTTCTGCATGACATATCATAGTGAAACTGGCAAAATATAAGGACAAAGAGAGAATTCTGAAAGCAGCTAGGGAGAAAAGAGCCCTAACATACAAAGGGAGACCTATCAGAATGGTTACAGACCCATCTACTGAAACTTGGCAGGCCAGAAAGGAATGGCAGGAAATCTTCAATGTGATGAACAGAAAAAAATATGCAGCCAAGAATCCTCTATCCAGCAAGGCTGTCATTCAGAATAGAAGGAGAGATAAAAGTCTTCCCAAATAAACAAAAGTTGAAAGAATTCATCACCACTAAACCAGCCCTACAAGACATCCTGAGGGGGACTCTATGACGGAAACGTTGCAAGGAATACAAGGTCCCAGAGACACCAGCACAAGCATGAATCCTACAGAGAACACAATGACTCTAAATCCATATCTTTCAACAATAATACTGTTATGTAAATAGACTAAATACTCCAATTAAAAGACACAGGGCATCAGATTGGATTAAAAAACAACAACAACAACAAGATATATCTATTTTCTCTCTACAAGAGACTCATTTTAGACCAGAGGACACCTTCAAATGGAAAGTGAGGGGATGGAAAAATATCTATCATGCTACTGGAAGTCAAAAGAAAGCTGGAGTAGCCATACTTATATCAGACAAGCTGGACTTTAAAGTAAAGGCAGTAACAAGTGATGAAGAAGGGCATTATATAATAATTACAGGGTCTATCCATCAGGAAGAGCTAACAGTTATCAATGTCTACGCACCAAATACAGGAGCACCTAAATACATAAAATAATCACAAACATAAAATATCTATGGATAAGAATGTACTAATATCAGGGTAATTTAATACTTCCCTTACAGCAATGGATAGATCAACTAGGCAGAAAATCACTAAAGAAACAATGGACCTGAATGACACATTGGACCCGATGGACTTAACAGATATATTTAGAACCCTGCATCCTGAGTCTATGGTATTCACTTTCTTCTCAAGTGCACATGGCACATTCTCCAAGATAGATCACATACTGAGTCATAAATCAGCCCTCAATAAATATAGAAGAACTGAGATCATACCATACAAACATTCAGATCACAATGCTATGAAACTTGAAATCACTAACAGGAAAAAGTCTGGAAAACCTCCAAAAACATGGAGGTTAAAGAACACCCTACTAAAGAATGAAAGGGCCAATCAGGCAATTAGAGAAGAAATTAAAAATACATATGGAAACAAATGAAAATGAAAATACAACAATCCAAACTCTTTGGGATGTGGCAAAGACAGTTCTAAGAGAAGAGTGCATTGCTCTCCAGCCCATTTCAAGAAACTAGGAAAAACACAAATACTAAATGTGACAGCACCCTTAAAGGAACTAGAAGCAGAGTAGCAAGAGCACCCCAAATTAAGCAGAAGAAGGCAGAAATAAACAATATAGAATCGAAAAAAAATAGGTGAACAGATCAATGAAACAAAGAGTTGGTTTTTTGGGGAAAAAAATGAATAAAATTGATCAACCTCTAGCCAGCCTTCTTAAAAAAGAAGAGAGAACACCCAAATAGACAAAATCATGGATGAAAATGGATTTATTAAAACCAATACCTCAGAAGTACAAGCAATTATCAAAGAATACTATGAAAAATTATATGCCAACAAACTGACAACTTAGAAGAAATGGAAAAATTCCTAAACACACATGCACTACCAGAAGTCAAACAGAAAGAGATAGAAAATCTGAACAGACCCATAACTAGTGAAGAAATAGAATCAGTTTTTGAAAATCTCCCAACAAATAAGAGCCCTATGCCAGATGGCTTCCCTGAGGAATTCTACTAGATATTTAAACCAGAGTTAATACCAATTCTTCTCAAGCTATTCCAAAACATAAAAACTTCTAGACTCATTCTATGAAGCCAGCATCACTTTGATTCCCAAACCAGACAGGGACCCAGGGGAAAAAGAGAACTGCATGCCAATATCCTTGATGAATATGGATGCAAAAATCCTCAACAGGATACTTGTAAATGAATTCAAAGCATATAAAAAGACCTATACTGGGAAATCAGTGGGTTTGAGATGTAAGTATAGGGTGAGTGTGAGTCTCAGAATCCAGCAAATGTGTGTTCTGAGTGTTGGGACCCTTGGCTGACTGATTCAGAGAGGGCAGCTGAGAGTAAAATGAATTAAAGGACTCACCTAAGATGAGAATCACAGTACCCCATAGCATTATTGTTGGTAGGGATCTTATGAACCACCAATTTTCTGATGCTAAAATACTCTTTAAAAGATATTTTCAACATAAAACATAGATGTATTAATACAGATGGTTTTTATTTTATCACCTGGCTCTATGAATCTGTGTGTGTGTGTGTGTGTGTGTGTGTGTGTGTGTGTGTGTGTGTGTGTCTGTAGACATCCATGTATATGCACCTGTGTGAAAGGAAGGATACAATGTGTTTCTCACACTTCTTACTGTTTCCAAGCTTTGGCAACTTAGCAGGGTGGTGCTTGATCTGTCTCTGACAGAATCTGAGACTACAAGATGTATGTAGTGCTGCCACCTTTAATTACAACGCAGGAGACCTAAATTTTCATTACACTTTTGCTCAGTCATCTGTGTGGTCTTGAAAAAACTCATTGCCTAAAGCCTTAGTTTTCTTTTGTTTGGCATAAAG
This sequence comes from Proteles cristata cristata, assembly GCA_017311185.1. NCBI lineage: Eukaryota > Metazoa > Chordata > Mammalia > Carnivora > Hyaenidae > Proteles > Proteles cristata. The sequence continues at coordinate 2,230,268 of JAESUZ010004792.1, forward strand.
GTTTTGGGATAGTAGCTGTACCATGACTATAAAGTCTCTTCCAATTTTAACATATTATGGTTAAAACATGCCAGTTACAACATTGAGATTATAAACTGTTTTGATAGAAGCTAAAGTTTCAAGGTTAAAACATTTTATATAAACAAAATACTGAGAGAAATATATGCTAGATTCACATTTTTGGAGGTGATCAGTTTGTAAGCTTGTAGATGAATCAGAAAGTCAGCTCTGAGAACCAAGAAGATTAGAAGGAAAGCATCTAGAAGAAAAAGCTCAGAGGGCAAGTAGGTATAAAGGAGAGGCAGGGTCTGCCCCACAGAGCACAAGCAAATTATCACCTGATCTCTTCTGGAGCTTCCAGGTATTTATTTTCCTGTAGCTATTTGGACTAGAATATTCAAAGGAGAGGAGTGTTATTGTATCCCTTCTTTCTCTTCCACTAACATATGCACACACATACACACATGATGGGGTGTGTGTATCATGAGCTGACATGGATGAGGAGGAACAACTGAAAGGACATGAGTGTTTGTATTGATCTAGGTCTCCTTGCAATCTTCCAGAAGGTCTGCAGGGCTCACAGATTGGAGAAGCTACATTTTATACTTTGAGGATTAGCAGGCACTAGAGGAACTGATATTTTACTTGTTTAGATGAGAAATTAGAAACCAGTACTGCTTAGGAAGGAAAAGGCTAAAGCATTAACATATCAAAGATTCTGTAGCTGTGCACCCTGCTCCCTGAGTTAAATCCCTTGGTGACTGTTCATGTGCAAAGACATAAACCACCTCCTCTGATTGTGGGTGAACATTTTCACGGAGAACATCCAGTCTTGAATCAGGTAGTGTTAGGCCTTCAAGTTTAGTCTTTGCATGTCCTTACAAATTTTTTAACTATTTTGTAAATTTCTAAAACAATACTCCTGGGACTTTGGAATTGCACTGAATCTGTAGATCAATTTGGGTAGAATTGGTAACAATGTTAAGTCATGCACCCTAGACAGGAATGTATCCTCCCTTATATAGGTCTTTTTCTTTTGGCAATGCTTTGTAGTTTATGAAAGATGCCTGATTCATTGTTAAACATTTCATATTTTTATTTTATTCTAAATAGTATTTTTAAATTCTTAAGTTCCAAAATATCCTTTGTTAGTATTGCAAAATATAATTATTTTTTTGTCAAGGATATATATATATATATAATATATTATATATATATATATATAATATATCAAGGATATATATATATATATCAAGGATATATATATATATATCAAGGATATATATATATAATATATCATATATCAAGGATATATATATATAATATATCATATATCAAGGATATATATATAATATATCATATATCAAGGATATATATATATCATATATCAAGGATATATATATTTTTTTAAGCAGATTTTATTTTTTAGAACAGTTTTAGATTTACAAAAGAGGTTGAGAAGAGAGTACAGAGTTCCTATATATCTGCATCCAGTTTCCGTCGCTGTAAATATCTTATATTAGCATGGAACATTTGTCACAATTATTGGACCTATATTGACCCATTATTATTGACTATAATCCATAGTTTATTCACATTTCTTTAGGTTTTTTCCCCCCGAATATCACTTTCCTGTTCCAAGATCCCATCCAGAAAACTACATCACATTTTGGCAGCATGTCTACTTGGCCTCCTCCTGGCTCTGAGAAGTACTGGTCATTTTGCAGAATGTAGGTTTTCTCTGATGTTTTTCTCCTGATTAGACTGGGTTCATAGATTTGGTCTTTTTGGAGGATAGATGGTCACAGAAGGAAAGTGCCATTCTCATTACACCATACCAAAGATCCATCCTATCAACATGAACTATCACCATTATTGTTCACCTTGATCACCTGGCTAGGGCACAGTTTGTCAGGTTTCTTCACTGTAAAGTTATTCTTTATTCCTGCCCTTCCTGTATTGAACTTTTTAGAAGGAAGTCACTATGTGCAGCCCATATTTACAGACTGGGGAGTTATGCTATCCTTGCTTGAGGGCAGAATACATACAGTTTTTGGAATTCTTCTGCATGGGGATTGTCTCATTTTACCAGTATATTTGTTTATGCAATCATTTATTTATATTGTGTTCATTCATGCACACATATTTTATGCTTAACTGGTTATAATCCAATACTACTTTATTTATTTTGTTGTTTAACTTCATTTCAGTTTTGGTCATTGGGTATACTTATGGTTGGCTCACACATCTCTTTGAGATGTTCTCATCAATGTAGGTTGGTCATTCTTGCTAGCAGTTTCTTACCTTCTGGCACTATAGATCACTCAATGATCCTCTTGTCTCTTTCTTGTCTAGTCTTAGAATCAAACATTTCTCTAGGGAGCCCTGGTTCCTTTTGTTGAAGGATGATATTATAAAGCATAATATGAGTGATAGGTGTAATTGATGTTTGTACAATAATTTTGTCTCCTGCAAACTTGCTAAACACATTCATCATTTCTTTTTTTTTAATTTTTAGTGTTTATTTATTTTTGAGAGAGACAGAGAGTGAGGGTATAGGAGGGGTAGAGAGAGAGAGAGACAGAATCCAAAGCAGGCTCCAGGCTCTGAGCTGTCAGCACAGAGCCCTACGTGGGGCTCGAACTCACAAACCGCGAGATGATGACCTGAGCCGAACGAAGTCAGAAGCTGAGCCACCTAGGCACCCTGCCTGACATTCATAATTTCTACTATATGGTTTTCTTTTGTTTTGTTTTTCGACTTTCTTTTTTATAACTTAAGTAAGGCTATGTTGTAACCCTCTTCTGAGACTCTCAAATCTTCAGTAAAATTCTTTACATATAATTAGCTTGTGTATGGTGTTTTAAAAAGCAAGTTAAATGCCACATTTAAGATACTACATTCCATGTTCATTATGTCAGAGGGCTGAAAGGAGCAAAGAAGTTAAAAAGATAGATAAACTGCAGAGAGGAAGCATTCTGAAGCAAAGGGAAGCAGAGTGGGAAGAAGTAAATGTAACATAGTTCTTGGGAATTCAGAGAAGTGTTGACAGCTGAGCATTGGACTTTGCACAATAATTAAGATAGAGGGTGGAAAGATTTTTGCTTAATTATTAAAAGTACTTAGTGACCTTATGGAGATATCTAGGTTACTAGGTCCTGCCTTGCATGAATCCTTTACTATTTCCAACATGAGAAGTACCATTTATATTTCTACATTCACGACATTGAGATTAAGATTCCATAAAGAATCTAATTCTAGCCATCTTGCCCCCACTTCCACATTGTCTTAGAAGACGACTAAACTGCCTCCTGCCAACTGCATGAGGCTATGGGACATTGTATACTACTCGAGAAATTGTCATTTATCGGTACTTCTGAGGAAATCCCATATAATCAGGAGTTTAATAGATGCTCCTTGATGATCACAAAGTAGAAATATACTGGTGTATTTTTCTTCTAATTACTCATATATCAGTTTAGTTGTTAAAAAAAACAAACAAATTCTGCCTCTTTGAGCCTCTATAGTGTTTTTCTCCTTAACAATGCCATGTTTAGCCTTCACAGTATTAATTCCTATTAACTCATCCTGTACCTCTGTGTGATAAGTGTAAATAAATATCTGGGCTGTCAGAAGGACTAATTGCAGTTATCCTAATAAGCATCACCCACCACACTCCCTGCTGCCTCCTCTTGGACCTAGTTTTTAGGCATTAGTCACTTCCACAAGATTGTTCCAAAGCCACTGCCAGAAAGGTAAGCACACTAGTACTTGGTTCCAGAAGCTTGATGCTTCCCACTGCTTCTTACAATAAATCACTGATGGCCCTGCTATGTAGGTCATTTCCATACCTGACCTTACCTCCAAGTCAAGTCCTTGAATTCCTGCAAGCCTCTCACAAAGGATCACTTGATAGGCATTGCTCCACACTCATTTTCTTGGATCATCATTCTCCCAAACACATTTTTATGCTTCTCCTTCTCCTACTTCACAACTAAAACATACCAAACCCATCCCTGGATATACTCTTGAGGCCATTTATTCCTTGTGTTGTGCACAAGAGAGTGTATTTATCTTAAATTCTAAGTACCCAGTGATGCATATCTAGTGCCTGCACAATTCAGTTGATGAACACCTTTTCTTTGGCCACAAATCCAGGCTGATCTTAAATTTTTTCTTTCTTTTCACCTGGGAAGAATTTAATTGCATTTTAGAAATGAAATCTGTTTGCTAAGAATCCAGGGTCTTGAATTTAGTTCTAGCTCAATTATTGGTGTGAAGTATGGTATTGACTGTCTTTGAAATGAGCATTAAAACCTTATGGGTACCAAGGTCTACTTCCACTGTGAGATCTCCCTTTAGCAGGATATTTCATGAGATTTTTATTCTAGGTGGCATTGTTCTCCCAAGAACGTGGGCCTAGAACAAAGTCAAGGGTGATATATACACTGGATAGATGTGTCCTGGCTTTCTTTCTTCACTGCATGAGATTTTTCACACTAAACCAGAGAGACCTCAAAGCAGATAAGCTATAACTGATGAGTCTACTCTGCCATGCTGCCATCAAATGCTAGTCAGAGGCTTACTCACTACAATCCTGCAGAGGAGGAGTGCAGAATTGTGGGTTGGGATCTGGAGCAGGGTATGATTGAATACAATATTCTTATGGGATAAGTAGGTGGGTTTCCACAGGACTATGCTGTGATCCATTACTCTTCACTAAGAATTTTCTTCTATTAGTAGGGAAACACTGACTTCTGGGCAAGAATATGTGAAGTTCTCCAGAAATTAAGATGCTTTAACCACAACACCGGCTAGATTTTCACTGGTATTTCCCATGCTTCAGGACTGAGCTCAAGAAGCTGGTCATGACTACTCATTGATTACACCTTTCTTTGAATTCCTATATTTTTTCTATAAACTATTTTTTTATGTTAATTGTAGCCTGTTTGGGATTATTTAGATGCTTGATACATTAATTTAGTTTTATTCTCTAGACCACTAGCTCTTTAGGGAAGGTAGCATTTAACTGTTCCCCCCCTTCTCACTCATGTACATCTTAGCAGAGTAATCATGATTAAGCAGTATTTGGTGAGTTCATATTGAGTTATGCTATGTTGAATAATTTTCCATTGTAACCACTTAGCAGAGTGGTGAGACAGGGCAACTTTCTGGGGGAAAACCCGCCAACCCACTGAACCACCTATCAACGGAGGTACACTTGACATGTGTAAAAGACATCACTGCCCTGTGATATCAAGGGGATTTGGTCTTTAATATGCCACACAGGCTTCAATGTGTTTCATGGCTGACTGTTGAAAATCCCCTGCCTAACTATTGGGGAAATATGAATAACGATACCTCTCTGGATCCCCCACCTTGCCTCCAGGAGATGAATAACTTACTCTTGCAGATTTCAAGATCTATTATAAAGTAATTCCGGTGTATTCAATATATTATTGGTGCAAGGATAGACAATCTAATAGAACAAAATAGTAAAAAATGACATGTGTGGTTATCCAATTTATGATAAAGGCATCACTCCATATGGTGAGGAAAAGAACAGTCTTTTCAATATGTGGTGCTAGGATAATTAGGTCAACTATAGAATATCGAAAATTCCTGCTATGTGGCCTGCAATGGCCTAGTAAGGAAATTTGCCTGACAGTGTGGAGGTATGTTTAGAGTGCAGGAAAATTATAAGATGAATCTCAAAGGATGGTGAGGTGCAGCCAAGGCAGACCCCTACTTACAAGGTCAGGTGTCCCTGGAATCTTTGGAAAAAGATCTGAGCTCTCCTTGCTTGGCTTTCTTTTCCAACTTTTTAATTCTCAAGTCTGTTCTGGACAAGACTGCTTCCTATTCACGTAGGGCTTTTTTTCTCCCATCTCAACCATTATAGTAGTTCAGATTTTTTTTCTGATTACTAATGAGTACGATACTTTCTTAGGTCTATCATCAACTGAATACTGTCTTATGAAGATCTTTTTCATATTTCTTTTGCCCATTTTTAAGGGTCATCTTTGTTTCCTCCAATTGATACTCTAGATATTAGCTCTTTTTCAGATACTTGCATTGCAAATCTGGGTTATCTTTTCACACTCTTAATGGATTATTTTTTTATAAACAGAAGTTCCTAATTATAATATAACTTAAATTAACAGCTGTTTTGCTTGTTTTCCTTTTTAAAAATCTTATGTGATCTTTGGGAATCTTTCTCTATTTTAAGGTCATGAAGATGTTCTCTAGTGTATGTCTCTTAAGTGCTTTATTGGCTGATTTTCAGATTGAGTCTGAAATTCATCCAGAATGGCATTTTGTTGTTATTATTTATGGTGAGAGGTACAGAAAGGAGCTGTCTCTGATTTGCAGGCCCAAAGTCTCCACATGTGTGGAGAATAATTTCAAGAATTCCCTGAGCTTGCACCAATGGGTTAACAAGACTTAGAACAGTAAGCGAACACAGGGAGAAAGCACCCCCAGGATAGAGCAAAGTATGGAGCACAAAGCCGTCTCCACAGGATGAAAGTGCCCAAGAATAGGCAAACAGGGTGAAAGACTGCTGCAGCAGGATGAAATTCCCCGGAGCTTATTAGAAAAAAAAAAAAAAAAAGGTATGTTAACTCTGAGGTAGCATGCTCTGTCTTATCCCCTAGACAGGTTAAGATAAACAGACATGATGCCTGGTGCCTGCTTGGAACTGGGATTTTGTTTTGTATTGACCTATACGCCTAACACCGCAGACCTTTGAAACTCCCTTTTCTCTCACACATGAGTTAATGATTACTATTTTTTGCACATCTATCACATTTGTAAGCCTTCTAATCCTAATAAATACAGAGCAAGGACCCTTAATCAGGGCTCTTGTCTCCTCCCAGACATTAGACTCTCTTGTATTCAATTCTGTATCTGCTTTCTTGCTGGACAAGAGAGAACTCCAGACTCAAAGTCTGCGATGTCTGCCTATCTCAGTAACATATATTAAAAGAATATTATTTCCCCCACTATACTGAGTGATTTTATTTATTTTATTTATTTTCATTCACTTGCTAGACTGGCAGATTTCCTGGCCATGGAGGTGAGGTGCACTTGGAGCATCATACAGGTAGGACAAACAGGAGCTGGTGGAAATGGAGATGGAGGAGGACTAAGTTGTCACACACCTTTATCTCCAAAGTATTCCCTCTCAGAAGAGAGGCGGCAAAATGTTCCAACTAGTCAGATTGGCTCTCCACTGTCACCTGCCTGCAGAACTTCCTCGCAGTGAAAAATGATTTGCACAAGTAACCTCCACAGGGTACACATTGGGTGGGCCAAACCTATCCAAATCTAGGGCATAACTTTTTCCCCCCAACTTAAAAAATAAATTTCAAACATTGGAAGTTGAAACAGTTGTATAGTGAGCTATCACATACTCATTTTCTATCATTAGTGTTCTATTATAAACACTGCACCACATATGCACCCATCTATCATCACATTCTATTCACTTATTAAATCTGACTGTTGCTTTTGAAAAAAAATTGTAGACATTGAGGAACTTGCCTTCTGTCAAAATAGAGTAGAAGGGATTGACTTTTCCTCGTGGCTAAAACAATGAAAAAGTGGAGACAAACATGAAATAAAGATTTTTAAGGCACTATGTAGAAGGCAGCATGGAATAATGATCTCTGAGATACATGAAACAAGCAGATGAGCTCTACAATGGATTCAGGTTACTACTCCAAGGATGTTTCTAGGCTGCAAAGCAAAAATGACATAAACCAGGCAGAACCTATTTGGAATTCTCTCCCTCTCTCTCTGCCCCTCTGCTTCTCATGCACTCTCTCTCTCTCTCTCTCTCTCAAAATAAATAAACATTTAATAAATAAACAAACAAACAAATAAAGTACACATAGAAAGGCAAAAGACCCAGAATAGCTAACACAATCCTGAAAAGAACTATGTCAGAAGACTGGTACTACCCAAATTTAAGACTTACTAAAAGGCTACAGTGATTAAGGCAGTTTAGGATTAGTAAAAGAACAAATTAATAGATCAACAGTGGACCACAAATAGACACACCAAAATGTACTTTACTGATCTTTGACAAAATAGCAAGGCAGTTTAATGGAAAAAAAGATAATCATTTCAACAAACGGTGCTGGAATAACTGGATATCCGCATCAAAAAAAAAAAATTAAGACACAGATCTTACACATTTACAAAAAGGAACAGGGCAAATCATAGATCTAAATGTAAAGTACAAAATTATAGCTTAGAGAGACACATAGAGGAAAATCCAGGTGACTTTTGGTTTAGTGATAAAATTTTAGATACAATACCAAAAACACATCCCATGAAAGGAAATATTGACTTTACTAAAATTGACAACAACAACAATCTGTTTTGCAAAAGACACTGTTCAGAGATTGAAAAGATAAACCATAGAGTAAAAGAAAGTCTTTGTAAAACATAAATTTGGTAAAGAGCTGACATCAAAATACAAATAACTCTTACAAAAACTCAACAGTAAGAAAATTAAAAACCCAGTTTCGAAATGGACAGATCAGAATAGACACCTCACCAAACAAGACATACAAATTGTAAATAAACATGGAGAGACTGATCATCATCATATGCCATTAGGAAATTTCAAATTAAAACAAATTAATATACCCTTATTAGAAGGGCCAAAACCCAAAACACTGACAACACCAAATGCTGGTGAGAATGTAGAGCAACAGAGATTCCAGTGCTGGTGGGAATGTAAAATGAAAGAAAAACAGTTTCTTACAAAGCTAAATGTTTTAATATTTGATCCAGCAATCATGTCCCTAGGAATATATGCAATTGAGTTGAAAAGTTATGACCACACACAATCCTGCACACTAATGTTTATAGCAGTTTCATTTATAATTGCTAGCAGTTGCAAGCAACCTAAATATCCTTCAACAGTTAAATAAATAAACTGCCATGCGTCTATGCAACAGAATATTGTCAGTCATAGAGATATAAAGAGAAATGAGCAATCAAGCTTTAAAAAGGCATGGAAGAAACTTTAAAACACATTACAAAATAAAAAGATGCCAGTCTGATGATAGGTTACATACTATATGACATTCTGGAAAAGGCAAAACTACACAGACAGTAAAATTATCAGTCGGCGATTTCCAGGGGTTAAATGCTAGTTGGGGACAGGGATGAATAAGTGGAACACAGGGAAAGAAATTAAAGTCTGTATATATGGTAGATACATGACATTATGCATTTGTCACAATCATAGCATGTACAACACAAAGGCTGAACCCTAATGTAGTAACATTGTCTCAATATTGATCCATCAATTGTGACTGATATATTACATCAAGGCAAAATATTAGTAATATAGGGAAAGCATATGGACACTTTGTAATTTATGTACAAGTTATTTTTATAAACCACAAGTGCTTTAAAAGTCATCAATGGAAATATTTTAAATTAGTTATATTGAATTCAAAACTATACACAGTAAAAGAAATCAAATTGATATTTGTTGAAGGAGGTATAGCAAAGTAAGGATGAGCAAGATTTAGTGATATTTTATAACTGTAGACATGTCAAAACTTATCAAATTCTATAATGTAAACATGTGAAGTTTATTGTATATGAAATATACCTCAATAAATCTGTTAAAAATATTACTAGCATTAGCACACTTCTTACTAAATATTTCATCATATGCATCATTTATTAGAGTTCAAAATGTATTTGTTTTTGTTTTGAGACAAAAGTCACATATAATGAAGTACTAAAAATATTAAATGAACATTTGATGGGTTTTCACAAATACAGACACTTACATAACCATAATTTCTATCAAGATACAAAATATTGCCATCACTTCTGATACTTTCATCATATCCTTTCTCATTCAGTGTCTCCTGCATTAGCCTCCCAGTGCCTCTCCCCACCATGATCAGGCAACCACTGCTTTTATTTTTTTATTTTTTTTTTCAGATGTATCACGACTTTATTATTAAACATTTTACATCAAGTGAATATTGCATAGTGATGGGATCTTGACTTGGTTGGTAGAAAACAGATAAAATAAGAAATGTAAGATCTCTTCTTAAGTAAGACTGGACAGATTACTATTATTTATTTCACCATAATGGCAACATCTGCCAGTGAAATTAAAATAAAATTTCCTCCCTAAGGAGATTCTGCCTGCTCCAGCTAAAGCTGTGTATATACAGAGAATGCCAGGAAATTCTGACATATTGTTGGAGCAAACACTTCAAAAATATCTTGTGTTTTTTTCTGTTTTAGCAACTTCACTGTGCAACCACTGCTTTTATTTTCATTTTCATCATAGATTAGTTTTGGCAGAATTAGATTTCTATGTGTTGATTTTTTCTAGAACTTCATCTAGTGACATCATTAGTATATATTCTTTGCATAAAGTATCTTTTACTTAGTGTAATTTTTTGTAAGGATTCATTCACGATATTGTTTGAAGCGTCAGTTAATTCCTTTTTATTATAGAATAGCATTCCATTATACACATATACTTGTTTGTTTATCCACTCTTCTAGTTACAGAAACCTGGATTTTCCCAGTTTTTCACTGTTGTAAATAAAGCTGTTATTAATGTTCTTTGACAATTTTTTTGTCAATACATTCATAAGAAAATGGTAGAACATTTTTCAAAATAGCGTTTTATACTCCACTAACGATGGTTGAGAGTTCCAGTTCTGCATTCTCACCAACATTTTGTGTTTAATGGTATCTCATTGTGACATAACTGCATTTCAGAGTCTACTTCACCAACACCCTGCATATCAGTTTCTACATAGCACCCAGCCCATAGTGGCAAATTAGCAAAAAGTTGTTCTTCAGGAAGTAGAAAGGTAGTGTCTTTTTTTAAAATTATTATTATTTTATTTGAGAGAGAGAGAGCACACAGCAGGAGAGAGGAGGAGGAGAACGAGGAGGAGGAGGAGGGAGAGAGAGAGAGAGAGAGAGAGAGAGAGAGAGAGAGAGAGAATCCCACACAGGCTCCATGCTCATTACAAGCCAGAAGCAAGGCTGGATCCCATGACCCTGGAATTATGACCTGAGCCAAAACCAAGAGTCGAACACTCAACCAACTGAGTCACCCAGGTGCCCCAGTTGATATCTTTTACTGTGTGGTTTTCATGTAATCATCCTGAGTCATGGGCATCTTTCTTCTTTTCTATTTCTAAAACGCAATCCAAGTTCTCTGAGATAATCTTGCAGATGCTTTCTTAAATTTTTCTCTCCTTAATCTTGAGCATATTTATTTGAGTGATTATAACTATTGTGGGCACCTAATTTACATGAAGATGACTAGTCACTAGGAACATTTGAATATTATATCAAGTAATTATCAATGTTAATAGCTGGCTGTCTTCTCCAGAGATTCTTTCTTATTAAAGGGGACTGTGTCCTGCTCTAGTCAGGTTCAAAGAAAAGTGATCTGTTTGCCCCCTCCCCCCCTTTTTTGAGAGAGAGACAGACAGAGCACGAGCAAGGGAGGGGCAGAGCGAGAGGGAGACACAGAATCCGAAGCAGGCTCCAGGCTCTGAGCTGTCAGCATAGAGCCCGATGCGGGGCTCAAACTCACAAACCGTGAGAAAATGACCTGAGCCCAAGCCAGACATTTAACCGACGGAGCCACCCAGATGCCCCTGTTTGTTTCCCTTTGAAAGCAATTTGCATCCTTTGGGTACCCTGTAACAATATATTATTGATTCCTCTTCAGGTTTTTCTTTACTATTTTGTCTTATTATGGTGGCAAGGTGATGGTAGTCATTTGGCCACCTCTGCCCTAGCTAGCATAGAAAAGTAGGAATCTCCTCCTCAGATTCTATCATTTTTAAGGGTTTTTGGAAGCCTCCATGGGGCTGATGAGGCCACAGAGTGGGTCAGGGAGTCAACACAACCCACAAAAAAGCCCATTATTGCCTAGCAGGAAAACACAAGGATAGTGCCCAAGAAGGGTATCTATTATAATGATGATAAATGTAATGCCATTGTCCACACATGACCCATGCCAACCAGAGGTTGGAATTAGAGAGCCACGTTACAATCCTAGTTTTGACCCTATGAATCTGTTTCTTCATCTAAAATCTGGCTTCAGAAATAATTTTCTCCAGATTAGCATGTGACTTCATAAAATAATTTATGTTAAGTGACTACTAACAAGGTCTCTGATACATTACAGTCAGTTAATACATGTTAGCTTTCCAAAGTCCCCTTGGAAACCACTGATCCATTTTTCTTCTATAGCAATGTCAGGAGGTATAAGTACATACCAGTTAGTAATCAGTGTCAGAAGAAACCAGTGCCTTGTCCCATTACTCTTTAGTCCCTGAAATGTACCTTTGATTCTGAAAGCAATGGGATGCATTAGTACCTCCTCACAGGCAGAGGCCAGATCTTTTATGATGACATATTTGGGTTTCAGAAGGAGCCAAAAAGTTGGGTGAAGTAACTTTGACAAATGCCAGGAGATGCTGCCTGGGGCTCTCTGAAGCCACTGACTGGTGCCAAAGCATCAACTTCCACCACCTGTCTTCAGATGGACAATCTTTGTCATACAATTATACTCCAAATCCCTATGGAATTGGACTGAGGTTAGACTTCTTTTAAGAACTTATTTCTAGAGCAGCTTTAGTTTAACAACAAAGTTGAGAGGAAGGTATGGAGATTTACCATATCCCTGTCTCTACACATGCAAAGAACCCCCGTCATTATCAATATCACTCACCAGAGTGGCACATTTCTTACTATAGATGAACTTATATTAATATATCATCATCACTTGAAGTCCATAGTTTACCTTGGGTCTCACTCTTCATGTGATAAATGCTATTGCTTTCAACAAATGTATAATATTTGTTTTTGTCATTATGGTGTCATATAGAATATTTTCACTGCCTTCCTCTCCTCCACTCAAATGCTGACAACTACTGACCTTTTTGTTGTCTCCATAGTTTTGCCCTTACAGAATGTCATATATTTGGAATCATACAGTATTATATACATATGTATACAATCATGTGTAACCTTATCAGATTGGCTTTGTTTACTTAGTAATAACTAATATCTTGATATCTCATTTCTTTTTAGTTCTGGGTAATAGTCCATTGTCTACATATACCACAGTTTATCTAGTCACCTACTGAAAGACATCTTGGTTGCTTTCAAGTTTCGGAAATTATGAATAAAACTCCTATAAAATAAAGCTGCTTTAAAATAAAATTTGTGTGCAGGATTTTTGTGGACACGTTTTTATTTCTTTTGGGTGAGTACCAAGGAACATGAGTACCGGATCATATGGCAAAGTATGGTAAGAAATCACCAAAGTGTCTTCCAAAGTGGCTGTACCATTTTGCATTCCCATTAGCAAGGGAGAGTTCTTATTACTTGACATCTTTGCCAGCATTTCAGGTTGTCAGCATTCCAGATTTTGACTTTTCTAATAGGCATGTAGTAGTATCTTATTAGGTAGACTTTCAAAAGTACTTCACTTTTTGTATGTGTATACCTCACTTTTTTTCCTCTCTCCTATCCTGTTTCTCTTACTCTCTCACAGATATTTCCTCAGAACACTTCCTCAGTGAATCACTTCCACAAGAATTCCCATCTCACGCTCTAAGGAAGTTGACCCAAGACTGATTGAGTGCCAAAATCTAGTTCAAAGCCTACTGTGGCTCAGTAGGTTAAGCATCCATCTTCAGCTCATATCAGGATCTCACGGTTCATGAGTTCAAGCCCTACATCAGGCTCTATGCTGACAGCTCAGAGCCTGGAGGCTGCTACAGATTCTGTCCCCCTCTTTCTCTGACCCTCCCCCATTCACTCTCTCTCTCTCAAAGATAAATAAACATTAAAAAAGAAATTAAAAAACACAAAGTCTAGTTCAAAAAATAAGACCTCCAACAACCACATGAATATTTCCAAATATTTCAATGTTTTGCTTTTGTAGTCAGAATATCTGGATACTTCTCTCAGCCATGCCCATCAATGTTTGGCATTTGTTTTTAAAGAAGCCAAGAGGACCAGGATAAGTCACTTGATTTATCTTTCAAAAAAGTTGATGGGAGAGTTTTCTTACAGCCCATCCAAGGGTGATGTGGTTATAGGCATACACTGAGGGTGATGTCTGTATATCTAAACTATAGGCTTCTATTTTAGTAATTCTTGAGTTGAAAATACAAATTGTTATGTAACGTGTTGTTACTTTCATTTTTTCAAAATGGTCTCTAATCATTCTTTTGATTTCTTCTTTGACTCACAGATTACTCACAAAAGTTTTACTTAACTTCCAAATATTTGGTGATTAAATATTTTTTAAATGTTTATTTATTTTTGAGAGAGAGAGCGAGTTAGCTGGGGAGGGAAAGAGAGAGGGAGACACAGAATCCACAAAGCAGGCACAAAGCCCGATGCACAGGGCTTGAACCCATGAATCACGAGATCATGACCTGAGCCGAAGTTGGATGCTTAACCAACCGAGCCACCCAGGGGCCCCTATTTGGTGAATTTTGAAACATATTATTTCTGATTTTAATCTAATCCTATTGTGCCCAGAGAAATAACTCTGTAAGACTTTAGTACTTTTAAATTCATTGATAGCTATTTTACAACCCCAAATACGGTCTTTCTTGGTGAATGTTATACATACACTTGAAATTAATGTGTCTTCTGTGGTTTTGGATAGATTGGTCTATAAGTGTTAATTAGGTTCTATTGATTCATAGACTTGTTTATGTCTTTTATATCACTATTGATTATATGTCAATTTGTTCCATCAATTAGTGGGAAAGGATTATTTCACTTTCTTTCTCTCTCTCTATTTTTTAAGTTTGTTTATATTTAGAGAGAGAGAGAGACACCTAGCAGGCTCCAGACTGTCAGTATGGAACCTGTTGTGGGGCTCCATTCCATGAACTATGAGATCATGACCGGAATCAAGAGTTGGATGCTTAACCAACTGAGCCACCGAGGCAACCCCAGGACTATTTCAGTTTCTAAATATAAGTGTGAATTTGTCTATTTCTCTTTTCACTCTTGTCAGGTTTTGTTACATGTATTTTGAATCTCTGTTATTAGGTGTGTACACATTTAGAATTGCTGTGTCTAATTGATTTATTTACTCTTTTATCGTTAGAAAATATTTTTTAACTCTGCTAGTAGTCTTTTTTCCTTTGATCTACTTTGCTTGTTATTATCATAGCCACTTCATCTTTCTTCTGTGTAATATTACAATAGAATATCATTCTCTACCCACTGGCCTCTGACATTCCTGTGTGTTTATATTTAAAGTGATTTTCTTATAGACAGCATTTAATTGTGTCTTGGTTTCATCATCAATTCTGACAGTTATTTTTGAAGTGTTTAGACCACTTGGATTTAATATCCAATATTTTTTACCAATATTTTTTAGATTAAAACTATTGTTTTGTTCTACACCTTTTTATGCAATATGTGCTATGATTCATCTTTTTAAATTGTATTGCTTTCATAAAATTAAATATTTTTCACAATTTCACTTTACTAACACCATTGGCTTATTGGCTGTAGTACTTTGTTTTCTCTGTGGTTTATTTTGTATAAGTTCTTTTATTATATCTTCAAATTTATAAACTTTTTTGCCTGTACTAATTTACAGTTAATCTTACCCAGTAAAATTTTTAATTCACATATTAGTTTTTATTCTTAGATATTTCATGTGGTTCATTTTTATATATTTCACTCTTCTAATTATATCCATGTTTGCTTTCAAATTATAATATATATTGAACATGATTATAATAGCTGTTTTAATATATTTATTGGCTAATTTCATGATGCTCATTTCTGGATCATTACTTGATTTTTTTCATCTGGTTATATGTCATATTTTCCTGATTTTTACCTTATAATAATTTTTGATTGGTGGCTGGAATTTTTACATTTTTGATTACTGCATTTCATTGCATTCCTTCAAGAAGTGGTGGACTTTGTTCTGACAGGCAATCCAGTTACTTGTATATCAGTTTGATTTTCTCAGGGTTTGCTTTTTTAAATTTCTAAAACCAATATCAAGAAATATTTCTTCCAGTGAATGTTGCATATATCTAATGAAATCTCTTCAATATGGCTGGTTGAAATTTGAACGGTTTTCAGTCCTGTGTAAGGTGTGGAAATTTCACAGTTTAAAAGTACTTTTGTGAGTGAACTAGATAAAGGGGATTAAGAGTACATTTATCTTGGGGCGCCTGGGTGGCTTAGTCGGTTAAGCGTCCGACTTTCGCTTGGGTCATGACCTCACGGTTCGTGGGTTCGAGCCCCACGTCGGGCTCTGTGCTAACTGCCAGCTCAGAGCCTGGAGCCTGTTTCAGTCTGTGACTCCCTCTCTCTCTGACCCTCCCCTGCTCACGCTGTCTCTCTCTCTCTCTCTCCTAGAAATAAATAAAACATTTTAAAAAAAAGAGAGAGAGTACACTTATCTTGATGAGCACCGAGTAATGTGTAGAATCATTGAATTACTATATTGCATACCTGAAATTAATATAACACTATTGGTTATTATATTATAGTATAATCATAAAAAAAAAGAAGAAGAAAGAAATCCTTTTTCCTTGGAAGTTATTTTTGTATTTTTTATTTTGGTTTTACCTAAACTCATGGTATTTTTTACCCTGTGGATATGTAGATTGGTATTTATCCAAATGCTCAAGAGGAACACTATGCAGATTTCTGGGGTTATTTCTCCATAGCTTCTTTAATTCAGTACTCTGCTCTACAAATTTTGGGTACCCTGGTTTCTCCCTTGCACTACGACCCTGAAATTGCCCCTAGATAGAAAGTCAGGTGATTGTAGGCTCATCTCCTGTGTTTCCTTATCTCAGGAATCAGCCATCTGTTGTCTGTTATGCAGTTCATGACATTAGTTGTTTTGTATATTTTTGGGTAGTTTTATAGATGTTTACATGTGGAGATTAAGTCCAAAGTCTGTAAGATACTTTTAAAGAAAGAACAATGACCTTCAAATCAAAAGACATGTGTTCTAGTCCCAATTTGTTCACAATACAGGTGTGTTACTTTTTTCTCTAAGCATAGATGTCTGTCTCAGGAGGCCCTCCCTGATCTCACGGGCTAGGCCTACTACCTCTGACATATGTTTGCCTAGTACTATGAATTTTCTGTTTGGTATTCCTATCCCAGTTGTAATTATGTAATGCCTGTCTTCCCTGAGTGACTGTAAGTTCCTAGAAAGCAGAGGATATGATGTCCATTTTGTTCATTATTGTGTCTGCAAAGCCTAAAACAGGATCTTGAACATAGATTCTCAAAAAATATTAATAGAATAAATATGCGTACATTAAAAATAAGCTTATAGTATCAATTATTATTACTAGCTCAGTAACCTTGGAACATATCTCATGGAACCCGTGTACCTCAGTTTTCCTTGTCTGGAAATTGAATAGATGATCGGATGTTATCAAGATCCCTTACACTCCAAAATTTTGTTTCTTTGGTTCTCTTTGATTTTCACAACTATCTGGAAAAGAAGAAAATATAATTATTTTAATTCTAAGAGTATACATGAGAAAATATCTTCAAGGAGATTAACCAATGTGTCTAACTTTACAAAGCTAATTAGTTAATACAGAAGCAGAGACTTAAATCCATTTGGCAATCAATCACACCCTATTTTGAAACATCCCTTCTACTCTAAATCCCTCCATCACATTTTTTTTTTCTGTGTATTTATGTCCTGCTTCCTCACTTAGATTGTGAACTTCTTGAAGGCCAGAAGTATGTATTATGTATTTTTGGAATTTCCCCCAAAGCCTTGCATATGGCCTGCAGAGCATAGTTGAAAACGCATGTTCATTTCTTTGATTTTATCCTCTATAAGAAATTTAAACTTGGGCTTCACATATAGAAATATTCCTCCTTAAAATGTCTCTGTACCTAATCCTCCATATAAGGCATGTCCTGAGGTAAGTGATCAGTGATTAAAGCTGGTTTTAAACATATGAATAGCTGATGAAGCAGTGTTCCAGACTTTGAATCACTTACACTGAAATCTTCCAGCTTCATGGCTGAAACATCACAGTCTAGGTTCTATCCAGAAGAATGGTGCTGGGAAGTCTATATATAGATGTATGAAATTCACCCCTTCTAACTTTTTCCTCCTCATCTTGTTTATATTGTATTCTCTATCCTGCCACCAGATTAATTTTTCGAACAGCTTTACATAATCAGATATTAAAACCCCATTGTTTCTTAGGGTAGAGAGATAACAGAAATGTGTAAATTTGCAGTCATAAAACAATAGGGTGATTCCTATAGCAAACTGATGATGAGCAGACCTTAACTAAGGAGAATAAGTTAACTTCTAAATGATAACAAAACATTTCCTTGAGTAAAGAAAACATCTGTATATTGACCTCAGCCTGAAGTCTCTGAATTTGTGCCTCTATTGTATTTTATATTATGACTGTGTTCAAATGTCCTGAATACCTTCTATATAGTTTTATGGAAATATCCATATCTGTCTGGAATCTGAGCACAAAAGGTCTTCAATTGCTGATCTCAACTTATTTTCCCAGATTCTTCTCCCCTCTGCTCCTGTGTATCATCCCACATTCCTGTTCAACCCTTTCATTGACTATTCCTCCAAGCAGGCTGCATTTTGTCATCATATTCTCCTCATGCCATCCCTTTTGCTTGTAATATATATGCATTCAGAGCCTGTGTACTGGAATATGACTGTTGGAATCTAGGACCTGTCTCAGCTACACCCTTCACAGTTAGGCTTCCTAGTGAATCCTGCAGAATGTTATGTGTACATGTACTTTATATTTGCAGAGAGAATTTTTATTCACTCTTTGAAGCCCTTTTATGTATTTTTACCACCAATTTATATATGAGGAAACAAAAACATTGAAAGCTAAGTTAGTTGACTAAAGCTGTATAGTTATCATCTTAACAAACGGCCTTTCTATGAAATTTTACCTGGACTTGCATACCCAAAATTTGTACATCTGAGTACCTTTACCATTAGTTTCAAAATTCTTTATGAACATGTGCCTTTCCTTTCCAATTTTTTTTTACAGCCCTAGCACTTCTTACAGTGCTTGAATCATAGTAGATCAGTGAACACTCAAGATTTGAATGGAGTTTATGCTAAGTAGTGTGCGTGTATGTGTGCATGTAGTGAGTAGTAAACAGCTATCTACAGCAACCTGTGAGTGACAAAAAGAGGGCTTTTACACCTAGGGATATGTTTAAGATAACACAGTGTCATTATTTCTCCCAAAATTGGGCATTGACAGTTGAAACTGACATGGCTGGTTTCCTCAACACTTATTTTTTTTCCTCATGCTGGTCAGAGTGGCTAAAATGAACAAATCAGAAGACTACAGATGCTGGAGAGGATGGGGAGAAATGGGCACCCTCCTACACTATTAGTGGGAATAAAAACTGGTGCAGCCACTCTTTAAAGCAGTGTGGAGGTTCCTCAAAACAGTAACAATCGAACTACTTTATGACCCAAAAATAGCACTGCTAGGAATTTATCCAAGTGATATAGGAGTGCTGATACATAGGGGCACATGTACCCCAATGTTCATAGCAGCACTCTCAATAATAGCCAAAGCATGGACAAGATGGCAGAGAAGTAAGGAGCTCCGTATTTGCACTCGCCGCCCATACATCACACAGAAAAGATCTGAAGCCATTGAAAACCTTACAAAACCTGAGAGATTGGGAGAAAAAGGACGCAGAATCCACTGAGAAAGCCTTCTAATGTGAATGCGAACTGAGGAAAATAAAATCGGGCCGGGATCGGAGACTCCAGGGTCGGAGGCGATCCCCCTCTGCGGGGAGTAAGGGGAAAAAGAGAGAGTCCGAAACAGAAAAACCTCCGCTCGGAGGGAAAAAAACTTCCGCTCGGGGCATAGAAAGGCCTTACTTGCCAAATACCTGCACACCAGGTCCCCTCACGCCAACTGGTCCCGGGGGGCTGAGCGCACAGACTGCTTCTAGTGCTGGCTCCTGGCGGGCAGGACTTCAGAGTAGTAGCGCGCCTGCCACCATTGTAGCTCCCGGGCGGCTGGAGCCACTGAAAGAGCCTCGCAGACACTGGGCGTCAGTGCTCCTGGCTGGCTGGAACTCCAGAGGGAAGGAAAAGAGCTAAAATCTGGGAAATTTGCCTGTGAGTTCATGTTTCGGGTGACGAGCCACAGAGGGACCTGGTTTTCCTCACTCCAGGGGGCTCCGTGCACCCAGCAGGCAAGTCCCTGCGCATGCTCGCCAGCCTGACCCAGAGAAGGAAGCAGAGATTCGGACTCCACCCACGGAGCTCCGCAGGGGGCCTGGAATTGCCCCGAGGGGGCTGCCTGGGAAGCTGTGTCTAAGGCAATTTCAGCGGGGCGCACAGACTGGGATTTGGAGATTGGGACTGACCTGGGTTGAAGAGTGCAACCAACTTCGGCTGCGTGCCTGGTACGGGGAACTTACACGCCCAAAAAAGCGATGTGCAGCGCTTGGTTCAAGAAGGGACTGGAGCACCGTCACTCTCCTCCCCACAACCGCCAAAGCAGAGCTCCCGCCTGAAGCATTGGATCACATAAAGCTAATCCCTGCCTGAGAGCTGCCCTAATCCCTTTTTTTTTTCTTTTTTATTTTTCCCTTTTTTTTCTTTTTTCCCCCTTTCTTTTCTTTCTTTCTTTCTTCTTCTTTCTCTTTTCTCTCTTTTTTCCCCAGAACACTGACCTGATTAACTCTGGTCGCCAGCTTGCTTAAACAATCACAACGAGTCCATTCTGTAAATGTAAATTCTACACCTACCGACATTTTCAGCTCTTTCTCTCAGGAGTAATTAGACTACATAGTTTCTCTGGATAATTCCAGCATCATTTTCTCACCTATCCAACCATATTCTACCCTTTACCTCTTTGAAAAAAGCTTCTTATCCCTTCTGCCTGTTCATTCTATTTCCAATTGTGCCTCATCCCGCCCTGCCTTCTCTCTCTTTCTCTCTGCTCTTCAACCAGCACTGCATACACACGGCTATTTAACTGTAGCTGGGAAATCCAGGTATGTGCTTTAAACCGTTCTTTGTCCATCGGTTTTCTTCTTTTTTCCTTTTCTTTCCCCCTTTTTGACCCTTTTATGTATTTTATACTCCCTATTATTCGCCCTGCCTCCTCCGTCTTTTCTCTTAACTTTTTCGTTTTCCCTCTCGCTTTGCATATTAGTTGAATTAGCCTGTGCGTTTGTGTGCTCCTGCTCCCTGTGTGTTTGTCTGTCTGTTTTCTTCTCCAGGGCTACCTCAAGAAACAAGCTAGAGTACACACGGTGGAGAGTCCCAAATATCACTACGAATAGGAAAATAAAATAACCAAGGTCCCAACAAGAGAGACCAAGGGATACCATTCAAAAAACACTCTCTGAAAGGATAGGCCCTGGAAAGTCAAAGAGTCTTCTTGGATAGAGCAGCGCTCATAGAAACAGAGAGCATAACAAGTCTTTAAAACCAAAAAGAGCCTGAAAGCTAACTAAAATGACGAAACGAAAGAGCTCTCCTCCAAAGAAACTCCAAGAAGAAGTGACAGCTAATGAACTGCTCAAAACAGATATCAGCAGCATAACTGAACAAGATTTTAGAATAATAATGGTAAAATTAATAGCTGGGCTTGAAAAAATCATAGGGGACATCAAAGAAACTATGGCTACAGACAGAATGGAAAATAAAAATAGGCATGAAGAATTAAAAAATGCGATAAATGAGATCACATAATAAATTAGAGGCCTCCAATGCACGGTTGAAGAGGCAGAAAGGAGAATAAGTGATTTAGAAGACACCATTATAGAAAAACAAGAAGCTGACAAAAAAAGAGACAAACTGATCCAGGAACAGGAAAGAAGAATTCGAGAGCTCAGCGATACGGTCAAAAGCAACAATATCCGTATCACAGGAATCCCAGAAGAGGAAGAGAGAGGGAAAGGTGCTGAAGGAGTCTTGGAACAAATTATAGCAGAGAACTTCCCCGACCTGGGGAAGGAAGTAAATGTGGAAATACAAGAGGCTCAGAGGACTCCCCTCAAATGTAACTTGAATCGATCTTCTGCACGGCATATCATATAAAAATGGCAAAATACAAGGACAAAGAGAGAATTTTGAAAGCAGCTAGGGAGAAAAGGGCCCTCACATACAAAGGGAAACCTATCAGAGTGGTGACAGATCTATCTACTGAAACTTGGCAGGCCAGAAAGGAATGGCAGAAAATCTTCAATGTGATGAACAGTAAATATATGCAAGAAAGAATCCTGTATCCAGCAAGCCTGTCATTCAAAATAGAAGGAGAGATTAAAAACCTTTCCAAATAAACAGAAATTGAAAGAATTTGTAACCACTAAGCCAGCCTTACAAGAAATCCTGAGGGGGATGCTCTGAAGGAAAGGTTGCAAGGAACAAAGATACCAGAGACACCACCACAAACATGAACCTGACAAAAGATACAAAGACTCTAAACGCACATATTTCAATAATACTGAATGTAAATGGGCTGAATACTCCAATCAAAAGACATAGGGTAGCAGAATGGATTAAAAAACAAAATCCATCTATATGCTGTCTACAAGAAACTCATTTTAGATGGGAAGATACCTTCAGATTAAAAGTAAGGGGATGGAGAAATATATATCATGCTACAGGAAAACAAAAGAAAGCCAGAGTAGCAATACTTATATCAGACAAAATGGACTTTAAATTAAAGACAATCACAAGAGATGAAGAAGGGCACTACATAATAATTACAGGGTCCATCCATCAGGAAGAACTAACAATCATAAATGTCTACGCACCGAATATGGGAGCACCTAAATATCTAAAACAACTAATCACAAACAGAAACAAGCTTCTAGATAAGAATGTGCTAATAGCAGGGGACTTTAATCCTCTCTTTACAGCAATGGATAGGTCAACCAGACAGAAAATGACTAAAGAAATAATGGACTTGAAAGACACATTGGACCAGATGGATCTGACGGATATATTTAGAACTTTACATCCTGAGGCCAGGGAATTTACTTTCTTCTCAAGTGTGCATGGCACATTCTCCAAGATAGATCACATACTGGGACATAAAGCAGCACTCAATAAATATAAAAGAATACAGATCATACCATGCACGCTGTCAGATCACAATGCTTTGAAACTTGAAATCAGTTACAGGAAGAAGTCTGGAAAACCTCCAAAAACATGAAGGTTAAAGAACACCCTACTAAAGAATGAATGGGCCAATCAGGCAATTAGAGATGAAATTAAAAAATACATGGAAACAAATGAAAATGAAAACACAATTCAAAATCTATGGGATGCGGCAAAGGCAGTCCTAAGAGGAAAGTATATTGCTCTCCAGGCCTATTTCAAGAGATTAGAAAAAGCGCAAGTCCAAAATCTAACAGCTCACCTAAAGGAACTAGAGGCAGAGCAACAAGAATGCCCTAAACCCAGTAGAAGAGAAATAGTAAAAATTAGAGCAGAAATAAACAACATAGAGACCAAAGAAACAATTGAACAGATCCATGAAACCAAGAGTTGGTTTTTTGAAAAAGTAAACAAAATTGACAAACCTCTAGGCAGACTTATCCAAAAGAAAAGAGAGAGCACCCAAACAAACAAAATTATGAATGAAAATGGACTTATTACAACCAACCCCTCAGAAATACAAGCAATTATCAGGGTATACTATGAAAATTTATATGCCAACAAATTGGAAAACTTAGAAGAAATGGACAAATTCCTAAACACACACTCACTACTAAAATTCACACGGGAAGAAATAGAAAACCTGAACAGACCCATAACAAGTGAAGAAATTGAATCAGTGATCAAAAATCTCCAAACAAATAAGAGCCCTGGACCTGAGGGCTTCCCTGGGGAATTCTACCAGACATTTAAAACA
This sequence comes from Proteles cristata cristata, assembly GCA_017311185.1. Lineage (NCBI taxonomy): Eukaryota > Metazoa > Chordata > Mammalia > Carnivora > Hyaenidae > Proteles > Proteles cristata. Next base: position 2,254,225 of record JAESUZ010004792.1, read on the forward strand.
TAATTAATCCCAATTGTTTTCAAGCTATTCCAAAAAAATAGAAATCGAAGGAAAACTCCCGGACTCATTTTATGAAGCCAGCATCACTCTGATTCCCAAGCCAGACAGAGATTCAGCAAAAAAAGGGAATTATAGGCCAATATCCTTGATGAATACGGATGCAAAAATTCTCAACAAGATCCCTGCAAATCGAATCCAACAGCACATAAAAAGAATCATCCACCAAGATCAAGTGGGATTCATTCCTGGGTTACACGGCTGATTCAACATTCGCAAATCAATCAATGTGATACATCATATCAATAAAAGAAAGGATAAAAACCATATGATCCTGTCAATAGATGCAGAAAAAGCATTTGACAAAATACAGCATCTCTTCTTTTTTTTTTTTTTTTAATATTTTTATTTATTTCTTGGAGAGAGACAGCGTGAACAGGGGAGGGTCAGAGAGAGAGGGAGACACAGACTGTGAAACAGGCTCCAGGCTACGAGCTGGCAGTCAGCACAGAGCCCGATGCGGGGCTCGAAATCACGAACCACGAGATCATGACCTAAGCGAAAGTCGGACGCTTAACCGACTAAGCCCCCCAGGCGCCCCACAGCATCTCTTCTTAATAAAGACTCTAGAGAAAGTCGGGGTAGAAGGAACCTACTTAAACATCATCAAAGCCATCTATGAGAAGCCTTCAGCTAACTTCATCCTCAACGGGGAAATACTGAGAGCTTTCCCCCTGATATCAGGAACAAGACAGGGATGCCCACTCTCACCACTGTTGTTTAACATAGTGCTGGAAGTCCTAGCATCAGCCATCAGACACCAAAAGGAAATCAAAGGCATCAGAATTGGCAAAGAGGAAGTCAAACTTTCACTCTTCGCAGATGACATGATACTCTACATCGAAACCCGACAGACTCCACCAGAAGCCTACTAGAACTGATCCAAGAATTCAGCCAAGTGGCAGGGTACAAAATCAACGTACAGAAATCGGTTGTATTTTTATACACCAACAATGAAGCAACAGAAAGAGAAATCAAGAAACTGATCCCATTCACAATTGCACAAAAAACCATAAAATACCTCGGAATAAACCTAACCAAGGATACAAGAGATCTGTACGATGAAAACTATAGAAAACTTATGAAGGAAATTGAAGAAGACACAAAGAAATGGAAAAACATTCCATGCTCGTGGATAGGAAGAATAAATATAGTTAAGATGTCATTACTACCGAAAGCACTTCTCACATTCAAAGCAATTCCAATCAAAATTGCAACAGCATACTTCTCAAAACTAGAACAAACTATCCTCAAATTTGTATGGAGCCACAAAAGACCCCGAATATCCAAAGTAATATTGAAAAATAAAACCAAAACGGGAGGTATCACCATCCCAGGCTTTAGCCTCTACTACAAAGCTGTCATCATCAAGACAGTATGGTATTGGCACAAAAACAGACACGTAGACCAATGGAAAAGAATTGAGAACTCAGAAGTAGACCCAAAAGTATACAGCCAACTAATCTTTGACAAAGCAGGAAAGAATATCCAATGGAAAAAAGACAGCCTTTTTAACAGATGGTGTTGGGAGAACTAGACAACAACATGCAAAAGAATGAAACTAGATCATTTTCTCACACCATGCACAAAAATAAAATGGATAAAGGACCTGAACGTGAGACAGGAAACTATCAACACCCTAGAGGAGAAAGTAGGAAACAACCTCCTTTACCTCCACTGCAACAACTTCTTACTTGACACATCCCCAAAAGCAAGGGAATCAAGAGCAAAAATAAATGATTGGGACCTCATCAAGATTAAAAGCTTCTGCACAGCAAAGGAAACAACCCACAAAACTAATAGGGAACCAACGGAATGGGAAAAGATAGTGGCAAATGACATATCAGATAAAGGGTTAATATCCAGAATCTATAAGGAACTCACCCAACTCCACACCCAAAAAACAAACAACCCAGTGAAGAAATGGGCAGAAGATATGAACAGACACTTCTCCAAAGAGGACATCCAGATGGCCAACAGACACATGAAACGATGCTCAGCATCCCTCCTCATCAGGGAAATACAAATCAAACCACACTGAGATACCACCTCACGCCAGTCAGAGTGGCTAAAATGAGCAAATCAGAGAATTCTAGATGCTAGCGAGGATGTGGAGAAACGGGCACCCTCCTACACTGTTGGTGGGAATGTAAACTGGTACAGCGCCTCTGGAAAACAGTGTGGAGGTTCCTCAGGAAACTAACAATAGAACTCCCCTATGACCCAGCAATAGCACTGGTAGGAATTTACCCAAGGGATCCAGAAATGCTGATGTATAGGAGCACATGTACCCCAATGTTCATAGCAGCACTCTCCACAATAGCTAAAACATGGAAAGAGCCTAAGTGTCCATCAACAAATGAATGGATCAAGATGTGGTTTATCTATACCATGGAATACTACATGGCAATGAGAAACAATGAAATCTGGCCATGTGTAACAACATGGATGGACCTTGAGGGTGTTATGCTGAGCGAAATAAGTCAGGCAGAGAAGGACAAATATCATATGTGTGCACGTATAGGAGGATTAGGAGGAACTTAACAGAGGACCAAGGGGGAGCAGAAGGGCGGAAATGGTGGGGGAAAGGGAGAGAGGCAAACCATGAGAGACTCTTGAATGCTGACAAAAACTGAGGACTGATGGATGTGGGGAGGGGGGAGGAGGGATGGGCATGGAGGAGGACACTTGTGGGGATGAGCACTGGGTGTTATGTGGAAACTAATTTGACAATAAACTATTTGTAAAAAAAAAAA